>VYZM01011006.1:301-91550 GCA_013398915.1 Dromas ardeola | reverse complement strand
AAAGGGCATCATTTTCAGCTTCAAAAAAAAAAAAAAATCACAAAGAAAGATACATGTTAATACAAATGTAGCATTCCACAAAGGGGAGCTAAGAGCTGCTGGTGTCGCACCCACAGCTTTTATTCAGCCAAAGCGAGTTCCGCAGTTTCAGCACCTGGCAGGAGCAGGATTGATCCTGCTGTCGAGAAAAGGCTATGGCAAAAGCAAGACCACATACAAGCCACAGAGCCTATGCAGAAAAAATGCTGATATACAGGAGTGGAAGATGGGATTATGAAAATAATACATGGCGTTCGAGTAATTTTTACTGAAATGGCACAGTCCTTACTTTGTATGGCTTGGAAATCCATACCTTCACCCTTGGAAAAAAAATAAGTTAAAAAATCTCATCTGTGGAAGTGTACAACAGAAAGAAATAGAATATTAATTTTGCTGTTAAAGCTACAAAAGTAAGTGCTGTCTCTGGAAAAGGCAACAAGGCTTCCAGCTAACTACTCTGAGACCTGCTTTTGCTGGGGAAACAAAAAGGGAAAAAAAAAAAAGGGAAAAAAAAAAGGAAAAAAAAAGTTGGATCAACTTCTTCACAAAGCAAACTTCATAGAATTTGTTTTGCAACCTGTCCATCATTAGTTTTCTGCTTTAGAGCCAAAGTTCCAGGGCACTGTAAGAAAGTGCAATAGATTCTGTGTCCTTCCAAAATCTGAAAGCAGAAATGCGGTCTCTCCTGTGATAAGAGCTCCCCAAAGTGCAGGGGCAAAGGTGGCACACATTTAATGCTGGCTTTTCTTTGGTATGACAAGAGCTCTTGAAAATCAAAGGGGAAATTTGTGGTCTTGATCCCGTGAGATAGTACGAGTTTGCTATAGGGGAGCTTTTGGCTTTCAAAGGAGTCCATAGGACCTCCGCCCACACACTGCTGTCTAACTAGAGGGGTGCAGCCAGCTCTGCCGCGCTCAGGGCCTTTTGTCGTCCCTGTGACTGCTTTTGTCTTTTAAGAGCTATGAGACATCGAAATATGTTATATGCCAATCACAAACTACCATTTCTCCCCTCAGTAATAAGATTTATATGCCACATACACAGTACATACTACAGAAACACAAAACCCAGCCTGTCTTTTCTGAGCTGTGCCTCTTTTTCCCCATCAAAACAAAATATTTTGCCCCATCAGTAAAACGAGCATTTTTAATATTGACCCTCAGTAGCTCCTCATTACCATAAGAAGGCTGCAGCGTGGACTCAAGAAGTGATTGTTTCATGCATCTTACATGTCTTTACAGTCCAAGGTAGCTGTGCTAGGTGTATTTTGACCTAAGAGTTAACATTCCTAGGAATGCTTTGCTCAAAAACCACTGCCACTCCACGCTAGTCCGCCTAAATGACATTTCTTTCCAGTGCTGCTGAGCGCACAGCTCTGACAGCCTCGCTTAATCAAAGAGTAGTAATTTAGGGCCCATCAGTGCCGTAGCTGATGATTGAACGCAGCCATTACCGATGGACCTGAAAGCTAAGTTACCAGCTGGATACCCCTCTAGCTGTGAGGGGCAGACACTGCTGTCAGGTAGGGAAAAACTCAAGTGAATTCAAGGTACAGCCTCGTAGATTTTATGAAGTGTCCTTCTGGGAGGGCGGATGCTCAGGGCTGGCATTCAGCTCCGCAGTTCTGTTCTTGTGATGTCCTTCCTTACATCTTTGAGTCCTGCTTTTGAAACTCCTCCCTCTTAACCAGCATCAGTGCAGTGTCCCTCACCCCCTTTTCATGGTCAGTGCAGTATCACTCTTCCCACTCAGTGGCTGTCATCCCTCGCCGTCAGCCCTGCCCGCCTCTTGGCACTGCTCCCCGTCATGCTCATGCCAAGAGCAGCCTCGCCCCCTCCCCGGGAGCGGAGCAATATTCCTGCCCATCAGATCTGCCCCCAAAATCACTTTTTTCCATTCACATTCCACTAAACTCTACCCAGCCACTGTTCTTACCATCCTTTAACTTAGCTCAAATTACAGTGTAATTAAAATCACCATGGAACACAACTAAACCAACAAGATTAACTACACAATCACTTTGCTTTTTTTTTTTTTTTTTTTTTTTTTTTTGTGCACTTTACTAGAAATTTTTCNNTTTTTTTTTTTTTTTTGTAGCAGCCTTACTAGACATTTACCTGGCTTTAGCTGTTTTCACTTTCAGATGGTTATGACAAGGACCATGGAGAAGATTCATGGTCCAGCAAGAAAAATAGAGGACACAGGCATGAGCATTAATGAAGCAGGATTCACTGAAATGAGCTTCCTAGCTCTATTTTACCATCTTTCTTTCAGCTTACACTTTCACCATTGTTTTCTGCCTCAGTTTAGCTTCTGTCTCGTCTCTTCCACACTCAGAAAATCTTAGGGAGGAATGGACCACAAATACATCTGCTCTGACTCTAGGACTGCCACTAAGCATGAGGTTCTGGGGTGATGCTGTGCCTTAGAGAACGAGTACTTTCCTTGGAATCAGGAAAGTACACAGTAAGGGCAGCGTGAGATTAGCTCCATATAGACCATGTCTGAGAGCAGGAAAGGAGTGTTGTGGCCAATTCAAGCATCTGCATGCCCAAGAAATGCCTTACTGTCTGTGCAATACCTGATAAGTGATATAAGAAACTCACCCTGTTCAGTTTATCCAAGAGAAGATTAATGGTAATCTGTTCATGGTCTCCGATTATCAAAATGGGGAAGAATTTGGGAGAGTAAATTGCTCTTTAAGTTCTCAGGAAAAAGCAGTTTAATGAGACCTTCTCTTCTGAAGTTGAAAGAAGATAAAGACAGACTAGAAAACAAGTTCAATAACAGCAGTAGATTCTCCGGGGAGTCCTTAGTCAGGGATCTGCAATTCCCTGCACAACTGTAGTTCCACCTGAACGCCTGGGACCTGCTTTAGGGGAGGCCAACAGACCACGGGGTGCTGGAATTAATGCAGTTCTTGTCAGTATCCAGCTTTCTTAGGGTGAGTGCACCAGAAAAGCAACAGTAAATCAAGGAGGAGGAGCCTGCCGTGTTGGTTTTATATGTTGAACCATTCTACAGGGTTTTTCACCTATATAATGCACAATAGCTTTTCAAGCCACGGAGATCTTCTGCTTTGGGTTGAACTATATTATACGCACATATTATAATCACCATAAATCGACATGGTAGCTAGCTAGATACATGTGTTGTACATTAATCGCTTAGGTAAAAGAGTAACTGAATAGGAACTAAAGACATAATTTACAGGTTTTGCAAGTGGGGGGGTGGGGTAGAAGGAGGGAACAGGACATGCCTATGGCAGGTGGTAGTATATCTCCTACACATCCTGGGTCAAGAGGGTAATATGTGGTTCAGCCTGCCAGACCTCGGCTCACTTTACTACTAGTGGAAAGCAATAGTCACAGCACCTAGTTAGACACCTGCAGCAGGTGGTTTTAGAAGAGCCCTAAGAAGATAAAATGTCAACAGCACTGAAAAAAAAAATTAATATGACTTTTAATGAGATACTAGGTAGCAGGTTACCCGATAACAAATGATCGGCTCTACAGGAAATGAGGCTGTGCGAGGGTGAAGTTCTGGATGAAACAGCTCGTAACATGTAGTGTTAGTCATTTGCAGACCAGATTTCAGTGACTGGAAAATTACAAGGATAACGCCATTACTGAAATTCAGGGTGGATAATTACAACGGGCAGTTGTGAATTTGCTATATAGGACTGTTGAGAACAGTCCTGTGGGATTTCACAAAAACACACACTGATGAAAGAGTATTTTCTTTAGGCGCAGGCAGTTCAGATTTATAAGAGCCTTACTCTAGTGGCTGTTAGAGCTCTGGGGAAATAAAGTTATCATGAGCAGACAAGCAAAATGTGGAGGAAGCAGGGCATTTAGCTGCTTGAAAAGCAATTGAACGGAGTTTCTCCATTATGCGATCAAAGAAGAGCAAAACTGTGAAGCTTTCTGGCCTTCATTCCAGCACACGCTGTGGCAGTCGCTGCTGTATTCAGATGTTTGATGCTGTAGTTGTGTAGGTAAGAGCGGTCCCTCTCACTCTCCACAGATATCCCTGCACACCGGCACCGCAACCCTTCACCAAGCCTTTGCTTAAGAGAGCAGTGTGAGTTTGCACATCTTTGTCCTTGCTTCCTCTGCACTTCAGGCTCTCGGAAGGAGCGTAAACTCTACTCCAAAAGTACTGTAAATGGGTACAGTGAGTCCCATATGCAATGCCTTTGGCTCCGAGCAGGGGAATCGCAGTCCAGCAGAGCGAGCCCTGCCCTGTGCAAAACTGATGTCTCCAGAGAGCAAATTCCCGAGGCAGATTTCACTCAGGATGCATCTACAGTTGTGTTTTGGTTTGTGCTAAGGGGGCACTTTAAAAACGACTCTCCCATCTGGCTCCACTTTTTGTGCTTTGATTCACATCCCCAAACACTCTCAATGCATTCAGGATACCACAGAAACTACACTGAGAGATGTGCTTCCCTCGCCCGCTACCAGGTAGACCAGCCCAGGGATCAGCATGGAGCTAGCCCCAAATGCACAGAAGCTGGCCATGAGGGGGTCCACGCCATCTTTTTGCTCTAGGGATCTACTTCTCCTGCCTGACCTGGTAACCTAGACATGCAGAGGTGCAGCCATCATTTGGGCACAGCCTTGGTTCATGTGCCTGTGATATATTACTCTAGCAAGGATGGGCAGAAACACTGAATGTACTCAAAAAAACAGATTCTGTAAATGGCTCGGGCTTAGATTTGACGCCAGAATAAAAAAGAGGTGACTTCAGGCATAGATAGGTGTTAGTTGTTGTCAAGGGCGGGAATGGTATTAAAAACTTGCTTCCAGTCCTCTATGGACACAGAAGCCAGTGGTTTCCTGTATGCTGGGACCCCACAGCCAGATGGTATCTCAAGACCCTACAAGGATCTGCAAAGCACGGTCACCCTCCACCGTTCCTCCCTCCCTTTCTGTCTTGGCCTTTCCTTCTCTACTTGTCTCACCAGCACATGCAGCACCACCCCTCTCGGCCACAGGTGTCTTGATCAGTATTTATTTGACTAGCTTTTATGGGAACCTGTTGAATTAAGGAAGAACTTACATCAGTACAGCAGATGTCTGGGCCCAAGCGGTCATATGGTCTGGAGGCTCAAGGGAGCATCCCTACCTTGCCAGTGCACGAGTGTGCACCAGGCGAGGGATCCTGTACCCCTAGGGAAGGGACAATATGGGTCATCTAGTCAGCAGAAGGAATGACTGCTTACATCTTGCTGCTGGTGAACCTCAGTTACTGCACCCAACGCAGCTGCCCCTCAGGATAACATTCCTTGGGGGAACAGTTGGTCCCCAAGACCACACCGACCTTTCTGAGCCCCATTCCCTATGACAGATGCCCCAGAAATCAACTCGCTTTCACAGTATCACCCCTATATCTTTGGATGTCCTGAAACTCCACAGGTTCTCCTTTGCCTCCGAGGGAGACCCTTGGAGGGAGTCCCTGCAAAGCTGAACATTGCTGCTGCTGGCAAGAGGAAAAAAATAAAATATGTTAGAATGGTAAACTTCAGTTTTGTTGACTCTCCTGGGAAACTGTAACTAGCTCCAGAGTTTTTCCATGGCCCAGTAACTAAACATTAGTCTATAAAGCAGTCCAACAGGGGTACTATTTTTAATAATATTTGTGTTATACATGTGTACATATCTATATTGTTAATATATGTGTATTGTTAATATATGTGTATTGTTAATAATATTTGTATTATCCATATGTACAAATTTTAATATTTGTACATATTTATATGCATAAAATTCCTTTTGTACATACAAAATTTGTTGCTGATATGATTTTATGGCTTGACTTACAGCAACTACTGAGCAAGTAAAGGCACATTAAAATTTAAGCCACCAAACGACAACTTTGCTATAGACACAGTCCTTACTTTTATTCATACAGTGGCAACTCATTTTCTTGGACTAATAATGAAGACAGCCCAGAATGAATCCCTGAGAGCTGTAAATTTGCAAGGACCAGATCTTCCAGATGTTCCCAGTGGTCACCGGTCTGGGCCACTGAAAAGGCTCCAGCCCCTTTTAGCCCCCTTTTGGCTAAGCCAAAATCAGCTAGGTTAACCAAGCCCTGCCCATTCTCTACTCACTCGGACAGAAGCAGCCATGACTTTCTAAGCTGGAGAGTGGGAACTGTTAGAAATGTGCTAAAGAGCTGTCGATGGCAAGAGGTGGCATTTCACGAGTACACCTGAGCCACAATAGTGCTTTGACATCTGGGAGCGCTGCCTGCACCAACAGAAGTGGTAAGATCTGCCTGGAAAATCCCCAGTCTAGTTTAGTCAATTCTAATCAAGCACAGAGAGAAGAAATACAACAGACAATCAAATGCTCATTTAGGCATGTCTTTTACCAATTTGGGGATAAAGTACTATTGTTATTTATTTTCCTTTTAAATGTGTGCTGAGATTTAGCGATGAAAATTGTAAAAGGGATCAGATCCTATTAAATACAATTCAATATTTGTTATTTTGATATCATAACTTTTTGTGCCATATTCATACCAAGACAGCCTTAGTGATAGGACAACTGCCATTTCTATTGTTCAACCTGTGAGAAGTAGAGGGGACACTGCCGATTTTCATATTGATTATACAGTGATCAAGATAGCTAAATGGTAATTAGAAATGTTGTTTTATTTGAAATTTAGAACCAAGGTAGCTTGCCCTATCAAACAAGAATTTAGTGAAAAAACTGAACACAACCAGATTTCAACAAATTTGCTAGCCTTATGCTCACACACCAACTTTGACCTCAGTGAGACACCTACTTTCAAATATTACAACAGCTGTATCTCGCTTTGACTTCCATGAAGTTTTCAAGACTTCTATGTATAAGCAAAGCAAAGCATTTCTGTCACTCATTGTAACAACTTTTCCTTGTTTTCAACATCTGAAGCAGGGAATGCTTCCACACACGGGTGTTTTTGAATTTCACCCAATTCCTTTCTGCTGTTCTGGTCAAAATTTAATTTCTATCGTGTACTTCCCCTGTTAGCAACAACAGGGCAGTCCAGGTGTCCTGATTTGTTCTTCCTTGTCTAATGGGAAGAAGAGTCCAAGTCAAAGCTATGATCTACCCACATCTTCCTGTTTTCTGACTGGATCGCACACTGAGGCCCCATAATCCTATGTTTGATACGGTGTTTTGGAGCCCCACAGCTCCATACCTGTATTCAATGACGTGGATATGGAGCCCTATATTTTTGGGCTGTGGATGAGGATAGTGCCCCCACCAATGAGAATACGGTCAAGTGGTAAAACGGGCCTGCCATTCCACAGTCATAGCTTGAAGCATTTAATTTTCTGCCGCTGCCATTTTAAAACAACTGAGATAACAAATGCCATATCTGACCACATACTGAATCTTTATCTATTTGTGCGTCTCTATCTCTTGCTTAACTCTGCCGGTAATGTTTAGTAACCATCATCTGTAATATTGATGTTCTCCATGCATTGGTAGAATGTTAGGGGTGAGAGGGAAAAGGGGTGAGAGGGAAAATTTTCCCCATATAAAGTGGAAGAAACAAAGCTGAAAATTTTATATAGCATGTTAAAGCACCAAATGGGATGATATTAGTGCTATGAGCATGTGTTGATGGAGATTTCCTACTGTTTGTTATTCTATTTCTAGTCTTGTATGCTTTCACAGAGGCCGCATCTGAGTTGAGTATGTTCTCTGAATAAGCTAAATATCCAAGTGAAGAAATAAACTAATTTTTTGAAAAGCTGATTCTTACTTACAGATATTTGAAATCTTGCTTCTAAGAAAAATTTCAGTGTCTAAGCTGGCATTTATAAGTAGATATCTATACCAACTTAGACATCAGTAACCTCATTTCTCATAGACTGATTCTTGAAAACAGTTTACCTCTTTGATCACAAAACTTGTGAAATAGTGGCACTACATCAGTGGAAGTCAAATACTAATGAACAAAGTCCTGAGGCTTCAGACAATGAATTAGAGTAGTACCAAGGTAGTTTTTAATTTTTGCATCTTAATATTTTGATTTTTTTTTTTCCACTTTTGTAAGTTTGGCTCTGGAATTAGTTCTGGTAATAGTTAATTCATGAACAAATATACCATCGTTTCCATCCTTTGAATTCTTTGGGAAACCATTACATTTTTCAATTTCATATGAAATACAGTGTGCACATTCAAGTGTGAGTATCAATCATTGTAAACTTATGTAATGTATTCTACAAGGATTATCATAACCTTGCTTTAGCATGGCCACTGGGAAATAGTTGTGACCAATTCTATTAGGTATATTGCTGTTTTACCATATGACAATGGATCTTCTACTACCATGTTCAGAAGCCATCCAAATAACAATAAACTGTGAACGTGACACTGTTCGGACCTTTGGCCCAAGGTGGCCATGGCAGGAACATGCCAAACTGCTCCTGATGATGGCTTCTCAGAAAGGAGTGTGACCCTTAGCAGCTGGCAGCTGGCTGGGCAACACACCAAAGCACGTGCACAATTGTAACGGTGTGCTCCAGGACTTGTTGAACAGGTGATTTTGCAGGCTTTAAACAAAATATGGCGGTTTCAATTTATACATTCTCAACTTTTTAAGTTTCAGTACAAGTTTCAGGTGAAAACTTCGGAGAAAATAAAAGGTGATTTTTTTTTTTTTTATTAAATAAAAGGTTAGACTAAACGTTGCCCCTGCCCCCTCCCCCTCCTGCTTCTGCCAAGGGAAGGAAAAGAAAAACCAGCTCCGGGTGAAAGACAGCTTTTCCTTTTCCTTGAGCTATTCTATTTTATCAGTTCAGTACACCTTTTCAACCTGTTTTCTTTATTGCCTGGCCCTGCACTCACCATCAGGGTTAGTACTTACTCATGACAGTACATAGTATGACTAAGAATAAAGCACTGCAGGATTTGGCCTCTATTCCTGTATTTGATTAATTTTACAACCAAGTCTTGGCTACCAACATGAAGCCCTAAATTCTGAAAACACTTCTGGTGCTGCATTTCTGTTGTTTAGTTGAAGAGAGTTAGCAGGTAAATGTTACCTTAAAATTTATTAAGTTAATGGCAATATTTTACAATTAACAAAAAAAAACCCCAAAACCACACAACCCCAAAACCCAACTCCTTTTGCAAAGACTATTTTAATAAAGGGATTATAAAATACAAAAGAGAGAGAGACAGGTAACCCGAGATGCAATTTTGGAATGCAAACTTTTAGTTCAAATGTGCAAGCTCGAACTTAACAAATGTTTAAAATATTTGAGTTTTTCAAATGGTGCCAAAATAAACCATGTCTTTTCTAAAGACTACATATTTAGCCAGGCACTGGCAATGTAAATCTTTCAACCATTTCAAGTATTTGTTTAAAAGCCTCCCAGAACACGTGTGCTCCCAACAAAACTGAAGAATGAAATGTTTAGACCACTGAAGCTCAACAGCTGACTTATAATCAACCTAATATGAGAACACCACTTTGGTTTTTTGGACTTGTGAATACATTTTATTTACCAATGCATGAGAAGAACAAACAGAGAAAGTCCAGCTCTGCAGACCTGATGTGAAATGGTACAGCGATAAGAGTCAGTACGTGTAACGCTGCGATCATAGCAAGCACAGTATCAGAGAAACTGCCGGTCAGTGATTTCATGTGCCTCACGGCTTATTCTTGCATGGGAGGAAAATCTTCTGGGGTACAAATTAAAAAGAAAAAAACCCCAACAAACCTAACAGCTTTCATCTGGAATTATTCTAAATGAAGAAGACAAAGGCTCAGAGAAATCCTGACATTTAGATAGCAAGTTCATTTGTGTACGTGGATTAAAGATGTTACAAATCTTGATCACCTGATAAGAATATTTATAAAGCCGTTTAATTTGAAAATTAAGGTGTCTTGTAAAACGTCCTGTGATCTGGAATAAATAAATAAAGAAACGCGCCTATGACAACATATTGACATTACTAAACTATTTCAATATGATGGCTTATTTGTAAAAGCAGTTTTAATATTCCCCTACATTAATGATTAACTAATGAATCTTACTTGCCTGTGAATATATTTAAAGAGGAATCAAACTGACTTCATCTACAGGATTCCACTAAGAAGACTGAGCCGGCTCTGAACTTTTCAAATATCAGCAGTTTTCCCAACACTAGTACAGAAAACCATTCTACCAATTTTGGGCTGTGGGCTGAATGAAAAACAGTACTAAATGACTAAAGGTCCACAGTTCTTTTCTGTTAAAGTTGATTTGTCACAATATTGTTAATTAGTGAGGGCTTAGGGAAGGCTTACTATGAATATAATTACAGTGCTGAAAAGCATTAATAACGCTCTTATCCGGAGCCAACATGATGCTATTTACATATTTTACCCTGGCATATACCAGAAATGGCTCCCAATGCGTAACGTGCTGCAGGATCATCAAGAGAAACACACAGAATCTCACAGGGGAAGGACGTTTCTGAGTATCTCAGTGCTCTTCAAGACAGCAGGGACACTAATTTGACCAGTAATTACAACCGCCACCATAAGCATTGCCTGTGGTGAGCCACCTTTCATCATGAACTGCTGTTCCACCGGGAGGCAAATGAATTGCTACTCCCAGTACGTAATCTGATGCAATCTCATCCTTCTCTCATAAATTAGGACAAAAGTGACAATTGCATTTGTCTGCTATATAGGGCAGGCTTCTTTTCACCTTCAGAGCTCAGCGTGGACATCAGTCAGTTCTCAATGAATAAATGATAAAAGCCAATTAACCCTTGTTATCATTATCACCTATTTCTGCACGCCAGACCAGAATTCCTGCCCTTGTTACGCTGAAAGGCAAAACTCAGGCTGGGTTCAATGGGGCCAGAAATTCACGCCAGGGCACTAAAGGCTGGCCCTGCATTACTGGACCTGTGTGGCTTTTGCTGTTCACTTCAGCTGGTGAGGAAGTGAAAGTGTTTTGACGTTAGCCACACAGATGCTTTTGCAAACTCCCCCAAGGAGCCTAGGCACCTCTTCAGGGGCTGCATACCTTTTATGACTGTCACTAAGGGATTTGGCAAAGACCACACACCAGGTTGTTAGCAAGGACGAGCAAGAACCCAACCGTTTCCAGATCTTCACCTCTCAGCACAGTAAATTTCCCAAGGTCCTTTTCAAAGACGACAAACATTTCTAGCTGAATTTTAAAGATCAACACCTAATTTAATTGTGACTTAAAGTAATTTATGTATAGGATGATGAAACCCCCTAACTAAAAAGTTCACTGAATTTCAGGCTATTTCGTACAAGACATAACACAGACTCAGAAAAATTTTTTTCACTTAGGTACAATGTGTCAAAAAGAAAATCATGAAGCAGAATTATCACCTGATTTTACTGAATTGAGTAGTACCCACAACCAGATGTATCTGACATTAAGCCTGCTAGACTGTTTTTGCCTGAGCAATCTTACCTTCCTAAATAAAGCCAGCTGACACAAGAGGATGGAAGTCAAACACTTTTGCTGTATGAAGCCTGCACTCACAAGACTATTTGCTCAGAGGTGGAAAGATCTGGGGCAAGTTGAAGACTTCTCGATACTCCTGGGGAGTAACTTAGCACATTCATGCATGGAACACAGGCCCTGATTTAGTAAACTTGCATTTCCAAAGTAGCAAACAAGCCTTCTCATCAAATCTGCCAAGGAGTAAGAGGGAAGATCTTTACATGGAAAAATAAGTAGTTAAAAGTCAGATTAAAATAATGGGTAAGAATAAATATATCATTTTAACAGTGAAGGAAAGTTACCTTATTGTCCTACAGGCATCTTTGCCCAGAGGCCATCTTCAACCTAACCAAGAAATCACCTTGAAAAGGGAGTTAATTTGGAGATAGCGCTATTTCATATGGCCGTATTCAGCATGGAGACACCGATGATACTATGTTACTGCGAGTAGTAAAGATGAGCTGTGAAAAGAGATAGAATAGGAGCTCATGGTCACCAGGGAATGCATGCTAAAACAGCAGATGACATTCAGTACCCATAAATGCAAAGTTATGCATTCAGAAAACAGTTCTGTCTCCATACACCCTATGATAACCTTTGAGCTGAATATTATAACTGAGGAATGAGATCTAGAGTTGTTAGTATTATTACATAAAAATTAATTCCAAGAAATCGTCTGCCATAAAGCAAATCCAATGCTAAACATGATTACAAATAGCATAGAGAATAAAACAGACAGCATCATCATGACAACTGTTGAAGTCACAATTTGACTGTATCTTGAATACTAGGCACAAATCTGGTTGTATCTCAGTCGCAACACTGCAGACCTGGAAAAGAAATAGATTAGTATGACAAGGCCAATTAAAAACACAAGACAGCTTCTTTACAAGAGACTAGGGTTTCTCTCGGGAAAAGAGATGGTGGAGGAAGGATGCCAAATATGTAAAATCACAAGGGACATGGAAACCAAGGAGGAATGGTTCTTCACCATTTCTCTAATAGAAAAACTAGGTGATAGCAAATGTATAGAGCTGGTTCATAAGAAAGAAATGGAAATGTTTCTTCACTCAGTGCATCACTAACTGCATAAGTCCTTGTGACAGGAACAAGTAGATACTAAAAGTTTAAATGGATTCAAAAACAGGTAATGAAAAAATGCTGCTAAGTACAAAGACAGCACCTCTCAGAAAGCCCCTAAAGAACAAATTGCTGGGAGACCATTCGGGAGTAAGGTCACTAGCGCTGGCCTGACTTTATACCCTTTCCTAGGCATCTTCTACTGGTTATTGCCAAAGGCAGTCCTTGGAGTAGTTAGACCTTTGGTCTAGCAAAGTACGGTAGTCTTTACATTTTTATCTTGATTCCTTCCTTACCACTTCCTTAGAGCAGAAATGTTTCAACAGCACTGACAGCTCAGGAGATCTTGTCTTTGGCTTAGTGCACTAAAGCTCAATGAGGGCAGTAGGAAAAAGAGCAGTTGAGTCGCTGTGCTGGTTTTGGCTGGGATAGAGTTAATTTTCTTCATAGTAGCTAGTATGGGTCTATGTTTTGGATTTGTGCTGAAAACAGTGTTGATAATACGGGGATGTTTTCATTGTTGCTGAGCAGTGCTTATGTAGCGTCAAGGCCTTTTCTGCTTCTCACCCCACCCCACCAGTGAATAGGCTGGGGGTGCACAAGAAGTTGGGAGGGGACACAGCCAGGACAGCTGACCCCAAATGACCAAAGGAATATTCTACACCATGTGACGTCATGCTCAGCATATAAAGCTGGGGGAAGAAAAAGGAGAGGGGGAATGTTAGGAGTGATGGCATTTATCTTCCCAAGTAACCATTATGTGTGATGGAGCCCTGCTTCCCTGGAGATGGCTGAACACCTGCCTGCCGATGGGAAGTAGTGAATGAACTCCTCGTTTTGGTTTGTTTTCGTGCGCAGCTTTTGCTTTACCTATTAAACTGTCTTTATCTCAACCCATGAGTTTTCTCACTTTTACTCTTCCAAACTCTCACCCATCCCACTGGGGGGCCAGTCAGGAAATGGCTGCGTAGTGCTTAGTTACTGGCTGGGTTAAACCGCGACAGTCACACAAGTGCCAGGCAGCAGCACACGGGAGATGGTGAAGGGGCTGGGAGTCAGGAGGTGACAGTCCTCTGTTCTGGAAGCATTAAACTTTCTTCCCACTGAACAAGTATGGGGGAGAGACTCCAGACTCACTGGCTGCCTTAGAATTGACCAAAGGTCAAAAAGGAGCACTTCAGAAGTTTCTAGAAGTGGCTTGGGTAAATTGGTCATGGAGGAATGCTAGTCATCTCCCTGCAAAGGAGTTTCAGTTTCATCAATTGAAATCAGGAGGAGCTTAGGTCTGCAATGATGAACACTGAAATGGCATTGAAATGTCTCCCCCTATCCAAAATTAAAATTTGATTTTCTTCAGCTAGACTGCCCTATCACGACATCTGTACACGCAAACATTAAGAGGGAAGACAGCATAACAGCATCAAACACAAAGCAGAGAAGGCAAGTGGAAGCCTTTGGAGCTACGTCCACCCTGCCTGAGCTCGCTGGTCCTGGGAGTTGCTTGAAGCCCACTGTGCTCCTGAGATTCAATACTGAATTTGGGCTGCTTAGAGATTACAGATTACAACCTTCTTGAGCAGGTTTTTAAGAGTGCTGACCTGACTCTTCTGCTCACCTTTGGTCATGTGACAAAGACACAGAATACAGGGAGATGTTTGGGTCACAGATATAACATATAATATATAGGTGCAACTCTCCTGTATCTGTAAGGTCTATAGTGTCTGTGTACCCCAAATTTTCCTCCTAAGCTCTCAGTTTCTCCCCTCCCTGTAGAAGTCTATCCTTCAGCCCATGAGTTCAGTCCCAGGGCACTTCAGGAGTACACAAAGCGGAGGGTTGGCAGTCTGGCCTCTGGAGTACCTCCGCAGAACAATCAGAGGTCTAGAAGGAGCAGGCAAAAATTCTTGTAAGAAAGGGGTGAGAGACCCACCTAACACTGAATAGGCAAATTTTGACTGTATAAGGTGGTTTCTGAATGTTTGAGAGATTTTCCCTCATAGGAAGCAACAAAGGAGTGACTAAAAACACCACAGGAAACCTTCCCCACTGGCTGAGATACCGTACAATGTCACAAGGCTTTTATGTTGCAATTTATGAAGCTGTGCCTCCAGTGAAACCCAACTGTACATTTCTTTTTAAGGTACGCTGAAAATGCCATGAACCAGCAGTAGCTACTCAACCATTGTATAAAGCTTTACATGTAGCCCTCCCTTAGATGTAGCCACAGTCACTAGCTGCAATTCAATGGGCTATGAGTAAGGAGGAAAAAATCTCCAATATGCTAGCCGGAGATATTTCTTGACTGTGAACTTACTTTATCAATTAATATATTTAACATACAAATACTGGACTGTTTGCAGTCACACAAATAACATAAGGGATTTTAATTTTGAAACTGCTTTGCAGGATTTTGCACCTGAAGCCCGCAGTATTTGAAAACATGATCAAGCTCTGCCTTGCAGCAGACTATAGTCTAGTATAGTTGAGAGGACAGACTGTTAAAATAAGCATCTACATCATTTTTCACAGTACGCAGTGCCACAATGCATCTGCTTAAAAACAAATATATGTTTGCAGTGAAACATTTCAACAAATCACAGAACTCAGCAGCAAAGTAGTTAAACATTTATGATTTGATTTTATCTCAGCTTGGAATGTCGCTGGAGTGTCCCACTTCTAACAACTGTTTGCTAAGTTAAGGCTTTAGTGTTTACACAGTGCTGAATGAAGCAGCCTGGTCACCAGATGTGAATGCTTCCTTAGACTAGAGCTTTCAATCAGATCACGGTCCTAATGGTCCCTGCTCCAACCTTCTTCCTCAGGACGTCCACCAGCCTTTCCAACCTGAGAGGGGGCAGGGGAGAGGGAGAGGAGAGAAAAAAAAAGGAAGCTAACGTTAGGAATGTTCTGGCTGAAAGAGACAGTGTTTGCACTGAACCAAGCTGTCCTGGTGGTGGTCACGCTCAGAAACAAAGCACTACTGTAAAAGACAGACATTAGGGGAAAATGCAGACAACTTACGGAAAACTTCTTAACCTACAACGCAATCCATTTGCAGGCAGTGGTACATATCAACTCGCTTTTCTTTTGTAGTATATGTAGTATCTGAGATCCCCATAAGGCATTAACACAAAACCCCATGCAGCAATCCTGTGGCACGTACACACTTCGGTGTAAGCCGCACATTCAATTCTTGAACTTTTTAAAATGTGAGTGGTCTTGTTAAATGTAACGCTTAGCTGTTGTTTTCCCTTAAAAAATACCCTGCCTGTTATCCAACAGATCCTTTAATTGTCCAGTTTATAAATTTATGCCTAAAACCCCATGTGTTTTATGTCAAAAACTTTTGCAAAATACTCAACGTGCCAAGTTTCTGAGGATGTGGACAATGATACTTCGAAGATGGCCCCTATGATTATTGTGTCGACACAACTACAGAAAAATTAACGGTCTAAATAAGTAGGACAGCGAGCCGCCTAATCCTCTCTCAGTTTTAAGGCACAGGCTATACGCACGTCCAGCATCTCACTGGCTTAGTTTGTTCTTTCCTTCTGTTAAAGTAGGCAGGCAAATGCAAAGAGCTCAATTTGTTCAGGGTTTTCCATTTGCACACTTTTATCTTCAGCACTCCAGTAATCATGAATTCAAGCTATTCGTTCAATTTATCTGTATTTTATGGAATCCTTCAATGAAAGCTCTCCCACGAATAAACTAACTATATAAAAGCAGACAGTGTGTGTAACAGAATACTTTTAGAACCATGTCCAGCATATTATACACACAACTTCCGTAATGGATAAAAAGAGTTGCAAGTTCAAATAGCTGTATACACTGTTGCGAGTTGACCACTTTTTCTTATCTGAAAAGACAGGGTTATTTTTTTTTTAATATATTATACAACATGAGGAATGCAGATAGGAAATAAAAATAGCACAGCTTTATCAAAACTGCAAAATTCATTTTATCTCATGGATGCATTAGTAACTTCAGTGCAGGAAAACTAGTTAACACGTCTTGGATTTATTGTCACAAGTCATGACTAACGCACATGGTACGTATTGAAACACTCTTGTTTTCCAGGAACCACCAAGCACCATGAAGCTACACCTTTCATTGTACTCACCAGGTGACTTAATTCCTGAAACGAGATTAAGAATTCACCACCCTAATGTAATTATCAGACACCAGGAAATGTATATGGAAAGTTCAGCTTGTTCTAGCCGTTTCACAGGGACTCTAAAGGACTGAAAGCACAGCTGAAAAACCACTGCTTCGCTACTCCTATCCATTCAGTTTTCCATGTATCGTTTTTCCTTTTTAATCAATTAGTGCATTTTTCCTGTTTTTGTAACATACATCTACTGCACTTCTTTGTCTCTATGGAGGCAGCACCCAGACAGTCATAACTCAGTGCAGTCAGTCCCTGCAAGTATGAAGTCAGGGCTTTCACAAGTTATTTGCTCCTGAAAGTTTTCTCAATAAATCAATAAATCAATAAATAAATGTTTTCTGGGTTCTAAGGGTTTTAACTCAGTTACTGATAGGTCATATTTTCCTCAGCATCTCTTACTGGGAAGTTTCCCTGTTAAATCAGTTGTTAGTCCATGTGCAATTTCAGAAAGCAATGGCCGATCAGGCCTCACTTTTAATAGCATTTATGTTCAGAAGCATTGCAGCTTTCTCAGCCACTTTAACTGTCACTGGAGGTCTCTTTCTCTCTCACAGTAGCACCCTCTTTAATGTGCTTCAGAGAGATAAAGCACAGGAGAAACATTTCAAATTGTCAGGACAAACAGAAGGTTTGGGCTGCAAATTGTTTTCTGGGAGACAGCAGAAAAATAGTAAAATCTGAGATCATGGCTTATTTAAATCACTGTTCAGTTAAAAAGAAATACTGCGTGGTTTACGCAAGCCGGGGAAAAATGACTCCAATAGCTGAGGTTTCATCTGGGGAGACATAGGTTGGAGGTCACTGCTTACACGCTGTCCTGCAATTGGGCTTAGATGTGCACCACTCTGTGACCAAGCAATGACACTGCACACCAGAGCAGACGAGTTAGCGAAGAGCTGCCCATGTTTGAAGAGAAATACCACTGGGATGAAAGTAGCTGTCTTCTGTTTAACCTTGAAACTGTCAGGCTTCATTGAAAATAATGAGGCTTAACAATCATAGCTTCTACTTTTCAAATGAATGATGACTGAAATCATCAAAATGAGGTATCCTGCACCAAACACAAACCGTGTAGGGCTTATTTGCCTTTTGTTTCAGTCATGTGTGGATTTGCAAATTTATTTACTCTTTATTAGAAGAAAGAAAAAAAAAAAAAGCAGCAGGGGATTAAGAAACCATACCTTTGAAAGAGATTTAAACAATAATGTAAAAGAGAAACTGTAACAGCTATTTATAAGATAAAATAACAGAGGGCAAAATTCACCCTTACACAGACACAAGACCCAATATACCACTGAAATCCCACTTAAGCCTACAAAATAAAGCTATGGGCTGAATCAGTGGTTAATAACTCTTGATACAGGCCTCAGGGGGCTTTTCGGAACGATAATCCTGGACTCTTTGTTCACCAAGGGCCCAACTCTGCCATCCCGACTCACACTAAGCAACATTTTTCTTTGTGAGTACTAAAAGGCAGCTAACAAGGCCGTTTGTGTCAATGAGATACTACCTGCAAGGGGTGCGGGTGGCAGAATCGCCCCTTGTCGCTAAGGCTCTGTACCCAGCCCGGTGGGATGCTGCAGGCAGCTCCTTCCAGAGGTTAGGCATTTTAATCTACGGTAAACTGAAGGAATAGCCTTATACCTCAAGATCAAAGGTAATTTAAATATCTAAACAGATGCATGGGAGGTGCTGGGAACTACCTGAAAATTCTCAGTGTTTGCAGAGTTTTATTCAAAATATGGAAGACACTGACCTGAAGAAAGCAACTTTTATTACTTTGTGCAATCATGACACATCTGCCACTATAATCTCACCACATTTTACTTAACTGAAAGCAATACGGACTATGTTTGACCGTATAATAGAACACAGATTTAACAAATGACATTCGTCTTTTTTTCTTGCGAAGGAAACAGTCCTTATAGTATAAATTAAATGCACAATATGACACTATCTTCTCCTGAGATGTAAGGCAGACACTCACTGGATTTGCATTTCATGAAGCAACCAAACAAGTCATTCAAGAAGAAAGTACTTCAGCTGGTGCTTTAGGTCAGACAGAACGATATAGTGGGCAACTCAGCTGCAGGGCTGAAGGTCCAAATGTGCAAGGACAGACAGACACATTTAGGAATGTTCAACAAAGCCTCTTAAGGTCTCATTCCTCATTCTCACAGACTCCAATTTCTTGCTCAGAGATTTTGGAAAATCCCAGTAGGTGACCCTTGCTACTTCTTGGTACTTAAACAATTCTAGAAAATACATCCCTTAACAAATAAATTCCCTTAGCAAATGCCACTTCAGCATTCTCCACACAATTACTGTATGTGTGCATGCAAAACGAGTAAAAATGGAATATAAAATACAGGAATAAACTATGTATTCAGATGGATAGGTGCAACTTTGGTTTTATTTTATACTGACTTGCACATGCACAAAGTCAAAAAGTCCTGTGTTTTTTGGGGTAGATAGAATTTGAATCCATGAAAAGCACAAAGATGAGAACTAGAAAGATTCTTTATCTAATCTACACTACCTACTCCTTGAATGCTCATCTCAGTGCTTCCATGAAATGGAAAAATAAAGAAACCCCCACAAATTAGGAAAGGGACATCTGATCCATCATTATTTTTAAGTTAGCAAAAGACACACCATTGTGAAGAGTCTTGAACTGCAGTGGCTTAATTCTTCCTCAATACAAATTTGGAATTAATTAGGTGAATCTGTCTTTTAATACAGAAATAAAAAGATTTCCTTGAGGGGCTTGCTGCTATAATATTACCAGTTCGAATACATACTTTTAAAAGTGTTGCTAAGCTTAAGAAGGTCCTCATTTTCAGAGGAATGCTACCCAAACAAGAACATTGCTAGGTGTGTCTTCCCCAAGACAAATTCTCAGCCATTCTCAGCTCCTCTTCCGGTTATTTCAAATTGCGTTCCCTTAACAGGTATGCATACATCTGACAGAATGCCTGTATGGAGCGTATGTTGTTATAGGGAGTGTTCCTATGTAGTTCCTGAACTGTCTGACAATCTGCTTCGATTTTTAGCAAAGCCTTACAGAGCTTCTCTCCCTTGAGTATAAATCGTTTGGGTTTTAGAATCAGTCTCTACCATAAACCATACTTAAAATCCTTACTGACAGAGATGTTTGTTCCAGGAGCCCAGAAGCTGAACGTATAGTTGCAAAAATGTTACGTACTGATCTCTAGTGCTGACTCATGTGCATTTTTGGCTTGCTCTCCTCTTTCACATATTCTGCTGAAGAAGTCTAGCTCTAAACTGTAGCTTGGGATCAATAAAATCTGCAACTGTGTAAAGATCAGTGCATCCTCCCGCACTGCTCCATCTCTGGCCAAAGGAACTCACTCCGAAGGACAGCGGTGGCCTTTATCCACAAGTTCTGAATATGACAGAGTGATACAGTCCCAGAGTGATCTTCCAGGGCACCATGCCCCAGAAACAGCCAAAATGGATACCCAACTGAAAGAAAAGGGCATCCTTCAAGTAGCCTATGTCCTAATCTGCAGAGCAATATATAGACTAGCCAAAAACAATAGCTTCTACCTGCAGATGGAGGAGTTAAGTGATAAAAACAAAACCCTGCTGGATTTTGAAATGCTATATAAAGGCTTATAAACCTAAACTACAACCCTTGGTTATCTTTCCAGTAGATAAGATTAGGTTTAGACTATGAAGATGGCCTTACTTGCATGATTTCTGGCTTCTTGTGGAATGTGTTTTGCTAACACTAATTCCCTTTAGAAACCAATCATTTGAAAATATATTAGGTAAATAAAATGCATTGGACAAAAGAATTACAAGGAGTTTAGCAATAGAGCTCAGTGAATGACTGACTGTTTGGTGAGTGGTCATACAAACAAATTCACTTAATTTTGCCTCAGAATAAAAAAATTCCTTTCCTTTCCTTTTCTTCTCCTTTCCTTCAGTATTCCTCTTGGATATATTTAGTTGAATCCTTAATGGAGTACCTGTTTTCAGGCGCTTTCCATAAAAGTCAAGGAAACAAACAACACAGAGAAGAGAGGATGCTGTGATACCAGTCTCACCAAGAAACTAGTCATTTAGACAGGACCATTTCCTCAAGAGGCTGGAGGAAACTGGTTCAGCGCTATTATCTGTATGGGGAAACTGGACTCCAGCTGCTTCCCTCTCAAGGGAGCAGCACTGCACTAGCACCGGGTGCTGCGGTGGCTTGTTCGCAGTTTCAAGTGTTGAGGCTGTTCCAATTGAATAAAACACTTAAATATTCACTGGATCAAAGCCTGGAATGTAAGGGTATGACCTCGCAGCGAGTGGCCTATCTACCACGCTACAGAGGCATCGCCCTCTTACCTCTGGGTGGTTCAGTGAATCTTTAATTATTCTTATTCTTCAATTCAGGTATTACTTTTGTCACCTCAAAAGCCTGCCTTTTGAACAATAATAATTTTCAACCAACTCACTAAAAAACATTGCTGGTTGCATTTAACCGTCATACACCAGTCTGTAACAATTCCTTCGTAACTCATCACAGTGGTAAAGACTACGTGTGGTTCAGACGCACCGGGCTGCCTCTCTCTACTTAACAAAGTTCCCTCTGCATCTTTTGGTTGGGAGACTGGGCGTCTTTCTAAACGACACGCTGGAGTTCAGCAGTGGTTTTGAACCTGATGCAGGAATTATGGAGTAAAATCCAGTGCCCTGTGTTAGACAGGTGGTTGGACTGACCGGTATTAATGGTCCTTTCTGGTCTTAAAACACAAGTCTTAGAGACTGATTTAGCAGCATCAGCGAGCTCTAAACCGTGGTAGACCACAGTGTTGAATCTAATCACCCCAGGCACCGCCGCCAATTCCTGCCTGCCCAACACTGTTTGTAATGTCACTCCAAAAAGTATGTTCCATTAAACTTACAGGCCTTAAATTTGGCAGGGCAAACCATTCTGCCTCTGAAAAGCACTGTCACAAAACAAGCATTCCTATTAAATCCCTTTCAGCGTCTTCTCAACCCAAAAGAGTAATTCTGTATATGATTAAACTTAGAAGTAAATACAGCCAGTTGGGCTCCTGACAGCAGACATATTTCAAAATAAACCTGGCTTACACAGGCCTTGGCTAAAATATTAAGCCTTTATCTGTGGTCCACAATAACTAATCTTGTCAAATTGTTTGCTCTCTACCTTCTGTTTGGAAGATTATGAGCTAGCTCACCATTACTATTCACCTTGTGCCATCACTACCAGCAGGAAAAGTGAGTGGTAAACACAGTTGGTCTATTTTGACAGCATTTCACCCTACTTTGCATTGATGTAGATTGCTACACAGTACAGGATAACACAGAATCAGGACTTTGCGTCTATGCTGCATTTAATGCCACCTTGTGAAAGGTATTGCTCCTTTGCTTTCAAATGCTTTCTCAGGACAGCATATACTGATTGCCTAAAATAAATGAGTTTATGAGAAAGGAAAATAAACCCTGAAACTACTATGCTAAACCTCATCTGTGTTTCAGTAAATTGATATCTGCAACATGCTTATCAATTAGACCAGACAGAGGCTCTTATGATTGGATGGACCATTCATATCTGAGCATGTGACTGATATCAAAAAGTTAAAAATTTAACAGTAATTGAAATAGACAATACATTGGCATATGATGGCCAAATGATACCGATCAGATTATTTAATCAGATCACAGAATTTCACCTCATTACTCCAGCTTGAGTCTAATGGTTTACATGCAAATTTTATGCAAGAAAACCCTTTTATATACCTCATTCCATTAGCTTGGATTACTTTTAGCACCGACAGTTCCTGCTTCCACCCATTTGGGGTCACAGGTGGTCTCTTCTGTAGGAGAAATCTTGACATCAAAGCCTACTCCTTACAGTGAAAGCATTTCCAGAAACTTTGTGTTGTTATGAATAGGCAAGGGTCGATTTTCTTGCCAAATACTTCCTGGAAGTCTCTGTCATCTGCTTAGGAAAAGCTAGCAGATTTACCTTACGCTAATATAACTTCCCTATAGAAAGTATTTTGCCACAGTATTTATTCCTTTTGAAGAGGGGAAAAACATTAATTTCTATCGACTCCTGATGAACGCTAGTCCTGCCCGTTGGTAAAGATGTTGGGTATCATTAGAGCGCCATGAATCACAGGCAACCTTAATCTGCCTCTGAACTGTTTCCCACCTTCTTCTTGAGAGCAATACTACCTCAGAAAAGCAATTATTCTTTGCTTTGAATGCTCACAACACGGACGGCTGCTCAGAACTTTTATGTAAAGTGTTCAAAAGGCAGACACCAGCTCTATTTTGCATCATGTGTATTTTGCATGTGGCAAAACAGTGTGCAGAGAAGTGAAATGACTTGTTGAAGCTCAACCAATCAAGAAAACTGAAAAGATCTGCAAACTTTTTTTCCTGTTTAATTTTATGTAAAAGTAGTCTTGAGCTTAACTGGGTTCCTCACGTGCACAAAAAAGAAGTATAGGCAGAACTAGAGCCTAAAATTGTTGGATATAGAGCCCATCTCTCTCAGCTTCTCAATCTGTGCTCTGGACCATGCCAACTGCTAACAATTAGCCAGTTCTCTTATTCTATATCCAGCTGAGACGTGTTTCAGGAGGTGGAAAAAGGATCTGCTTTTTAGAGGATTTTTTTTTGTTTTAAATCTCTCGTCAGGAATATTTAAAAGCAATGTCAAAAATTGGTTATCTAAAACAAATAGTACTTCAAACCTGCCAAAACCAAACAGACAGGATTCCTCATGAAATGCAGGACCAGCAGATTGATATATATTTAAGGATCTGTAGAAAATGGGGCTCCTAAGAGATTCTAAACTTTAAAAGTATCAGTCTGAAACCACCACATTACACCTTTCTGCATGTTTCAAACAAGCCTTCCTTGTAAGGCCAGGTCTGAACCTCTCAGCTGCCTATTCCAAGCCAGTTCCACCCCTTTTGGGCATGTTCTGGTCAAGTCATGTTTACAATGAGTTTGTAAAATTGCAAATACTGAGGTACTACTCCGGCTGTTTCCCAAGCACATCCCATCAAAGCACAACTTTGGCAGACTCCACTTGATATCATAAACAATAAAGACAACATGAGCTTTTTTTCTTGGTTCCAGAAATATTTTACAAAACCCGATGCAGACTTGCTGGCTCTAGACAGCTCCCACCCTTGTGACCAAGAGTAATCTGGAGCTTGTGGAGAGAAATTCCTTCGTATAAACCATCATCAAATCCCTCCACTTTACATTAAAACCAATCATTTTTACATAGGTTTGATATATTTCAATGGATTTGCCTCCCTGGCATAACTGATGGGATATCGCCCAAGCTGGAATTTCTTCTATGATATCACTGAGAGATCAAGTAACAACGGAAATGGGTTTGGATGTAAGAGGAAAGCATTTAATTAAGCTCCCACTTGTGGTAAGTCCTTTGTAACGTGCTCAGACTGGTAGGTGAACTCCTCACCCTTCCAGTGTGATCCAGTGGTGCCCACCCCGGTTTCAGAGTAACTCACACTTAGTCATAATCCTGAAAAGTATTTCTATAAAAAATAAGAGCAGTCTTCCCTTAGTAGTGGACTAATAAAAAATCCATGGGTGAAACACCCTCTCCTCCTCTTAATGTTTGCGATATATTATAGGTAGATGTTATCAACACGAAGCTTGTCTGTTATGGTGATGTTGTTACGGTGATGGTGATCCCCTATGCAGGGATAAAACCAGAAAAGATGCCTAACTGCTCATTTACATACAAAAAATGGGCTTTAAAAATAGCATTTGAGACTTAGCATCACAGAGCAAAGTGTCTTCTACACATGTGTAGTGCTCCTTAAAATACTTCATAGGCTTTTTACTGTTATCAGACATTCAAAGCTATTAAGGTAAAAACAAGCCTTCCCACTTCCAAGCTTCAGTAACCTTTCTCTGGTAGCCATCAGACAGACTGTCTCCAACTGTCTTCTGCACCATCCTAGCAAGCTAATTCACATTAGATTTTTTCACTGGCCCTGTGGGCTTATTTTGTTCCATGTTCCTTCCATCTGACTGGGAATGAGCTTCTCCTTCTGCTCGTGGGAGGTGAGTGAATTCCTGAGCAAGGCTGACACAGGAGAGAAGCAGTGGACCCTCAGCTCATTTTGAGGACAGCTTTGATTTTTCTGAACTAGTGAGCTTTTCTGAACTAGTGAGCTTGCAGACTAAGGCCTTGGTGGCAATTCTGCCTGGTGGTGACATGAATGGGACTGATTGTAGGAGAAAAACCTTTTAATCTCTGCTGATGAAAGCATAAAAATTTGGCTTTACATCAGATCCACAAAACTCTTCAAAAGCATAGAGTAAAATATTGCCTCAGTTTAAAATCAGAGATCTGTGAAACGTCTTTTGTGTTGAGTTCACCACTTCGGATATCCCTTTTAAAATCAGATGTAGATGTTCACCTGATACATCCATCAAAGAATTTATATGATTATCTTATCAAATAAAAAATTGAGGTGATAGAGATGGATTTGAGGAACAGAATAAAGTGCTAAATATAGCAAACTTATTATACACCTCTCCAATACCTGCAATGTTTTCCACTCAAAGGCTGAATTCTGATACTTTGTATGGGAAAAAATTCCATACTCTGAAGCTGAGGTGATAAAATTTGTTCCTAAAGATTTACGCCTCCCAACAACTCAGATATATATCCTACAGATATATATCCAACTAGATATATATCCTTACACCCACATTACATACAGCAAAAATGTAGAATGGGAAAGCCAAGCAACTTGCCAATAAAATAGTGGCAATGAGGGGGTTAAAGCTGTTGTTAGCTCTCATACGTATAAACACAATTGATGTTGCCTTTCTACAAAATATTGTTAAAAAAAATTAAAAGCCTTATGGAAAAATCTGGCTATTAATTAATGACTCAGTATTACATTAGAATCATGAACTGTAATTTTTTCCTTGGAGAACTAGCCCCTGCTTCAGTAAAGGTACACTTAATTTTAATTTTAATGGAAAAATTTAAATTATTTCAAGTTTGCTTAAAATTAAATACCTTGTTGGCCTAGTCAGTTATTTCTATTTGTTGCAGTAAAGAACTGTTCCAGCAATTCCCTAAAAGATACGTAATTCAGAAGCTTCGGAAAGTCTGGGGTTTTTTGTTGAGCTTCTGCACATACATTTACAGTATTCAATCTTTTGCATATGTTAAGGAACAGTATGAGTATTAACAGAAAGAACCGCAAATTTATTTTTATTCCTTCAGCCAAGCCACAAATAAATGACTCTTGCAAACAAACCAAATACTATTTAGTAACGGCAATGTAAATGCCATGGACTTATTTTATTTGGATATAAAATATTAAAGTAAATGATTATTTGCTGTGACACTCATTTTATCGTCTTGGAAAAAAAAGCAAGTCTGAGAAAAAGTTTTCTTGCTGTTATTTAAGGAGCACTCAATCTGCTTTTCAAAGTTATTTAATAATTTGTCATAGAATGGTTAACCATAAGCTTACAAATACCGTGTCAGCATGCTTCTTCCTATTGGGCAAACAACTTCAAAATCTAATTTGTTTGTGTTATTGGTCTTACTAAATATTAGTCTTTGCAAGTCTGGTTTACACCATTGATGTTAACTATGCCAACATTCTGATTATGTTCTGAAGTATTCCACAACAAGCTGATATTATACAATACAAGCGCAAGAGCGAGCCGATCCAGTTTACTGAGTATACTTAGTGTATTTTGCTACTGATAAATCAATAAAACCATGTTGTAATCTACAAACTTCCATCTCTGTGAAGCAGCTATAAGCAAACTGTAAATGAACACACGGGTCAAAAACTGGGATGCTGTGATTATGTTGACTGTGAAAACATTTGACTCTCATAGAATACATTTCAGTGTTTGAGAGAATGAAGTTTCAGCACTGCTTATATTTTTGTGAAAGGCTGAGATGATAAATATTCAAATGATGATAAATATTTGTGTTTATATTGTAACTACCCATACTTTAAGAAAACAATATCTGCACTGCAATCCACAATTTGCAGAGGTTAAGTAAATGTAAACCATAGCTACACAAAGAAAATAAATACTTGTCTTAAACTGTATGCTCAGTTTTGCATTCTTCATCCACGTGAAACTCCCTGCAGCCAATGGGTATCTCGGGTGTGCGAGGAATGCAGGAAAGGCTTATCTGTCGTTCCCTTTGGTTGGGATTTTTTCTCTTCATTCTGTTAAGTACGCCACCGAACATAATCCTGGCATCGATCATAAACTGTCAGATGCTAATGGGCTCACTATAATTTATGACACCCAAAATATCCGTGAGAACGATATCCCATAATCCGCTCTGGCAATATCACACATTGTAACTGTATGAGACTTGTGGTACTGATACCACAAACTGCTGTATTAAGGGCCATCTTCAAATGAAAACGAGACGTCAAAAGACATTATGAATCATTCATACTACAAAGGGTGCCAGCTGCAGTAATTCTGAACATCACCAAATCTGTCTTTCAGGACTCTGGTATTGAGAATGGGACCTGCAGCTCCACATGTGCTCTGCACTGGTGCATTTCTCCTCCAGACTGCACAGACAACACGGCAGCACCTTGGGACAGGATTTGCAACAACTAGTTTAAGGAGTTGGATGCTTCTAAGCTAGCCAAATAGGGGGTTTTGGTTTTGTTTTGTTTGTTTTTTTTTTTTTTTAAGCCTCAGGCCCTCAGTTTAAATGTCTTGCTCCAGGCTGCCCAGAGGTCCTCAAGATGCCCTTCTCTGAAACTAACCTGAGGTCACTTGTTTCTTTTAAGATGACAAAGCTAAAAGCAGTGTTACCACTCCTCCTTTTTAAAACAAGTATAAAAGATTATACTATCAGCTAGAGCACTCAGCCAAGCTAAGGAAAACTTGGTTTTAACCCATATCTGCCAATTCTCGGGAAAGTTGTACACACCAGAGCTGAAGAGTCTTCTCTACTTCTCGTTCTGAAGCTATGAATTTCTACAGAAGAAACATCTGAAATGTTATTAGACCTGAAGACGTGATTCTGTGAGTGGTGATTGAGGACGCTCACCTGGAAAATAGGAGATGGGTGTTCTGATACCATCTCTGTATTTATGTTCAACAGGCATCGGATAAAATTGAGAAAAAGCCCTAAAGGAAAGTGTCAGAACCAGGTCTCACTTCTCAGAGGTGAGTAGCCTACTCACTGTTCTCTGATCCAAGAAGCCTGCATTATTTTCTGCTATGTGGTACTACTTCAAGGCAAGGAACAGAGAGCATCCAGACCAAACCTGCATGGTTAAAACATCCCCCTGAGATACAGAAGATCTGAACCAGGATCTCCTCAGATGGAGAAGAAAACTCAGCTCCATTCTGTACACCCCAGAGGAGTACCCCTGCTCCCAAACAACCACTTAGAAAACTGGGGCGGGGGGGCACAGATGCCAAGGAAGCTTTCAAAAGAAAACATCTGAGGTCACGCTGCTCTGCATGGATCTCGGTGCAACCAGTGTGCATCACCCTGGTTCAGCACGTACTTCTCCATTTGGGTCTCCAAGGAACCCAGGCAGAAAAGACAAAAAGTCGATTGTTTTGCATTTTTTTCAGTCAGAAGTTTTCTGCTTTCGCTAACCCAAGTCCTCTCTTCTTTGGGCTGGGAAGTTATCAGCATTAGTGGTACTAAGTTATCAGGCACTCCTTCCATCACAGCCTGCAAATTTTACCTGGAACATAACACGGAGTACGCAATTCAAAAATTGGTAAGTGTCATCCAATAAAGATAATACAATCCAATGGAGAAAATACATTTCATTACAGCTTTGCATGAATAATAAAGTAGCCTTACCAAGGGAAACAAGACCTGCCTAGTGATACAGAAACACGGTATACCTACAACAGTCCAGAGAAGATGCCATCAGTGACTGAATTTGTTCAGCTCACCTCAGATTTGAATACTAGTTCAGTATTTCCTCCAGACCCAGAAAACTGATTTTGCTCTATATGTTGAATTTCTCTGAGGCTGCACATAACCTCACAGGCTCACTCAATTCTTTTATTACAACAAACAGGTATTTCTACAAGACTTTTTAATTCATCATTTCACTATGCATATTATTGCAGCCTGCAGGGAATATTTCTGAGAGGAGTCACTGGCGTGAGCACAGAATTCCAAGTATTTAAATAAATTCTGACCCTACTACGTACTGCTTTCAGTTAGATCACACATGACTTTCTTCACACATTTCAATTAGTCTTAATTCCTCACTAAATTCCTAGAGCAGACTACTTCCAAGCCTATTGCCCTAAATCCAATAAATTCACACTGCCTGTTATTGCTGCCCTAGTTAATGGTAATATTTTAATATATGATATGATGTGATTGTTACTGGATTTTGTGTTTTAGACTTTCTCATGTTCCTCTTCGTGTCTTGCATGCCAAAGAAAGTTTGCATCAGCTCTGCTGCACTCTGCAGAATTCTTCAGGGTATGTGGTGGTTTTGCGTGTCTGGGAATCTTCCATCTGGCTAGTGTGGGTTTCCCAAACACCATAAAACCCCGCCTGTGGAGACTGTGTATCTCTTATGGGCCCCGTGGAGCCTATAATCTGCTTTTAATCATTGCATGAGGCAGCCAACACATCAGTCCTCATCAAGCAGTTTTTTCCATGTTGAATCTCCTTTAATAACTTTTGATCCAGTTCTGAACGTCCAGAACCATTGCTAATTTTCAGTGGTATTTCATTGGTAACTGCTACAAGAGTTGTCTTCCTTGGCCCCCCATTTCCTTCCACACAAACTTGCATAACCATTGACTTCTGTGGCTTGCTAGAGCAAGTAAAAGATTCTTAGCACTTTGCCCTCACTCGCTCGCCTTTTGAAGGTACCCACCAGCATCTGTTTCTCAGTAAACTACAGGTCACATCCTTAACTGGGACAAGTGAATGCAAGTCAGTGCGACAGAGCTAAGCCAATTTGCTGTAACTAAGAAACTAGCTCTATACCTACATTCTTCAACAAGTCACCAGAACTCACTTTACATTTCAAAATGCCAGCACCAATTAAATTACTCCCCATATGATATTAAAAGATTACCAACTATTCAGTCCCAGCAGAACTTCACAGCAGCAGGCAGCACAGTGGTTTTCATTAAAAGCAAAATCACTTTTGACATCTGCTAAATTATTTACTGACACAAATCAGTGAAACTATTAATATCTATGAAGCTGTACTCCCAGCCTCCGGTAGTTAACATGTTGATCTGACATTCATCAGAATACAGTTTTGAAAGTAAAAAAAAAAAAGCAGTCTAGTTTTAACAGGGAAGTCTGAACACCTAAATGTAACATCTTAATAAAGTAAGACATTAAATTCTATTTACTGTTTTGAAATATGAAAATTAAAGAAGTGTACCTCTAAAATTTTAAATGAAGCCAGTCGAGTTATCTGACATTTGGTGGTTCCTCCAAAACAAATAGCTTTAAGTCCCAGTGAATGTAAAACTTGTTTCTTTTGTGCAGTGCTTCTGCCTGCAATTTCTAATTAACCAGCTCCATTCTTACCTACAAGGAGTGACTGAAAGCGTACAAGCTACAATGTATACTTCAACTAAATATATGTAGGTATTATTTTAAAAGGGACATAACTAGTTAACAATATTTGCATGCTGCAAAGGGGCTCAATTAGTATAATAATTCAGAAATCTTGCTTTTAGCCTGTTCCCTGCATAGCTGTGCTGTACTGAATACAATCCGCACACTAAAGATATCATGTTTGCAGTTAAAAATCTCCAGAGACTTTAGACCCATACATAAAGATACTTATTTCACTCTTTTCTGAGACACTGACCTGTATCCTCATTTAAAAATGAACACCACATCTTTATGTTATTAAATCTTTGTTTTGATCTATTAGTATTCACCAAAGTGCCATTTTATACAACCCCGCACTGAATAGGCAAGGCTGGAGGTAACCATCTGCAGCTTTAGAGTCTGCGTTTGAATTGATGAAAAGAGCTTTGTGTTTTCATTGCCAAGTTTGATTCTTCCAGTCATTAGACATTCCCCTCAGATCGCATCAATGAAGCGGACTCTCTTACACCCATGTGTTAAATTCTCTTCTCCTCATGGTTTCCTTTGCCAGCTATACTCCAGAAAGACTACTGGGTCTTAGCCACATTCTTCTCACAGCTGTGTTAAAAAAGAGCATCAGAGCGTCTTCCCAAAATCCATATGTGTATCTGGTCAGTCCCCTGTCGGAGGGTCACCTCACATTGTGGTGTGATTATTCAAATATTCATTCTTGTTCTTGAACTGCACTGCTCGGATCATTCCCGGGAAGATTAGACCCTCCAGCCAGCACTGGAGAACGTCTTGGATGTTGATGTGAAGCGCACACAGCTCCCGCAAGATTTACTTGCAGAAGAGGGGGACTCTAACCACTTAATAAATACTTTTTCCTTATTTCTTTACATTTTTGTATTCTTTTCAACTGTGTCGACTGCTGGTAAAAACTGTTTGTTTTAGTTGTGTCATTGATCGACTTATTTACCAGCATCAACTAAGGAACAAAACTAAGTGAGCAACAATGAAAGCAGAGAAAGTGTGTTCAGAAATGCTGGAGGGAAATCCAGGATTACTCAAAAAAAGGGTGTGTTCCAGTAACAATGAAAGTTAGGCAGCCAAAAAATCACACCTTAAGGTGTAAAGCAAATGCTATTATGGGTAGTATTTATTTTATGAGAGATAGTAATTTCCTTTGATAAATCTATATGCTTATTAAGAAGATTGCTTAGTTTTCTTTTGTATTCAACCCACTGAAGTATTTTATGCAAATCTGTAACTCTCCTGACATCCTCCTTAAAAGAAAAAATAATAATCAAAAGAAAAGGTGTCTTAATAAACAGTTAAGGAAAAATGAAGTTAAGAATTTTTGTTTTACATCACTTATATACTTGCTTTGTTAGTAGTAAGAACTACCTCAACAAAGTACACAAGCAGCATATTTCTCACCGTTCATGCTTATTTTCATACCTGTATAGTTTAGCACTGCACCATTACTTTGTGGATTTGTGCTTATTTTTAGAAGATTACATAGAAATTCTACGCGGGCACCCTCCGCTGCCACCTCACACAGCTACGTGAGTGTGCAAGTCTGACTGTGCCCACACGCAGAGAGCGACGCCTTACTGAGCTAGAATCATTAAATTGTGAGAAAAAATAGAAGACCTCAGTAGACAAATTACATTAAAATTCACTCCAGCTGCAAAGCCCTTGCAGAAAAATAGAACTTTTCCCTGGGAAAAAAGCCCACATCAAAAGTGGCCTCAACCTTTACTGATAATTGGCTAATATTGATTTGGTATTACATTATAACCTCCTCTGATCTCACTGACATCAGTAGCCACTCCTCAATCCCAGAGGTTCCAGCAGGAAGGACAGTTTTAAAATGTCTTGCTTCCTCTGCTGGCAGAGGCATTAATTAATTCACAGGATTTTCCAGCCACCTTCTCCAGGTCAGCCCCATTTCCCTGCTGGGGCTGCACCAGCTGGCTCCTGGCTTCTCCGGCAGGACCAACTTGCAGGGAGCCTGTGGCACTGAGCCAACACTCCTGGTGAATTCTGCACCGCTCTCCTAATTCTTTGTTTGTAACCATGAATTAGAAATATTAATTAAAGAGAGAAAATTATGTAAAAGTCATAGCCATTCTACAGAACATAGGTTAAAAATATTAAGTATCATGCAGGTCATCTTAATTTCCTAGTCAATAAATATGTACTGTGTTATGTGTGTGCATACATGTTTTCATTTACATACACCGCACTGTTAAAATGTGTATTTGCTTTATAAACTAGAATAGTGCTCTCTTAAAAGTCTAATGTGTATGTTGTTAATGTTTCAAAATCAAAATAGATTCAAACACATGCTGCTAAATCTGTGGGGTCACTCTCTGGGCATCAACATCTTCTGTTTCACAGCACCACCCCCGCTGGGATGGCGACCCCAAATCATCTTCACAGGCAAGAGCACACAGTCGCAATTTATATCTCACACTGCAGTGAGCCCACGTGGGATTTCACCCTACTTCAGTATAAACAGAATTTTACTATATCCAAGTTCTCTATAAGCAGATTCCAATATATCCCCCTTCTGGTTCACAGCTGCTGTTTCATGTGGGACCGGATCCAGAAATTTTTTAGATGCTTTGTGTCCTGACGGAAAACACAGGACCGCTATTCTGACTTGGATCTCACATTTAGAAAGCAACATTTGCAGGTGGGTACACAAGTGGCTGACATGATGGCAGTGCCGTGGAGAAATTACATCTCTATTTCAAGCTCTGTATATGATGCTGAATGCAAACATTGAAGTTTTTAACAATATGAAAAAATTCCTTAGTGTTGTCAGAGAACGGATTAGCAAAGGCATAGTGAATACCAGTAAATTACGTGGTACGAAGATACAAAGTACACCGTTTTTCAAAAGTATTTTAATTATTCTAATCATATTCTTTCTTAATGAAGCTTGTAATTCTTTTCCTCTTCTGATTTTTAACTGTTGCTACATTATTCAGATATTTTACTGAATAATATTGAGAAACTACTTTATATAGCTGCTAAAAATACTTACCTCATATGTCAGAATTCAATTTTACTTGAGCATTTAAAAGAAGTTAAGAAAACAGGTGTTTTGGAACCCTATCTAGGCTATGAATCACAGTGTTACATTTTAAATTACAATAAGCATCCTCTTAAGACAGTGCTAATAATTAATACTACTGTAATTAATACCAAGAAGCCTTTCCGCTGACAGGTTTATAAATTGTCAGTTCCTTTTTGAAATGTAGAATATCCTACATCTCCGAAATAAAAAGCTAAGCTAACAAATGAGTTCCTGCCTAATTGCCAAACACTGATTTGTATGAAGCGGTTGAGGTTACAAAGAAATTGGGAATTCTCAGCCCGGTTTCCCTGCTGATGAGTACGAACTGTCTGTGTAGCTCTCCCAGAGGTGTCAGAGGAATCTCTATAGTGTCACACAAGGGTTCTTAGCTCAAAGTAAACACACTTTCCACAAACTCAGCTGCTTAATCTGTTTGCAGGTTGAATTATAAGATGGGGGTGGATGACTCCGGGTGCTGGGAAGACGCACAGAGCATTTCCACAGTTTCTTGGTAAAAAGGGCGTGCTATTGTCATCAAAAGACTTCACCCAATTGTTTAATTTTGCTATAGGCTCAGTGGTCTGATCTTAGCAATAATGAAAACTAACCTGACCAAAATTTTCCCAAGTAGCTCAGCATGTTAAATTGCGTAAATTCTTTTCACTATAGCAGTACATCACCACTTTAATTCAGGTTGTGGCTGCACTTCTACTCTCGCCACCCTGGTTACATGGGATTAAACAAGACTGTTTCACTAAAAAAAAAAAAACAAACAAAAAACAACCTTCATTTAAATATCTATGGTTATTAAATGCTTATAAATAAAATGAAATGAAATTAAATAACACCTTTAAACAATGGACAGAAAGGTTTAGCCAATATTCTCTTTAACATGCTGGAATTATTTTTCATAGGCTTATTTTTATCAAGCACGCACCTCCAGAAGTTTCAAATAAATCTAAGTGTTCAGAAAAAAGGTTTGAATGATTCTCAAAAAATCTCACTGGAGGTTTTAAAGAGATGACTGAAAATATGTATTTTCTTATATATATTAAAAATTTAGCTATAATTTATGTAGTTACAAATAAATTAAAACCATAAAAATATAACGTCTTTATTTTTTTAATAGGAGAACTCACCATCTATTTTTTTAAAGAGGAAGAACTCTTGTTAGGTCCTTGCAATATATTATAAGCCAATTTCTGGCTACTCTGAAAACATGCTGCAGACATTAAAGTTGAAGACAAATAAGGACTGACAGGAAAAGTTGCATCAGTTCAGCACTGACCACCTTGGAAGGGTGTGAGAAGGCTATTTTGCAGCTGGTGATATAACGCAGAGATGAGAAGTGCCAGACTGTGAAGAGGTCCTGCCTACACCTTTGCCTATGTCCCAGCAATCAGACTTTCAAAGGCTTATGTGATAGTAATAACAATCACGGCAATAAGGACTTCAGTAGAGATGAACTTCAGGTTTTGGAGTTCAATAACCTTTTAACAGGGAGTCTTATGATGGGAAAGAGAATACAATCCCTGTTCACCGACTCAGAGACTTCCTGTTAGTTTCAGTGAGCTTTTGAAGACACCCCTAAACAACACCATCAGCATTTACCGTGGCATGAAACTTGCCAGATGCGTAACAGACCAAAAATGAGAACCTTAATATTCTATCATTCAATTATAAATGCAAATACTCTGTTGCCATAGGATTGCCACAGGGTAAAAAGACAGTGAAAGCCATTCATCGGAGATGGAAACACTTCCTCTGTGCTTTGCACATGTAGAAAGCAGTTTCCATAAGAGTAAAGACAGGCACACTGACTTGCGTAATACTATAAAACTTAAAATGATCGACTTCACACTGAGTCAGTAACGAGCTGAACAGCCAACAAAGAAGGAATCATTTTAAAGGAACTTTTCTGAGTACCACCACAATTTCAATCATAGACGAAATACCAGAAGAAACAACATTTCATTTGGTTTTTGGCTGGATTTTTCTTGAAATAAGGCAAGTGACTTACTTCTGAACTTTTTCATTGGCCTCCCGTGAAGCCTCCAGGGCTTTCTGGAGCTTCAGCTCTGTGTCCTTTTGATCTGACCGAGCCTGCTGCAGCTGAGCTGCCAGATCTTCAATCTGGCGATAGGTAAGGGTCACAACACCCTCCCTGCCTTGCAGTCCGTCTTCAGAAGTAGCAAAACTACAGTTAAGCTGGTCCTTCAGACTCATTCCTTCAGACAAAGGTTTGGATAAGCTGGGAAAACAAAATCATACATGTTATTAAGTTTCATTCTAAGGCTGAGCTGCAAGAATACTACACTCAGTTTAATTAATATTTTTAATATGATCGTAGGTGGACCTACATGCACGAATACAAAAGCAAGTTTTATTTCAAAAGTGACAGAGAAGAAAAAGAACATCCCGTTTCCACAAGGCTATTCTAGAAGCATGTAACAACTATCAGAATTTTTAAAAATCAAAAACCTATTCAACAAAACCCCAAAAGCAGTATTTTTCAGCTGTAGCATCTTCCTGATCATTTTTGAGCTGCAGCAAAAAGTTGTTGGTGTGATTTACATTTAGGTGAATTAATCAGTGTAAGTTACTGATGTGTTATTAACTCATGTTACACAGGACTCTCTTTTAGCAAGCAGACTCACCAACTACAGGAAGTTTATTTGCAAAATTGCAGTTTTGTCAACATAACGAAAGGAATGAAAATGCTGCAATGCAAAAATTAATACCATTAAATCAGCAGGATTACTTAGAAATATGAATGATTTGCACATGCTAAGCAATTCTAAAGGTCCTTGGTCAAAATTTTGTCAGAGGAAATTTAAAATATTTCTTGATGCTTGTTTAAATAAGCTAGTAACACCTGTACTAGAATATACTGGGTCTTAAATAGCCTCTCTGTAGTAGACAGAGGTAGGTTACCTGCCCGCATCAGGGTTTTATCACAGGGCATTTCAATATCTATAGTGTCCTCTGCCATAATTTCTTGCAAGGTCCCTTCTGATCCACTTTTTTGGCTTCACTCAGGCAAAAAGTAGACATTTTTAGCATCTATTTCACACCAAAGTGTCATGGATGGATATTCAATCCATTCAGTTTTATAAATGATTTTGAGGTATATTCATAGAGATACCAAATCATAGAGCTCAAAAATAATACCTGCCATTGTACAAACTAGAATACAGTACTACACGCTTTGTACTTGTGTGCCAAAAATTTCTGGACAAATCAAAGGGAGATCAGAAATTAAAAATGAAATTGAACAGGGTCTTAAGGCAATATATTCATGAAGCTAAAAGAAATGAGGATGCCTGCACCAGCTAACAATAGCTATGGAGAACAAGCAAAAAGAAGGAGATTAGACAGACAGGTTACCTATAAATAATGAGAAGAAATTGAAAAAAGGAGAATAAAGATGAAGATGGTGCATCAAATAAAAAATTCTCAACAAAGCCTGTTGACTACGGAATTATTTCCCAAGGAATCAGTAGGTCGCCAGATGCTTGAGTTACTAAGGTGCAATGGTAGAAATCACATTAAGACCTGATTACTAGGGGAGGAGCCTGCACCAGCAAGCTCTCTGTGGAATTAGCAATGATTGCTTCCCATCTCTTCATAGCCATAATTAATTGGTGAATTTTACACCAGTCAAAAATGACATTAGTAATAGAAGAAATTCACCAGACATTTGTACCAAAAGTGATGGCAACAGAATATCATAATGAGCAGTGTTTTTAGATAAACAATTGAAGTCATTTCAAAACAACTTCATGAATATCAGAAGCTGTTGCTGTATTGATGAGTGTGACTTGAGACCATCCCTCTGACTGATGACAACGCAAATATCAAACGTTATTTCAGTGTGGATTTCTGGTAGCAGTGCAGACTGATTACAATACTCAAGACGTACTCTGCATGACAGCTGCTAGCATGCAATAGCATATTTTCTTCCTTTCCAGTTTATTAAGTTGTTTGTATGGAAAACACCCTTCGTTCTGACGTCCCATAGAGGAAAATCATATACAAACTAAAATGCAATATACATGGAGAAATAAAATGTGGATGAACTAATAGAAATCCAGAAGTTAAAAGGTCAGAGTGTTGATATGTCATTACGCTTACTACCTGTGCTTGTCTGAAAATAATGTGAAGAACCTTTTCAATTAAATGAGCACATATTGAAAATATAAATATTTATAAAGGGACATTACAATCTCTAGAACAGACTCATTAAAAATAAAATTACTTCAACAGTTTCACATAAAATTTACTGACTGAGGTTCCACTATGGTTGAGCATTGATCACCATGGAAAAATACAAAGGTATGCAAATAATGCTGAAGGCAGGTTACCAAAATACCACCGCTGCCTGCTTCTTAAACACCTGGCACAAGATTAAAAGAAAAAAAAGACAGATGAGAAGCTAAACTGTTCAATGAATATATGGGTCCCCAATTAAAACAAAAAAAGAAAGAGGATAGCCTAAATATTCTAACTTGTTCACAGCAGTTGAGGGTTTTTTTTTGCCAGAAAAATATAGCAATTTATTCAGATTCCAAAATACTGGCCCTGTCTGGCTATGACTGGGCTCCTTCTCAAAGACTGGCCATGAACAATACAGTATGCAATACACTATTACATGTTTTAACTCATAATGATTGCATCTGAGCGATCAATAGATTCTGACGTATATATTTTGTAGCCAGTATGATTCCTCCAGATAAAGGCACAGCGTTTCATAGATCTTTTCATTTTTTTTTTTCAAAAGCATGCAATTGCCAGATTTCCATCAATACGTGTTTTGCTAAAATACTTTAATGAGCCCCTTTTGATACTTATTAATTTGAAATTCCTTCATTAATATCCCAAAGATTATTTCTTCAAAGAATATTGACGCTATAAATAAAAAATAAATGGGAGTTCTAGGCCTGAAGAATGGGTCGCAGAAGCATTCAAACAGTTCCTTGATTTAAGAAATTCACATGTTCTTTATAGTAAGCCTTTTGCTTTACTACGGCAGCACGGCCCTTTTCTTGCTCCAGCTTGGGTCTGAGAGCTTCAAGGGCCCACCTGAACTGTGTCCAGGCAGAAAAAAAAGTGACATGTGATGAAGTCACTTATGCAGCTCCTGCAGAGATAGCAAGAGGTTTCCTCAGACCCCAGAGGCAGAGCAGCTTCAAGCCTGTTAAAAAATTTCACCAGTTGTAACCGCTCCCAGAGGGACTTGACTTTGGCTGAAAATCAACGGTATGAAGTGCTGCTCTTATAACACTTCTCTCCTTGCCAGGCATACTTTTGCTGCAAGGTGGGAAATGATTTTCCACCTGAAGCAGTTACCAAACAACACAGAGAAACCTTCCACCTGAAGGAAGAAAAAAAAAAACCAGCAAAAACCAAACATTCCCTATCCATCCCCTCCCTCCTCCCCCACCCCAGTGATAAACATAACCAAAGGCATGTAGGTCTGACCTTGGTTTTCACCACAAATGTTTCTGACACTCAAGTTCTGGAGACCTCTCAGACCTCAGGCTGCACTCAGGATGGCTTTGAAGAGGGTCCCTTCATACCGCTGAGTGCACTCAAGGGCCAGGAAGCATTGATACCTTGAAAATACTACCTCAAAGGCGCCCTTAGGAAAAACTGCAATAAGACGATATTAAAAAAAGCCCATAAGACTCAGAAGGACTTTGACATTTTGCTGTAAAGCAGAGGATATAAAATGGTCAAGTTTGCATTACATCTGAGTCAGGAGCCTGACAGCTGGTAGACTGGTAACTAGATGGCATTGCCCTACCATAGACAAATATTTTACTAGCCTTTATTCCTCTGCAATTACACGAGGTAAGAGGACCGCGTTTTCTCTTCAGTACAACCACCTAAATATCTCTCACTAATTTAACTGAAAACAGCAGCTGTGTTAGACTCTGTGGCGCACAGGCTGCAGACCACGTTCTAACAGTAGCGCACGTTGCACGTAACGCAGAGTACGCTCTTTGCACTGTCACAGCCCATCACAGAGTGTTGCGCTCTGGTGCGTGATGCACCCACACATTCTTAGTCTAGGATGAGCTCAGGCATCCTTTTTATTTCATATTCTCTCACCAAACCCAAAGATACGCACTTGTTGAACGGAACCCCCCACTGATTTTCTTCTCTGTGGTGGCTGGTGATATAACCTCAGGATTTTACAGAGGATAACAGGTTGACGGATTAGTGCTGATCATGCATGTCCATACTGTCCAAACTCAATTGCATGTGAATATGGATCTACAGTGAGCAGTAGGTTGAGTTTCAGCCTTCTCTCCTGAAACGATCTAGAGAAACCTGCGACCTATACAGTCTGGACAGTAGATGATTCAAGCACAGGTTCATTATCTACAGTGGAAGCTTGAACTGGCTATCATCCATATTAGAACTTCCATTTTTCAACAAATACAAATTAAAGGCCTCTAGCAAACACATTTTTCCTCCTTGGGCATCAGTCTCCTCATCTTTAAAAAAGAGTAATCACAATAATACCTTTGTAAGGTGCTCTGAGCTTCACTTCTGAAAAGAGACCCATCACTGTCGAAAGAGCTTAGTTAGATGCAGCACAGCCTGAATTTAGGACAAAATTAAACCTAGACGGTCTCCTGATGACACCAAGCAGCACACGTTTTCTTTTGGGCCTCCTTTTCACTCTCCAGGACCACTGCAATACCCACACCATTCTCCTATGACTAGCTTGGGAGAGATAGTAAGGACATGGAACATATGATTTAATCATCTGAGCCTTTCTTGAAGTTGAAGGACTGCTGGGACATGCTCTCAACAAGAAATAATCAGAAACCATACCTCCATTACAAACCCTTCATTTACAGAGTTGCACAGTAATCTAATGTCTCCAGTTCACTTCCTGCAGCCACTGGGTAAATTGCTCAGATAACACAGCCTCACGTGACAGCGACACGCTCACGACACCCAGCACCACCTAGCATTCCTCACATTCACCACACCATCAGATGCTCCAGGATCCCCACAAAAATAGTTTCTGGATTAATAATGTTTGGTTGAAACAGAGAAAAACATAGATGATACTGATGAGCAGAAGGAAGCGTTTTGGAGATTTTTCCAGCTGTGGTACTGTCCTCTTCAGCTAGATCCACACACCCGCAGTTAATAGCTTGTAGCTAAGAAATGCACCTGGGTTTCCTGAGCACATGATGTACCTAGAGCTGGGGTCTCTGCTATCTCTAACTGATTAATTAGAGCCTGGAAGATGGTAACTTTGCCTTAGCTTTTTTCACACATAGTCATCTCTCAGATATAGTGCATCAGAGTTTACGTAAGAGACTACTGTAGATTTTACGCTTTAATCCTGAATATTACTTGATGCATGTTAACATTAATTACACATCTTCACGGTTCCGCAATATACCTCTATTAATTGCAAGACACAGATTCATAGGCTCTCAGATTTCTTCCATGAATTAGGGGACTGTGTTTTCAATACAACAGCAACTATTGTGGATACTCTTCACAGTTTCACTAGACTACATGTTATGCCTAGAACCAAGCTTGCCTTAAAATGTTCCTGTCATGTTTTGACAGGGAATTGGCTGTATTAGCATATTCTAGCTTAAGCTTTCACAGAGTGCAATTATCCATCCCTGAAGGCTTGCTTCTAATTTAGTAAAATTAATCTGAAAGTTTAAAAATAATTTTATGTTGTACGGTATTTACTTTATCATACTAGCAGTTACAAGAAAGAATTTTGCTATCTTGTATCTGTTCTTTATTGCCCATTCATATGCTTTGGCCATTCTTAAATATTTGCCAATGGCTTTAGTTAACAAAATAACTTAAACTTAGTATTTGTAATACTGTAGTTATTCCCTACAGTAATAGATTGTTTAGGTAACACTGCAAATACAGTGGGAACCTTATCTATTAATCGAAGACAGAACTGGCATCAAGTCACCAAGAGTGACCTCAGTATTTGAATATAAAGGATGTTTAAGACGGTGCCAGAAACCCCGCGTTTTACCGTGCATCACAAACCCCCGGCCACTTTCCCCAGGAAGTGGGAGCATCCCAGCCGGGGCAACGCAGATCCTGGCGCGGCTGTGGGCAGCAGGCAGGGAGGAGGGGCACAGCTGGCTCAAAGACAAGAGGCATTTTCACCTTCCCAGTCCCTGGGCTGAACTGGCAGCCCCTGCGCCTCGCTGCTTGCTGCTGGAGGCCACTGGGTTGACCTGGATCACTGAAGGGGTGTGTATGGGGGTGGTGTAGAGCCAGCGACTCTGGCTTTGGGCCAGCAGGGAAATTGCCTATGTCAGGGATTTGCAGAAACACAAACCTGGTGGAAAAGAGACAGAGGATCTTGTCCTAAAGGTCATAGCGGTTTATTTTTTTATATTTTTTGTATGTTTTTGACAACATCAGTTTTAAGAACAGTGCACCTCAAAGCTAACCTTAATTAAGAAAGCAGTAACTCTGGTTGTGCACTAAAATAATAGAGCCGCTGGTACACCAACTAAAACACGTAGAAAATAGATGCAATATGTATTACTTTTTTTCCTTTTTTTGATGATCCTTGCCAAGAGCTTCATTCATGGAAATCAGGGTATTACGGCACAGATGAACATCAGGCCTTCTGAGCAGGCGTTTCAGAATCGGCTCCTACAGCTCCACACCTCTACCCACCAACCTGGTCTGGACTGCAATCCCTTCAGCTCCCATGGATCTGACAGTACACAGCAAATTGCTGGCTTGAATCCTTACTCTCCAAAATGCCAACGATGGAAATCTTTCCTGACGCCAAAGAACGTGCACATTCAAGGGTCTGACACATTTCTGCTAGGAGCCTTAAATGATGCCTCCTGTCACCATAGTTTGAATTTAGAATTCCCTGCATAATTAACAAAATCTGATTGAAATTTCTTTATATGAAATTATGCATGAAGTTAAGGCTAATTTGTTTTGTGCCTTTAGTTTCCTTTGCAGCTTCTCACTGGTAAGGATAATGGCTTCTGACTTCCATTTTGCGTGAGTGACCCACACACCGACAATTTTGTTTCAAATGAACAAAATCCTTCTGCAAAAAGTAGTAATACCAGTGAATCACCTCTTGTATTAGATAAACTGCAACAATTCAGATGAAACAAATAAGAAACCCAACCCTGAAAACTGAAGCAGTCAGTGAAGTGTCTACTCAGTGCAAAGGGGTACTTCATATATACAACCATATACACATCTATATGAAATAAAACCGATAGTACAGATATAAATCATAATGCAGGCATCAGAATCACCTGAAAACAAGCTCAATGTAATGACTATGTGCTGTTGACTTTTATTTTTGTCTCCAGGGAATAGTGTTTACTTTGCTTTAAAATTTATATGAGTCATTTTGTTATGTGCCTTTTTTTAATTAGTCTGAAGGAAACAGTCATTTGAGAAAGAGAGCGGAAATCAATTCTGATTCGATACTGATAGCTACTGTGCGATGTAAACTGTGTGTTCTTTCTAATTAAATGTAAACATGTGCAGTTCTAAAGTCCAGCAGTGATGACAACAACTACTAGAAAGGATTGCTTAAGCCCTGGTCAACTGATTCTTGTGAACCTTTTGTTCATACCGTAGGTGAGCTTGTGCAATCTGTCGCAGGGTGAACGCCAGTTGTAACTGACTTTATTTTAGGTCATCTTCAGAGAAAAGACTTGACAAGAATGTGGAGCGCTCTGTAATACCTCCAGTTACCCATTAACTATGTCCTTCTGATAGCTAATCAATAGCATTGCATGGAGCCAAACACACTGCACTGAACTGCCCCTCTTCCAAAAGCCAAGTCTTGGTAAATATTTAATGGCAGTAAAGGTGTTTTGAGTCTTATCAATCTGATATGTTAAAGAACTCTTGAAAGAAACTTTATCTTGCTTCTCTCTGCATAAATAATTTGTTCAGTTACAATTTTAGTCTTATGCAAAAGCACTTAATTTAATGATCTAATGCTTTTAAATCAAGGCTTTGGACAGCGAAAATGTAGTTTCAGTCCACATGTCACAAAATAAAGAAAAATCAAAGTTTATTTCCTTGATAATATGCCAACTAGAAATATACATCAAGGAACCCAGCCCTTTATACTGTAATAGTAAATACTGCACCAGACTCGCTCAAAACCTGTTATACAAGTGCTCATTTGAGATTTTCTTACAAGGCTTCAGTTTCTGTAAAATTCTTAGCTCTCACTCACATCAAGATGGCGTAGGATTTTTAGCCTCTTTTCACCACGGAAAAAAACCCAACTCTAAAACAGATACACTAAGATCCAGAGACTATTTGTTCCCATACAGTGAATATTCCCATCTTCAAGTGGGTATATTCTCAGCTAATGAGTTTTAGTAAGCATTTTCCTGTTTTGTGGGTTTTTTTGTGCAAAGCAGTTTGTCTAGATCACTAAACAGAGAACTGCTTTTACCCTCATCCTTTAACATGGAGTGCGTGCACACTCTGCTACAGCCAAGTAGGAACCACACATCTTCTTAGAGACTTAGATAGGCTTCTTCCATGCCTCTGTGCTAATGTCACAGGATGGAGGACGGAGGAGGCTCCTGACCTCCTCCGCCAGCACAGTATTCCAGCCTTCTCTGCATGATCCAACTTCAGTATGAGCCTAAGTATTTTGAAGAAACTGATTCAGCAGTGGATCCAAGCTTTTTCTTGGAAAATAATCTGGGAATAAAACATTGATAGCGTTTCAGTTTCCAAGACGTGAATCACCATAAATGTTTTCCCAGAAGTATGAGCATTATTTTTTTCCCCAGCGTTTAAATGGCCTCTTTAGCGCTCTTGGTGCCATTCAATAGATTTCAAAAATAAAGATCATGGGAATAGTTCCCAAACACTGGCATAGATAAACTGAACACCCTGGAGTTTTCAAATCACTAGTAATTGGCTCTGATGAAAACAGTATTAATTAAAATCATAAAGGCATATAAATCAATCAAGCAGTAATGCGCATGGCACCATTCAGGAACGACCAGCTGAAGAAAGCCTGTTACCAATAACCTCAGAAAATATCTTGTACTTAATACAATGTTATCTTTATAAATCAGACATGATCGTGAATTTTATGGCTGTCCTGATTTGCTATTGTGATCGCTTGGCTTAACTCCCCAACTGAACCAGAAAAGCAAGAGACGAAGCTGTCTTGGACCCAGAGCTGGAAGCCAGCCCTGCCTTCAGCATGGCCAGGAACATCCAGCTGAGTAGATGGAAGAGTAGAGTCTCTCCAGGAGAAGACAATTAAAAGAAATACAAAGAATGGAAACGTGTTTCAAAGATGGAATAACCAAATACATATGGAATTTGAGAGAGGGATGATCTCATGGATGAGCTGAGTGGTGCTAAAGCTAGAAACCCTCAGTGTGACCGACTCAGGAAGGGAATTCACTTGGGGCTCTGCCCTCTTGTCATTCCTTTATTGCCGAGTTGGTTAAAAATCTTCGAGTGACTTTTAAAAAAAATTTAGAATATACCATGTTTTTTAATTTGAGGATATTTCCCCTCTGCCCCAGGAAAATAAACCAGAGAGTATTTGAACAGTTTTGTCTGATTTTTTTCAAAGGTGTTACGGAAAAACGTTAAGCAACTCTGACCAAACATAAACAAGGTGTCCTGTGCTCCAGCACATGCCCAGCTGTGGTCACCAATGTGCCAAGTGAGGTACACCGAGGAGCTCTACGTGAGTGTGCCTAGCACATGGTTTCCCCACTTTCGGGGTAGTGTGTACAGCAACACACGCCACTCTGAAATGGCAGGTGAGTCACAGGAGGACTGCATGTGCTGCAGGCTGGAAACCTTCCTCCAGATGCCCATAATGTCTACTTTAAAGCTGTCATGGCTTCTCCCATACAAAAATGTAGTTGGTTTGGGGATTGCTATGCAGATATACACTTAGCAAGTCGCCTCCTGAAAGCCATACAAATGACACAATGTCAACGTATGGCTACTCAGTAAGCCGCGTCTTACCTAGTTGCTGCTGCCAAACCCTTATTCATATAAATCATACAGCTTCTTGGACAGTCAAGCGCTATGAAACCAGGCAGTTAAAATGATGGCTTAAATGATAAAGGGAACACCTGGGAAATTTAATATAGGGGAAGTCTGCTTCCCTATTGTACCAGTGCTTACTGAAGCAACTGGGCAGACTTGTCTGGGCCATTCTCCTGAATGCGAAACAAGGACGCACGCTGGGGGAATGATTTAGTGGATTGGGGATCAGAGCTCTGTCTTGAATTGCCTCTTCTATTTCACATCTTCTGTGTGGTACTGAGCAAGTCACAACATGCAGACCTTAGCCTGCCATGCTGAAACTGGGAGTAAAGTGCCTTTCCCTTGTTTTTTGTCTTCCTTATATTCTAAACTTTGGGGGCCCAGGATTGCTTCCTATTACCTATGTGTGCCGCATCTGGAAACCTGAGGCCCTGATCTTGGTTCAGGCCTCAGTACAAATTCTTATTCATGGGAAGATACAAAACAGCTAATGAACGGTGTGCATGTGTTGGCAACGCACACCAGCCTGGTTAACCTCAGCAGACAGATCCAGGTTTGGGACCTTTATGGAAAAAACACAACAGTTTCTCACAAGGAGGCATTTCCTGCCTCCCCATTGCAGATTCAGCCACCATTGCCACCATGGGGTGCAGATGGTGACAGCAGCCCCCCATGCTTTGTCAAGCTGCTGTGAGCCCAAGATCCTTGTTAGCTGCGGAGATGTTCTTGGCTTCCTCCTAGGCAAAAGGGGCCATCAGCCGGATATGGCCTACCAACTGGAAGCCGAATCACACAACTCACGTGCCTCTTGAGAAGTGAGAGATTAGACTTGTGGGTGTCCGAGAAAAAACAGTGACGAGGGAGCTCCAAAGCGTAGGGGTTGGAAAGTAGCTGAAAACAGATGCTGAATTGATTTCTGTATCCTAAAGCTTTTAAATCGTCTTCCCTTACCTCTCTTTTCTTTTACACTCATAAATTTTGACCATTTGGCTACTGAAATCAAATCTGTAAAAGAATAATATTGTTGTGCACTTTAATTTAGCCTGAGTGAAGAGGAAAACAACAGTTTTAACTTCATGAAGCAGGAGTTCACAAGAAAAACTGCACCTTTTTCTTTTTACCAGCATATCATTTCTCCACAACCAGCAGGTAAAAGTGAAATACTGTAGCAGGAAATGTATTGGTTGCACTGAACCAAAGAATTAATTATTTTCTTAGAACCTGATGAGGAAACTGAATGAGTATGAAAGCTCTTGTGAAATCTAGCCAACACTGAATTCAACACTGTTCAATTCCTGATTTATTTTTTGAACAGGACAAGATAATTATTAGTATGAATACTGCCTACTGTGCTTATACACATTCAACAGATATCATACTCTCCTCTGATAGGAGTTGTAAGATTGCTTAAGAGGGAGAACTAAATTCCTGCATCAGGATAGTACTCATTCTACTGTCACAACTGTAGAAGTATAATAATATATGACTCTCTTGGTAAAGACAGTAGGGTAGAAGAGCTAAATAGAAGAGTAAGTATTTCTGTACCTCCACCTAAGACCTTAGGATGGAAGTCTAACCTCTGTATTATTCCCTTTTGCAGAATGTGATTGAAACAAACAGAATGTGATGTTAGACGAGCCTGGATAACATTAAGAACCCGCATAGCTCAAAAGCAAAGGAAAAATAAAGCAGATAATATCAACCTTGTTACCCATGCTTCTTTCCATTCCTTTGGGTGAGGGACAAAATCATAGCGCTTCTCCTTCCTCTTCGATGAAAGCTCATACCAGTTCAATTGTTAATGATAGTGGAAATCATTAGTGCATTTCCCGCTGAGGACCAGGAGAAAGCCTAGTACAGAACGCCTTGAATTTATTTGTATCAAGAAGCTAAAGGCTGTGGCCATCACTATGTGCTTACACTGTTCTGGGTGTCTAGTACAAGTAAATGCTTCCTGGAAATCTTACTGTTTCCTCCTGATGTCTGGGAATGGAACACCAGAAGAGAAAGAATGCAAGAAAATATTGCTTTATACATAAAGAGGAGCAAGAAGAAAAAGTTCCTTCAAGAGTAAAAAGAAGCAATAAATAATCTAGATATTTGAAATTTTGATCTTAACCTTGCTTACCGCAATGGCCATGGGACAGGTATGACACAAATCCTTCAGGATAAATTTTGAATGCAATGTACAGAGTTTTTACCTTAATAAGATATGTAAGATCAGAACCTATGAATCAAGCCTATGATATGCCCCTAAGTTATTTTTTCATGGACAGTGGGTGAGCGGATGTCATTCCTCTGTTTAATCAGGAGTTAAAGCGTGTACAGTAATTCCTTATTTTCACAATATTCCTTCTGACAAAGATAACAACCATAAGAATGGTTCCCAGCTAGCTAAACCTGACATACAGGTTTTGTTAATAAAAAAATGCATGACTTAATTAATGAAACGGATCTATTAAGACTGTCCCCCAATCTACCACAGTGGCCCCACCTACAGCTGAACTTCACATGACCTATCTTATGCAAAAAGAATTGTAATAACTTGCACTGGAAGCTGTTATAGAGGAAAGGTTGCTATGAAGAAAAAAAATATGAGTCAGAAATGAATACATTGCCCCTAGAGGAGAAAGCTTAGTATTTTCACTTTTACTCAATGTTTTCTTTTACAGTGAATAATTGAAACGATTTTGCTAAACTGTGTAAAATTATTTCATCAAGAGTAATTATGCTTGATCTATTAGCACCTGATACTATCTATTGTTTAAATTGCTTGCATTCAATCCATGAGTAATGTCAACAGTATTAACATCCATTATGGAAGCATTAGTTGAGTAAAAATCATTTTTAAGTGTTCGACATTCTTGTAACCTTCCACCAGCATAATGTTCAAAAGAAATATCATTATACCAACATCTTCTTGGATTTTTTTAAAGGCATGTCTTTACTTAAGTCTGCAAACTCACGGTCTTTAAACTCACAAACAATTTACCTGTTTTGTTCTGGCAAGAATAAATCTGTAGCAGTCTACTCATTTTACATTCTTCTCTGTTCCCGTCTAGCTGTTCCACACTAAATGACTATCCAAATTCACCTCCATCAACTTTGGCAGGCTCAAAACCTCCTTTGCTAAACCAGTTTTTTCCCCCCAATCATAAAAATCTGCACTGTTACAAACAGAAAGAAGGAACTCCGCAACATTTCTACAACCAAGTTGTATATATATTCATTGATTTGACCAAAACTGCTCCCCCCGCTCAGCCTGAACTAATGCAACAACTGGACTCACCTACCTGGAAAGCAGATACTTTTTTTCTCTCTTGCAGCCTCATCCTTATTTCAAAGGTTTCCAAATTCTTGCTGCCTTTTAGCAGAGGAAATACTATGAACTGTTTGAGATTACATTCTCACTCAAAATGATGAATGCCACAGTCTTTGCCAGAATAAAAAGCTACTTTCTCTCCTTGGAATAGTAACTTTACAGTAATTTAGAGGAAGCGGGAGAAACAGTTGGTCATTAAACATTAAATGTATTAATGGGGCACTCACAGTGTATGGTTTGTCTGGAAAAGGCAGTTCTGTACTTGCATTTCAGAAGGACTGCTGCAATACAATACCTACTGTGATAAATTTATGTTTACCCCACTTAACATTTAGCAGAATCTAATAACGAAAACTTAAATCAATGTATTTTCCAAAAAATGCATGAGTAGCACTATTCATATCTTACAGCTAGGGGAATCGAGAGGCAAAGAAAAAACATTCCAAAGGAGGCCCTTCATTTCCACTCCCCATATGGAGACCTTTAGAACTTGGTGTTTACCAGTTTCAAGGACTCGCAACTGCAGATGAAAACAATGGCAAAACAGAATATTCAAAGCAGGAGCCCTCAAGCACTACAGCAGCATGTAAAAAATCATCCGCTTCTACGGACTCACGCCACTCTTGAAGTCCTGCTTGATTCTCTGTAAAGCTCAGACCTGAGTATATGGATGAAGCATTCAGCAGCACTTTCTCGTTACATGGCATTATTTGAAATGGAGCTTCTGCAGAGCTCAGAAAAATGATCCAAAAAAGAAGTGATACAGGCAATGTAGGATGCTGGCTTGTTTAATAAAAGGGTTGATGTGATTCCCTGGGGTAGAGGGAAACATGATTAATATGAAGTTTGTTACCTTAGGAGATATAAAGAGAAACATAATTCCTAAGGAGAGAAATTCTGTCTGCTCCCAAGACACAGTGAATCTGTTCTTTATAGTTTTCTTTCCTAGTGCTAGTTCTTCATTATCTACCGAGCCTTAAAATCATAACACTTTGATGAAGGCTTTGTGGATCACCTTACCCTGAAGTTCTGACTCATTTAGGTGATTAGGTCAACTTCCTAAATTTTAGGAGGCAGAACAGTAATAGAGATAAAATAACAGGACGACTTCAGAACACACTGAAATCAATGGGAGAACTCTAAAGTCCAATGTAAATATATCTGTTTATAAGGGACTCCAGAAATGGAGACACTAAGAGAAACAGGTATGTTCACTACGTCCTGAGCTTTTAGTGTAGACTTTTTGTCTTGTGTGGCCTACTTTGGAAGAAATGAGGTCTTAGTTTTTTCTGAGGAAAAAAAACTTGTTCGCAGGAATTTGAAAAACAGAAGTTAAAAACCTATGCCTGGAGCTATATGCCTAGAGCTAGGGAGAATGTGACCCAGTTCAGAAGTCATTTATAAGAGCAGAGTAGATGACAGGATTGTTTAGATGGTGGGCAAAAACTTTGGGACACACAAACCAGATATTTTGCAACAAACGAAAACAAAAATCAGCTTGCCAAAATAATCAGAACCCAGAATCTGATGTACATTTATCAAAAGACAATAACAACTTGCCTATGTCTATGACAAGCAAAATTCACTGGCTGTTCAAGCTGAAGCACAGGGAAACCTTCAGAGGGAGGCTTTGGGAAAGAGAAATGGAGTATGACATTCTCTGAGTAACTATGGTGTAGGAGGGGGAAGAACTTCAGTTGCCGGCCCCATCAAGTCCTGACAAAAGGAATGCGAGAGCTGTTCCCAAGGTGAAAGAAGACAGGCTGAACAATTTGGCTAATGGGATCACATTGAGCTAATGAGATCACCATGACTTGCTTTGCTTCTGTTGGTGTATGTCAAAACACTGATGTGTTTTCAAATACATTCTCTTTCACCAGCAGTGGGCTAAATCTTGAGGCATTTCTGAGAGAATTTACATCTCTTCAGATTTTGAGACTTGTGTGGAAAGATTCTACAGGGCAAGAACACTTCAAGTTCAGAAGTTTACAAATTGCGAGAGCAGTTTCTCCTCTGTCAGGGACAGAAAAAAAGGAGAAACAGAAGACTTGGAGTTGTTAATATCTTATTAAACAGACATTAATTCCTGCTGCCCTCATATAGACATGCAGAGGTTACAGACACTTCACATTTGCACAAGCCCCCAGTTGCTATCTCTCACAAGCCAGGTGTAGACAAGAGAATAAACCCAACTGCCCTGTAGCACCAAACTATACTATGGCATGTTCATATTTGGCAAGCACTGACAACACTTGGGAATGCTCTAAGCAATATTACTGATTTCTAGCAGCTCTGGAAAACTTGCTTAATGATCTTGGTTATAGTACCCTGAAAGTATTTTAGAGATGCTCCTGGGTCAATCCACAATGATTTAAAAGTAAAATAGAACAGGTCAAAAATGAACAAGCTTTGGTGCCTATAGTTAAACTATGCTCCAGCGAGCGACTGGCTTTCCAAAGGGGCACTTGCAGGTCCCTTCCCAGCTCCCTAAGTGCAAACTCAGGTGCCTAGACTTACGTATCCAAGACTGAAAATTTTGGGCACACTGTTTAACAGGCAGACCTGCTGGCAGATCTGCTGGGAGGCCTCTTGTAACCAGATTTTTTTTTTCTTAAAGCCTCATGTTATTGGACAGATACTGGCCCAAGTCCAATCCACAACTGCAAATCCAAAGAAACAGCTCAGAGCAAACCAGCAGCCTTATTAGCTTTTAAAGATTTCATTTTCAAGAACTCAAGACCCTTTATTGACTAATGAAAGGTTGGGTCCCCAAGCCCACAGACTGATGTTGCTTGGAACATATTTTAATCATTTTGGAGTGCTAGCAGCCATCTGTCTAAAGAGCTTTGATCGCATAAATGCACTCTGAACTGCAGCTTCTTCTGACTCCAAACCCTTTCCGAAAGCCAAAGGGAACCCACAGGCATGGCAACTTCGAGACAATTCAAGGCCTTGCTACGTGATAAGGTTGCTTTTATTATTTAGCACATCATTAGGTTTAATGACACCACAGATAACAGACACACTAAAAAGATATCATTGTCATCTCCTATCTTGTAACAGTAATATCCAACTGTGACTTCACTTTGTTTCCACCCAACACTTCTTGCTTACTATGTTATTTTAAAAGCATAGATAAATGAAATAAAAGGAATTATTTTCCTGCTGCAAGCACCAGAAATACTAACAAAATAAATACATAACAAATAAATAATACAAAAGACAAATGAACACTCTTTCTTTTTTCATGACTTTTCTACTGTGTTTTTTTTTTTTAAATACAGAAGACAAGCAAACAAATCCCAAATAAACTACTGTATTTATAGTTTAGGTTATTGGCTTTTGGGCAGTACTGTTTGCACGTACGAGTCTAGTTTGGCCAGCACTGAGTACAAATTTACATTGAAAAGAGAGAATCCTTGCAGTTACAGCTTTTATAGTGTTAACATTTATGAACAAATTTTACACAATTGCCATAAATATTTCCTACTCTAACTCTTGAAACAATCTGGGCATCTCAAAGCTTATTTTGTGATCAGTGTTTTCATCCTGGTGTCTACTGAATGGTAGAGACACATGCTAATAACCCTGAAAGCTTGGAAGCAAAAACAATATTGAGCATGAAGAAAAAATATTGAAATTATCAGATCCAAGAAATTTCTCTCAAAAATGAAGGCAGCAGCCCTAAGAAAGTGACAAAAACTGCATAAAAATAGCTCTCTTGATGATGGGAGACACACAATGGTGGGGTCTGTGTGGCAGACCATGACTTCCTTTGCTCCAATCGTCAGCAACCTCAGTGGGTTCAACCCTGAGATTACAGGATTTGCAGGTTTCTCTTCCTTCTGAAATCTGATTCCTGGCCCATTTACTCAGGACACAACTCACCAGTCACCAGAAGAAAATTTTACTATCAATCACACACTGCAATATCGTATTTTTCAATTCAGTAGCCTTCATACTAAGCGTGGCTTCATACTAAGTGTGGCTAGCTAGCAGTGTGAAGAAGGTGAAAGAAAAAAACAAACACAGCACTTCTGTGCTGCTCATGAAAACATTTGTGGGTGGCCATGCTCTAATCTGTATCACTGATACAGCACAGATTAAGAGAAAAGAAGACAAAACCAAAACATGCAGTGGCTCAGGTAGGGGAAAAGCTTCTTTAAACTCTGCTGTCAAAGAAAATATACCACTGATGATTCACTCAGCGTAACTCCCTCCCTCCCTCTCCTTCTGTGGCTTTTCCTTCCAAACTCGCAGCCAGAAAAGCTTCTCTGCTTGTGAGACAGCAGATCCATACCACTGCTTACATGCTTTCTTGGTGGTGTTGGGAAAAAAACCCAGCGCTCTGTGCTAGTTCTCCTTCCTGTCATGACCATACAAACTGCATCTTATAAAAACAAACTATTACTAATATGTTACAATTTACTCAAATATTTGAGAAGCTCAGAATAGTGCAAATCCCAGCAGGCCCACTTCTTCACTGGAAAACTGCGGCTGACGCTTCCAAGTCAGTCCCTACCCTTCACACCTATGCTGGAAGAATTACCCGTACAAGATGAGTAACACATCATTATGCGATGCTGGACACAATGTTAAAAACCTTCAGCTTCCAAAACACAAGCCTCTACCACATTAGTTAGAAAAGCAGCTTGTGGAAGGAATGTAAAACTGGAAAATATTCCAGTAAAAGGCATTGTCACGACATGCATGTAGCAATTTAATAAAAGCTCTAACTTAAAAAAGCAACTGACTAAAGAAAATACCTTACTCTCTACTTCTCTCTTTGCAAACACAACAGGTGGGCAGTCTGCTGGCTTGTGTTCTGTGACAGGCCGAGGACTTCTGCCACCTGAATTCCTAGATACTTCCTAACAGAAGTTTCCCATTGACTCCACGGTGAGCAGGGTTAAGCTCAAAGTTAGAAAAGCAATGTTATGTCCAGCACTGGCTGAAAATTGCTCATGTGGAAAGTCTTCTCACCAAACAAATATTTTTTTTTATTGGGAGATGTAAATTCCAACACAAAAAATATGTTCGCTTCCTGTGGCAAAATTCTAAGTGAAAATTTTCCTTTCACCTTGACATTTCAACTTGAAATGCTATTTTGTTTCAGTTCTTCAGCTCAAGAGAACTGAACTGAAACACATCAAAATGAACATTTTTTTTATTATTGAATTGACATTTTAACATAAAAACATGTCCTGTGAAAAATCAACAAAAAAGAAATGGCATTTAAAGTCCTCCTGACAATGTTATTACTTTATTTCTAAATATCATATTCATAACAAAAGAAATTCCCTTTCATACAATATTCATAGGGCAAGCTGAATTCTTTTTTCAGTTTTAGATTTTCTCTCAAACTTCTCATGGGAAAATTTGTCTTTCAAACAGCTCTTATTACACACAGAGTTTTCCTGTATTTCTTTAACTTGCTCTAGAGAGGGCTGCTTCTTATCCTGTATCTGTTCTCTTTCCCTCATTTTAAAGTAGGAGTACCTGCATTTTCATAGTCATAGATCTCTAAAGGTGTTATGGAAAATGGTAAAACTTCTTATTCAGTTCATACAAATAAAGCAGCCAAAGCAGAGTTTGCTGATGTGATTCATCTATATTCATCCAGCATTTCAATGGCAGAATCAGAATATATAGCCTCTGCTCACATACCCTTTCTACCAGGTAACAGATTTCATAATCCTGCATATCCCCTTTATAGATTTTCCGATATTTCTTTTGAGTATCCTTACATTATTCAGAGTAGATATTAACTCTACTGAACTCAACGTCCTAATTTTTACAAGTATTTCTACTGGAGTAGAATACTTTGTATTACTAATCGACTCCAACCTATCAGTAGCAGTCTGTCAGTTGTTCACAGGTAGCTCTTCCAGAGACTTTAAACCTTCCTTCCAATAACTCCATTTTATTAGGCTTTAACAAATTTGAAAAACAGTTCCTAGAAACCTCTAGCTATGTACTTATTCCAAAAAGCACAGAACAAAATTACACTTCCTAGACTTTTCAGCTCACTGAGAAACCAAGGAAGTCATAGCAGAAAACCACAGAGAACAGAGGTAAAAGAGGAGGGGAAAGAATCAGCCAGGCGAAGGAGAGCTGCTAACAGAAACCCGGCAGGGCCATGTATACAGAGTCGTGAGACCATATCAGCATGCAATGGCAAGGAATTCCTTTCCGTCAAGCAAATCCCTGCTCTTAGAGAAGACCAGAAACTCATCTGAAAAAGTCCATCACAGAAAAACGACAAGGTAAGCGCTGGTTTAGTTCACATTACCCCACGGCAGCAAATAAGTAGGGAAGAACTCTGCTCAAGCCTGATGAAATACAGTATAATGAGTTGTTCCTAGCTTGAACGTGCTTGGCAGAACAAGTGCCCAGTTGGTACTCAACTGATCTTGAAAACTTGAGAAAGTTAGCCAATATAACACACCCAATAACAGAAGCAGTAGCAAAATGAGCACAGTATACAGTACAAACTAAAACTGCATCAGAGAGCACGTTAGGCACTTTGGTCCATATTCACGCTGCCCATGTTCCTCCTCAGACCTTCTGCTTAGCGTTTCCCATTAGCAAGGCACCTCTGAAGGCCAAGAGCCAGCCCCTGGAAACATTAGGCACAAAGATTTCATAAAATGTAGGTCATACCAATCCATGCCTGAGTCAACAGCAGCACAAGGCAATTTGAGTGTACTACATTCACCTCTGTGCTGGTTGCAGGGATGGCGTCGGGTGGCTTGTTATTCCATCAGGCGGCTGGGATCTCTGACAGTTCAGTGCTTCCTCTCCCTCGAAGTTTTTATAAATCACTAAAGCTGAGTAGGAAATTGTTTTTCCATGCTAAATTTTTTTTCCCAGTGAGGTGGGAAAATTTTCAAAATCATGTCAGGGCAAAAAGAGAAACATTCAAAGGTATTTTTTGTGTGTGTCTCTGAATGAATGAGAGACAGGGGAAGCTTGGAGAGCACTCTGATGGCTAAGATATTCCACTGGGAGGCAAAAAAAAGACACCCCCTCCTCCCCAACAGGTTCGGATACTGCTTTGCCTTTTCATTGCCTGCCAAACAGGCACTGGAAAAACCAAGCCTATGGTATATACTGAAGTCTCTCTCTACCATCCCCCTTCTCTGCAAATGGTCAAATATTAATTGGAGTACGGATGTGAGTCTTGTCTGCCACACTCCCAAGAAAGTTCCCTATCCACTGGTTTATAAAGTCAATCTCTCTGACTTTATTATTGCTAGAAAGTAGAGTAAATGCAGAAGGAGAGACAACGATCAACCCCAGTCTAGAGAACAATAAGTCTGGGAATGGGGCAGGGGAAAGAGGAAAATAATTCCATTAAAGTATGAAATATGTAAGGATAACAAGGATAAAATGGTAGGGCTCTGCCTCCACTGCTCACCTGCACCAAGACACTGTGAAATACAGCCATCTCTGTAGTGCCAGTAAAACTTCATACTGATCTGTTTTCCTCCCTTCACTTGTCATGAAACATCCCCCAAACCCTGGGCTTTTATCTCCTGTAACACTAACAAGAGCTGTGATCGCACAAGCAATAAAGAGACAAAAGGAAAGAAGCCAGAGGGGTTTACCAGTGGGAAAATTCTTATGGGACTAGAGTGAGAAAGACCCACCAACATAAAGTCCCAATTCTTTTGGGGCTGCAAGACCCCACTGGAAAGTGGCACGATAACAGAGGAGAAGCTTGAACCCACGGATTCTAAATCCCAGGTCCAAATTACCAGGGTGTTGGCTGCCCTCACTCCCACAAGTTGACTAAAATTCACTGAAACTTCCATGGGCTGCTCAGAGAAGGTGTGGTTTTAACCAATCTGATTTTAAAAACCACCCCATTTTTGACTAATTTCAGTACTCAGTTCAAGAAACAGGAAGAAAGCATGCACGTTAAAAAAACCACAAACCTAAACCACAAACAAGGGCTAAATCTCCATTCCTTGCATGTCCAAATCTCCCACAGAAATCAGTGGGACTTTATACGTAGAGAATAAACTAAGAAATGTAGTTTGGATAGTACCTGAGTGTTTTCATAATAATGAAAGACAAACCAAAACCTCAGCGTTCCTTTACAGAGCCATTGTTTTCCATATGTTGGGCTGTATCAAATTGCAGTGGGTTAGGTTCGTTCACAAGAAGACATATCACACTGTCTGCCACTGTAGAATAGATGCAAGTGCCTCATCTCTTTGATATAAAAGAGAATGTCTCCTCTGCTTGGAAGAGGGAAAATAGAAGTCACTGCTGCAAGGACAGAGAACACTTAAAACACAACTGCCATCTTCTCCCTGATCTCCCCAAAATCGTTCTGCAAAAAGAACAGTAAGTTTACAGTGATATCATTATCCGGTCATTCGTCTTAATGACTGTAATTATACCATGTTCTGTTTAAAGCACTAATACTGAAACAACGACAGCAACTGCCAGAAAAGCCGCAAGCAGATAGGATGACAAGAGCAGGAAAATGAGTGGACGGCCATAACTGAAAAAGTGAGATAAAAAACCAGCCATGAAAAGACCAGTTCTCTGAGGTAAACTGCAGGGGCAGGTGCTTGAGGTATCCTGCTGTTGCTTTAGCGGAAGGACTGAGATCACCACTCTGCACTAGTGGTTGTAGCCTCACTAATCCCACTGTCAATGGGTTCCAGTTCACTTGGACTGGGAAGCTGGATGTTAGAGCAGCCCAATCTTCTGCTACACATCATGTCCCCCTGGGAGAAATCTGGACTGAAGATACCTGGACTGAAGAAATCTCTGAAAAAGACTGAGAGATGGCAGAACAAACAGGCTGAAATGTTTGAGCAGGGGTCAGTCAGAGAACAGGAGACCAAATATTTAGGCAGTTGTATTCTGACTTACTGCTGCAGGGGCTGTAAACCACATAGAATACAAGAAGAGGATGAATATTGACATATTAGGTAGAATAATTTATAGCTTTTAGTAGCCCTTGAAACTGGAACAAGATGAACAGTTTGACAGCAGGAGTTGTACCATTATATATCCATGCACAGAATCCATGGAGTGTGGTTGAAATGGTACCATCTGAGTATTATATTCCATAACATCGGCCATGAAACTATAGAATAGAAGTAAATTAAACATGCACCACTGTATTCAGAGCTTGAACAGAAAACACCCTCATTTTTAGGACTGCAAATAATGCCTTGCAAAGCATCTTTTTTTCATCTATTTCTCCTTTTATAGAGTGATTTATTTCTGTAATTAAAATGAAAATTGAGTTTTTCCCTGTGCTTGTAAGTCTTTCATTTGAGGAAATAATAAAAACCTCTTGATTCTCTTCTTTTTCATGTCCATCAATTTCAATCTTTAAAAAGATGAACCTCTAGTCATTTTACAAGAGACTATGTGGGAAAAATATATGGATATCCATAAGAACAATTGTTATTTAGACCATTTGCTTGTGTCACTTAAACATGAATTCCAATTTAATTGAAGCATCGGGAGTATTAGAAGCTTTTAGATTAAAATTTCATTCAACTTCTTCAACAGTATAACTTTTCAGAAATGATACAACTGGTTAGGAAGCAGAAAAACTTCTCTTCTGATGAAGAAGCTACTCATATTGACTGAATGTCTGATTCTAAAAATATTTATTTCAGGTCACAGTACTTACTATTACAAGGGGTTTGAATGAAGATACTCTTCTATTTCATTTTTGAAAACTGTCACATAACTGTGAAATAGGCTTTTTTTCTCTTATGCTGTTTCTGACTTATAGGTTCCAATTACTCTGCAACGTGCATCTCCTGGGACCATGACATGTGTCTGCCATTAAAACTCCATCTCTCCATGTTACTATGATCTTTCTGTCAGATCTTTACTTCATCTCAACTTCAGGAGAGTAAAAAAGAATTATAATTTAAATTTCATTTTAACACTGCCAGTTTTTTCAAATGTCTGTTCATTAGGAAGTTTGCTGCAATAAATGTAAGTTTCTTCCTATTGTGACTTCCAGCCCGCAGCTATTTCCGCTTCTCACACATTTCAACAGCAAATTGGAAGAACCTTTGGATAAAGATTTTTTGCAAAAAGTTTTCACTGTCCCTCCTCCCCTGTGAACATCAGACTTGGCAAATACATGGCTTTTGCAGCACTTGATTAAATCACAAAGGAGCCTATTAAATTGTCATTGAAATAACTACTCTAACTTGCTAAAACTATCCCTAAATTTTACCTTAGAGCCTGGATATAAAAATTCTTATCCTCAGCAGCTTCATTCGAAGGTGTGTGAACTAACACAGACGTACATATCTTACACAGCTGGAGAGTAAACAATAATTTTGTTGAATCTAAATCACTGCATCTGACCCCAACACAAAGCCTATCAAAAACATATTTTTAAGTAAGGATAGCCCTGTATTTTTATTTTGCTCCTACCTTTCTTTGCAATAGGGTTGATATGTTAAAGGCTTACCTTTTGCTGTACTAGTCAGAATTTGTTCAAATTATTTGCCTGTGAAAACTCCTGGTACCAGAGATTTTCAGTGAAATATTTTAGACTTAAAAAAAAAAGGGAAAATATACATGTACTTCTCTCTATAGAGCTATATTTCTTATACACAGTTGTACTGTTTTAGCTTATGTGTGAAAAATAACAAGTATGCAATAGCATATGTCTTTGCCAGCATTTTAACATGTAGGAGAAGTACACTTTTGAAGCATTACTGAACTAGAAGGAAATTGGTTATAAAAATGGATGCACCACATAACTGAAAAATATGCAAATAAAAACCTTGTGCTGTTGTTCAAACAACAGAGGTATGTGAGAACGAGGTAGTGGAATTAGCACTCCCACGTACTTCAAAAGTGATTATTTGGATATAGCCTTCTTTGGTCAGTGAGGATCTATGATTTGCATTAATCCCTAGCTTAAAGAATACTGTGTTGAAATAATTATATTAGTAAGCTGGAAACTCTATACTGTTCCAAACTGTTATGCAAATTTTCATTTCTGATAGGTATTTTTGGGTTACTATCCAGAAAATACAATTTTCCTTTTAAGACATGACACATAAACAACACAAGAAGAACAAACAGAAGCAGAGAACCTGCCAAGCTTTATTCGGAGCCAACTTTCTCTCCCTTCTGTATCTGAACTAGAGTCTTCCTCCTTTTCCTTTTCTCCTTTTCACTTCTCTTTTCTTTTAAAGAAGGATGGAATTTTTCTGGGATGTGCTTTCTTTTCAGAAAGTCAAAATTCATATAGGAATCAATGTTCTATCATTTATTCCCCAAAAGCTCATTTTAGTTTTGGTTTGTGTCTTTCAGACCTTCCATGAAACTCCAGTTTCAGTTAGGATTCATCCTCCACTTCATCTGCACAGTGTGGTTTACAACACAGTCTTCTTTTGCAGTTAGAGAAAAAAATCAAATGGCTTCAAGCAGCAGCAGCTACCAGATCACAGAATTGTAGAATAATTCAGGTTGAAAGTGACTGCTGAAGGTCACAATCCAACCAACCTCCCTCTCAAAGCGATATCAACTATGAGATGAGACCAGGTTACTCATGACTTTAGCAAGTCAGGCACTGGAAATATCCAAAGATGTAGATGGCAAAACCTCTCTGGGCAACCTGTTCCAATGATGGACAGCCCTCATGGTGAAAAAGTTTTCCCTTATTACCAGTCTGAAACTCTCTCGTTACAATTCAAGTTTGTTGTCTCTCATCCTCTTGTCATGCATCACTAGAAAGAGCCTGTCCTTCTTGATAACCTGCTCATAGACACTGTCAGGCTGCTGATAGGTCTCCCTGAAGCCACCAAAGAAAGAAATACACTTTTTTTCCAGACTGAACAAGAGCAGTACCCTCAGTCTCTCTTTACAGTGCAAATGCTACAGCTTCCTGACCATACTGGGGATCCTCTGTCAAACTCGCTCCATTTTATTGGTGGATATTTATTGACTTTTACTTGGGACCCAAAAAGGGATGCAGTATTCTAGGTATCAGGAATCTTTCTCCTGGAGGAAAAAAAAAGGGGGATTGTTTTTATTCCTGAAGGTTTCCACTTGCTTCCCTCCTTTGAGCATGCCTGTGTATACATACAGTTACATGTTCACATATATAGATATTCTGGACCTAAGTATCTCTTCCTTGATTTTGTATAATAAAATGGTATTTGGCTTTTTCTGGATTATACTAATGTTAGTGGAAGACAGATCAGTAAAAAAATACAAATTTTAATGTTACTGTTTACACATGTGTGCATTCAAAAATTCTTAATATATGACCTGAAGCCCAAAAGAGAAGTAACTCCAGGGAAAAGTAGTCTTGAACAACAAATCGTCTAGCTAACTCGCTTGGATCAAAGCACAAAAATTCCACCTCAGTCCAAAACAGGCTGTCTGAAAAACATTCTCAGTGCTTGCTCTAGATTACCATAGGATGGCAAGCAGTAAAAGGAAATAAAAAGACCCAGCAGACATCTACATAAACATTCCTTAACTAGCCTCCACATACAAAACAGAGAGTAAATTTTCACTCATTTAGGATGGCTTGGGAAACGCACTCTCCACTTTGTCATTCATGATTATTGTGGCCAACCCACCCTTGGCCTGACACAGTCCCCAAAGCTTTATGCACATATGCCATATATTCTTTTCTTCACCTACCTCATTTGGCATGTGTTCAAAGTACTGCCACACTATTGCATGATAGAAGCTGCAGATGCGCATGTAATATATGGGAAACTGTAACTGAAATGTTAAGATATTCATAAGAATCCTCATAATGGTGCAATTAATTTCTAACCAAGGCAAAAGATAGGCATGAGGCCTCAAACATTGCTCCTTATGCACTTGTAGGAGCCCTTCTTGAACCTGGTGAGGGATGTAAAAGGCAAAAATTCCATGTGGCCTTTGGCTTTCCTAGCTGTGTCTCTGTATGTCTTGACAGTGTCTCTATACAGAAAGATTGTGGAGTCTCCACCCATGGAGATAATCAAAACCCATCATGACATGGTCCTGGGCAACTGCTCTAGGTGGCCCTGCTTGAGCACAGGGGTTGGATAAGATGAACTCCAGAGATCCCTGCCAACCTCAGTCAATCTGTGCCTCTGTGTGTCCACTTCAGAACTCATTACAAAAAAACCATCCTCTAAGAACCATGAGTTAGGAGATAAAATCTTTCATTTTTGATGTTCTGAGCTACTACGTAACTTGTATAACTTAGTAGTGATACAATAGTTCTCGCCCCAGGGGATATTCAGATGAGTATTTCCACACCTTATGACTAAATCTTGCGAAATACCATCATCAAACTTACAATGAAATTCTCCTGTTCAAATTAAGGGCCATAAGCTAATGACATGGTACATTCTAGTGGTGATTTCTGCAAGTCATTATTGTTCATGTTTCTGAGATTTAAAGCATTTACATCAGTAAACTGGGGCCGCTGTCTACTACACTTGTTAAATACTGTATGTTAGTGCAAACTTGACACACTATCTCAAAAACATAATTCAAGTCAGTGAAAAATCTCCTGCAATGTGCAGAGACCAACACAAGCAAACTCTTAATTTCTGAAATATCAATACAAAAATTGCATTTCTGTTTTTAAATTATTCTATGAATCCCATTTAAGTGAGTAATAAGGGCACTATAATAAATTCTTTCTAGTTTGGTAAATCATACCATAATTTGTGCACACATTAAATGCTGACCAAATTCATTAAAAGCAATAATCACAAATTGCTTGGGGTTTCTATTCACTATTAACAGGCTTTAAATAAATGCCTATGAGATTTAGGAACAAAAGTTGTTTTTGAAACTTCCCTCCAAGGTTTTAATAAACTTAATGAGAAGGGGAAACTCTAAAAACCTCTAGAAACCCGAGTATTTTTCACTTGTAAATGCTGAAACACTGAAAACATACACAGTTCTGCTCCTGCAAATGCTTTTTAGTCATAACTAACTAGTCCTCTTTATTTCCAATGAACATAATATTCACACTACATTTATTATTTACCTCTGCAGCCCACATCCCTCATCACAGACATTCAGCCTTCAGATTCACAATTTTCTGCTGTGTTGATGCCAATTCTCCTGCCTTTAACCTGCTGGCAGTTCTCTATCCCCTCTCACACAGGAGGTCAGGATGAAATGAGAGCTGTAACCCAACATCACTCCATAAAACAACCTAACTCCTTCACTGGACCACACAGAGCTTTTCCTTAGGGACTAAAACCCACTGATCCATGCAAATGTTCAGTGCAGCCCACCTAAATTAATGAGAGAATGGCTATTTCTCTCATTCTACGTACTGCTACAGAACATAAGGAATTAAGACATATATATATTAAGTTAGGGTTGAAAAGAAAAGAGTCTTTTAGAACTACAGATTTTATTATTTTAAAATCTATGTTAAGTTAGGCATGTGCAAACAAGCAGGGAAGAAACAAGCACTTATGTCAACTGGTTCTTTAGTCCTCATGTTTTTGAGTGAACGCATTGCTACAACACAGCTTTTTCATTTATATGAGAATCAACTGCCAGCAACCTTCCCCTTCCCTTAGAAGAAACTAATAGAAAATTTAGGCTATAAGAAAAGGACTTGTATTTCAAAGAGATGGTTGGTGAGCAGTAAAGCAGAAATGCAGGCCTTGATTCATTGATGTATTCACATTTCCAACAAATACCTATTTGATAAGGCCATTTCCTTACTCACAGTCAGACACAGTACAGAAAATTTCCCCTATGAGTCACTGATTTATACTAGTATTAATTATTTTACCTGTAATAAACACGCAATGTCTGGATTTCTTCTTCTAATTTTTTGCACTGTTGAAGAGCGGCCCCTTTTTCTTGTTGCAAGGCTATCAAGTCTGCCTGCAAAACAACAAACAAATGATAAACAATTTATTCAGAATATCTGTATTGCTTTGAAAACATAACAATCCTTTGTGCGTTCATCATTTCAGTCATGCTTTATTATTATTACATATATAAAGTTATACTGTTTTGTAGTACTGCCTATTCAATTCTTACGAAAAAATCCTTTCTTGTTCTAGCATTGCAATTTTTTCTAGTTTGTTTTTCCCAGCAGGATGACGTTTTGAATGGTTTCCCTCGTGTATATGGTAAATTTTTTGAATGGCTAAGGTTAGACCTCCTCAGTTTAGCCACGTGTTTCTCAGCAAACATATTTTATTTTCCTATGGTACAATATTCCTATAGTGCAAAACTGTTGACCAGCACATAGGGAGTGAAGCAAGGCGCTCAGCCACAAACTAGGGATGCGCGACTCTTGGTCTGCACATGGCTCTCCGGCCATGAAGCACAGCTCCCGGGCTGATGTTCCCAGCAGGAGAGCTGCCGGATAACCCGCACCCTGAGCTGTGGGCAGGCGACGAGCCAGCAGGAGCTGCTGAGACCGGCACCGCCGGCTTGCTCTGGGCTCCGACTGCATTCTCACCCAGGACCTGGTTTGTAGTGGAGCGAGGGAATCCCTGAGAAACCGCTGTCATCTCCCACCCGTGAACCCTCCCGGACGTTCCCTCTCCCGCTGTTTGTTCACACCGCCCTGCGAAGGGCTTGTGATTCATGGCCATTATGGAAATTGCAGCATGCGGCTTGTAAGGTCAGGAGAGTAGCCAGCCCCGACACAGCCTTACGGTTAAAGAGGAGGTAGGAGAAATAAGTACTCATGTATATTTAATATGGCTCTATAGCTTAATCACCATTAATTTTAAAATGTCCAGTTTCAATAGCACTGCAGGACTCCCTTGAGGGCCCAGGTACCATATAAATTATCTTAAAATCAGTGGATGATTAATTATTGTAACAACAAATAAGACCGGGCTTGCACAGCAATTCTTTGACACATGAGCCTGAGCATTGGGCTGCTTTCCAATGCTTTTAATTCATGGTGTAAGTTATTAATTGTACAAATTGTAAAGCCCCAAACCAAGAGGCACATGTGTGAGAAACGCTGACTGCGGATTCTGCCAGCTCTTCAAGACAGCCTTGCGGAAAAGTTCCTTGGTAAATTAAAGACCTGTTACATGAGCTACGAACACATGAAGGGAAATGCAGAGAGTTCAGCCTCCAGCTCTGCCAGACTCGCTGTATAATCATGAACAACTCTGTCTGTATGCCTCAAAATCTCTCTCCTGAAACAGGGCTCCCACTTGCTTCTGTTTCCTCTTTGTCTGTTAAGACTGTAAGTCTTCAAGGCAGGTGTTTTACTGTTTACTGTCAACTCCCAGTCATCTATGGGCAATTTATTCTCCTGGTTGATTAATCATGTCCTGGATACATGGCTGACTCCTGGCAAATTTTATTAAACAACGCATTGCACAAATGCAGCTACACAACCAGTCTCTGCACCGTGCTGCTCAGTGTGTCACGCTGCACCCAGGGTTTTGCATTGCCAGGGTACAGGACCCACCGCTGTAATTGCTCCTGTAATAGACATTCATAAAATTTTAACAGGAATTTCCCTGGAGAATGAAAACAAAGTTTCTTACTATAAGGAGGGTTCCTTCACCTTTAAAAGCAGAAAGCGTTAATGTTTAACCTCTGAGTGACAGTGGTTTAGAGCTTCTGATACTGCAAACAATGTACTGGATGCTGGCAAGCCCTAACTCCTGTCAGCAAGAGGTTAAAATCCTCTGCAGGTGAGCCTCTTGCCCAGTGCTGCTTGCTGCCTTGCAAGCAGAACTCGCAGAACACAAGGATGTTAGCCAAACCAAGCTATTTTCTGTAATTATACTGTTCTGTAGGTGAAACAACATTCTTAAAAATTGGAAAACACGCTTGAATCAAAGTAGGTGGTTTGTTCTAGAGGCCAATAATTAACATCCTTGCCAATTTTCAGTGTACTGTGAAGTGTGATTGAAATGGTAGACTGGAAGGAAATGTTTGCAGCTGACACACCTACTCACGGAGAGATTAACGGCTAGTCTCTTTGGAGAACTATCATAAAAAATGTGTTCCACTTGCTTTTCAGGACAAAAGTCAGAAGGCACAAGAGTCTGAAGACTCTTATTTATGCCAGTTTTTCAGCAGAGAAAACTGCATTGATTTGACTGGGTTTGCACCAGTAAAAATAACAGCAGAATCAGGTGCTTTGGATTCTAAAAGAACACAGCTACAAAAACTGAAGGGAAGAAAAGTAGACATTTGCTCACCTCCTCGGTAGCATGTAGTGGGGCTGATACTAGCGAGCTGCATGAGACCAACAAAAATTCAAGCGCAGGAGTTTTTGTGCACAGCATGCAGCCATGCGACAAAATGACCCACCATTCGTACCCACCAGTGGTAAACACAAATAAATGACTCAAATATCCTCCCAAAAGGGAGATGTCTTCCTTCACTAGAAGTATGAAAGCAAAACAGTGCCCATCACAAAGTTAAATTGCTAACTAAAATAATGGTGCCTGCACTACTATAAAACATTTGGAAGACTTCTATAATGTATATTGAAATCCATCCATAGTGCACATGGCAAAAATCCTACATGAGCTCACCTCTAGTAATAACAATAGCTGCTCGAGAACTTTTTAACAAATTATTATTCCTTTGGAAAATGTCAAGCTGTGGAAATCGGAACTCTTCACAGAAATGGATCGGTTTTGATTAAATTTTTTTTGGAAGGCAGGGTAAAGAAGGAGCAACAAGAAGAAAAAGAATTACACTCAGGGTCCTCTGGTGGAGGTTTTCCTGAAAAAAGGTCAATTTAGAGGTGAGGCCAGTCACCGCTTTGGTATACAGGTCACTCTCAGTGAAGTTCCTGTTTAACCCCGAAAGGGTATTCTGATCACTGGGATATGGTCTCTTTCTTACAATTTTGTTTTGTCCACAAGTTCCTACGCTTTTGTATTTGGTTTAAATGTGGGTAGATCCTTCCCCTTTCTCCGTCCCCCACCCCCACTTTCCTGCAAAAGTCCTGTTTCTACACTTCTCCCATTTTGCAATTTTAGCACACAGTTACTTGTTGAAAATTTAAGTTTTCCAATTAAATCTAAAAGCTAATTGCTACATATCAAACTTAAAATAGCCAGATCTTGACTAAGAAAATCTCATTACTGATCATTTTGCTGTTGCTTTTGTTTCAAAAATATTTAAATGAACAATGCTATGTGTTTTCTTAACACAAAGCCTGGAAAAATACAAGACTTTAGCAAAGGTAAATAAAGGGTAAAACATGAGCACCCTCAACTCTTAATCTAAAGGCTTTTCAACATCCAACAGAAGGAACAAAACATTCAATGAACCTGAGTAATAAAGCTTCATAGCTCTATCTTTTTACTTTTTTTTTTCTCATTCGCATGTAGGGAGCATATATACTTCCACCTATACGTATTTATAGAGAGCATATATTTTTCCTTCCTTACACAGGCTAAACAAACAACCTTTTGTGTTACCTCCCAGTAAGCAGGCTCTCCATTCTCCTGATCAATTCAAACCCATCTCTCATCAGTACTCTGCTAGCAGTACATCCTAACTCTAGTGGAAATATCTTACCTAACGCATTCTTGCATCCCTTTTGCTCACAGTCACCTTCTGATATCTATCTGCTCTCCTGCCCACTGCTATTACCCAGCTAACGGTGGAAATTCTAATTCATCCTGAAATGAAGATACTTTACACTTGGTACCATTGAATTCCACCCCACTGCTTTTATTTTTCCAGTACTCAAGGCCATTCCAATCTTTCTGCAAGATAGCTTGAACTGGTTTTGTGTTAGTAATATCTCCACTTTGTATTAATAACATCTCCCAGCTCTGCGTCATCAAGCAATTTTGTTGGTACGCTGTTGTTCTTCATGCCAAAGGTTCTCAATGACAGCATTAAAGAAAACTGGTTCAGCACCAATTGGTGAGAAATTGGAGAGAAATTCCACTAGTGAAATCCTTGGACCTTAACGTTTCTCTTTTCAAAGATGTTTGCTGTTGCCTTCCTGCTAACTAGTTCCTTATTGCCTTTGACTAATCCCTCATCTCCTTCATGGGTACATGACATTTTGCAGACAGACACGAGCTCAACGTGCCCATCCTTCCAAACAAGAGATACTAGGTGAACCCAGTTAACACCAAGCAGCATTTCCCGCATTAGACTTGTGCCTACTTGTAAAATAACAACATACACATTCTCCACTGTAATTAATAATTTTCCATATGGTACCCCATATAAGCTTACATGTCACCTTATATTTAACAAGTTTCCTTGTCTAAATAGCCAGTCATCATACCAAAGAAGAATTCTTGCATGATCTTACTTGGGTGAAAGTTGTACTTCAATCCACTGTTGATGGATCCACGCTTTAAAAACATTTTCCTTCCAAATTTACTCTGAAGCCTCACAATAAAGACTAACTGGTATACAATTTCCAGAATTATGTTTTTTACCTTTCTAAATATAGATGCTTCCTCTGCTAATTCCCCTTCATATTACACCATCCACAGCCTCATAGGATTTATTACAGAACTTTACTATCATTCCTGCAATTTCAGATACCAGCCCTTTCAGAATTAGGGATGAAAACCGTCCATTATCTCAATCTGAGCACAATGGTCTATTGAACAGCTATGATGTACTCCATTTCCATACATTCACTTTTCTTAACCTCTGTCCTCATAGTTGACATCATCATTGCCCAATGCTGAGAGAAAAAAAAATAAAATCACACACTTTTGGACCTAATCCGGATTATCCGTGTTCTCCATGCCATTCTCAGAGAGGTGGCGCATTTCCTCTTTCCTTGTTCTCATTTCAGTCATTACGGTATTGTTTGTTTTAATTTCTTTTCCAAGGGCTGATTTAGCTTAACCTCTGGCAATTTTCATTTGTCTCTGTATTTCCTGTTTTCTAAGATATAACTTTCTTTCTTGATAAGTACTCTTCTTCTAGAAGAGTTATACTTATTTTATTCTTACTGAGATTAAAATTAACCCAATTAGAAGTCACACCCTTCCCACCCAAAGTATTTTCCCCTGGCTTGACTGCTGTTAACATGCAGGTGTTCCTTAACTCAGTAATAGTTGCCACCAACAGCTTGCTTTCTACTGATTCAGGATATTCCTATGGATTAGAAGAAGGCTGGATGAGAAGTCTGGGGAGTCTCAAAGGTCATTTCTGCAATTTATGGACTCAATCGTTTACATTTGTTAGGGCTGTATAATGGAGAAGATGGCAAGAAGATGTCTTTCTGCTCCTTTGGTCCTCTGTTACCTGGAGTCTGAAATGGAATCTAGCCACAAATGGACAACTGAGAGTTGCCCCCATTTCTCATGGGGCAGAATTACGTTTGTGCTGATATTAGCAGGCTAGCTGGACAGTAAGAGGTCAGGTGTCTCCTCCGGGCAGCAGGAGACTGGAAGCGGGAGCAAGGGTTTCTTTCATTCTGAACTAGAATGAATAAGCAAGAAAAAAAAAATCTGGAAAAACGTTTTTAAACCATTGAAGAAATATTTTTATCTTACACTATTTTTAATGCTTTTATGTTTTACACATCATGTCAATAAGAGAAATACGTACTGCATGATAGAGGAGGTCATGTTGTGACACATTATGACATCCAACTTCTAATTATTCTGTTATTTTTACATTAGCAGCTGCTACTTAGTGCAGATTACAACAGCTCATCTTATTTTCTATATCAAAGTGTCAACATATCAAACTGTTCCACCAGCAACAGAAGCAGGTGATGCTTTGATCTAGAAAAGATTATAAGCACTTGTCTTATTAATTAGGGGATCAGAGGTTTTCAGGGTCAAGAAAAAGACTCCAGCTAACACGAAGGGACTGAAAATGCCTTGCACTCTAATAACAAACTAAGTCATCTCTTTGTTTTTTAAATCACAGTGCTAACGTGTCAAACTGTTTCATTACAATACAAACAGGGGACACCTTGACCTGGAAAATTAGATAAAATGCTTCAGCTTGCATTTAAGTATCAGCTGCCCTTGATGATTTTAAAAATGGAAAGTGAAAATTAGAAGTGTACTACAGTATAGTTATAAATTATTGAAACATCATTAAATACATAATTAACAATAATAAATCTGAATTTAAAATGTAAAATTAAAACTTCATGTTGAATTTTTTAAGTTTGAAACGTAGTTTCAAATATTCACCAAATAACACTTCTGGGAGATAAACTTGAGTTGGAAAAGTTTGGAATACTAACTGAAATCATTAGAAATTAATGAAAAGTTGTTTCTCAACACATCACTTTCTAATGGAAATAGTTTTTACTAAACCTATCTTAACTTTGAGTGAATCAAGCAACTGTATTGCTGATCGCTCCCTGATGGCTCTGCGCTGCTGTGGAGGATCAGTACAGCAAGAAAACTACCCTGAAGAAGGAGCTGAGGGTTGTTTGCGTGTGTGAATTTCAGGGTAACAGTGGCGGTGGCGGGAACACTAACAGCCTTTAAGCTACATCTTCCCCCAACACATTGCCACAACCACACCCGGGTTGACATTCCCTCTGGGCACAAAAGAATGGGATCTCAACAGCAAACATGACCTTTACGAGTTTGCATCAGGATCAAACAATTAACCATAATAAGATTTTACTCTACTATCTAATGCTATTGTTGGTCAGAATAAATATCAGTTAATGAAACTTTTTTTTTTTTTAATAAAAAGCATTGTTTCACTGGAACAATAATGACCTGTCAAGATGCACTGGTTTAGATGGAAATATTTCTGAAGAATGCTAGGCAGAATTTCTGACAGAAGAGACAGCTCCTCCCCAGCCACGTGATTAGTTATTCATTTTGGATGCAGAAACCTAATGATTAGTTCCCGTTTCTTGCATTAACTCACTCTGGACATGGCAGACTCCCATCAGCAAGAATACTTCCCTGCTCTAAATTCATGTGAATCACCCATGTTTCTGGTGACCTCCATTGGTCTATGTCCTCTTTGTAACTGGCACAAATAATTTTTTATTAAATTGCTAAGTATGTGAAAAGCCAATCCAGGCAGAAGATGCATCGTAGGAAAGGAGACTAACTCCAGAGCCCAGCCATCAAAATGTTTGCTGGTGCTCAACTTGGATCAGGGAGCTGAAATCAGGATTTTCACATATATAATGCAAGTGCACTAACACTTGCTTTTTAGCATGTATAGATGCATCTTTTTCAGTTACTTTACAAAGAATTTCTTCATGTTTTCTCTCATTGGAATTAAAAATGATAAACCCATAATCTCCCTTTTATTCCAAAATGGATTTGTCATTTTCAGGAAGTGTTGTGCTGCAAGTCTACCTAATGCCACCTTCCCCAACTCAGTCTTTACGCCATCCCTAATTTAATATTTTTACGGAGCTTTTCAGAAGACTTGTAAAAGATATCACTACCCGAGGTCCAGACTCTTGTTTTCATCACAACAAATTCCCTGGTAAGAATACACGATTGTACCATATGAATATTATTTTTGTGGTCATTCGTTTCTGAGAGGTCCTGTTGTGAGTGGGATGACAGCAACAGGCCACAACAAATATGCAGATTGCACAATCAGGAAAAAATAATAATTGTCAAATAGCTTTTTATGTCTCTGTCAAAGAAAATTAAAGGATGCAATAGTTTTAGCCCACACTAGGTACATATCTGGTTCATTTTATTACAATAAGAGCAAACTTAATATCTACTAATTATCTTAGAGCAACACCAGTTGAACCATTATGCCTGAGATGTGACTGCCTCGTTGCTGTACTGCATGGTCACATCACACTGGGAAGTGCACTGTACCAGCAGTATTTGACAAGCAATTTACTCTTTCATCTAATGACGTGCCCAAACGAGCATGTATTACATGCAGATTCAGTCCACTATCACATTATGCAAGAAAGTGTCTCTATGAAATGCTCGTGATATTTTTCAGTGAGAATTAAGAATTAGATCATCTAACCTTAGATATGATGTTGATACAAAGTTTCTTCATCTGCAGTATTATTTTGTAATATCCTATACTTCTTCCAAGTAATATATGGTATATTGAAATTGCAGGAAAAATTAGCTATTCAAAGGACAATCCAAGGCATGTGACGAGCGTGTGCGACTAATACATGGAACCATTTTATTGTAAGGAATGATTCACACAGTGAGGAAAATTAATTTGAAATTCTGCCCCTGTAAGTTTGACCCAAACCTGTGATTGACTTCACAGGGTCAAGATTTCATTTATGGTTTCCATTTGTTGGAGTATATACTAAAAAACCCAGAGATACCATCATGCATACCTACTATGTGCATATGGATAACTACCTAAAGATACTGCAAAGTTTATTTCAGGTAAGATATAACCTTAGTGACAACAAAATGACTTCTAAAAATTTTGAAGGACGACAGCTCCAAAATACACATTCATAGCTGGACTGGGCTTTGCACATAAATAATGTTACGTGCAGAGATGCTGACCTTTCAGTAGGAGGGATTATATTAAGAACACAAACTGCTTTAAAATAGCAAGTAGTTAGGTCTCTGTATGCAGAGAGGTAGACACTTGTACCAATACTAAACTATGATGCACACTGTGAAAGAAAATAAAAAGAAAACAATCAAGAAGACTTTGTTTTAATAGAGAAGCAAAAAGTCATTCACAAGTTATATTTCCATAGTAGCTAGGGCTTTAGAATCTAAATGAAAAAAACAAAAGTAAATTAATTCTTTACTTCTCAGATTAAAGACTGCTTATAACTGTGGGCATGTGGAAAGGGCAAATTTCTCCATGTTCTGTAATTCAGGTTTGGCCTTGGTGAGATCACACATTTTGTTTCTGATCTAAAAGTCAGTTGGGAAAAAAGAATTTCAAATAAATAATGGAAAGACATCAGCAACACAGAGAAACTGGTCTTATTTGAAGGGAAAATAAAGCACATTGTTTTGGACATGGTGTATACTGTTTATCTGAGAAAGCCTTCTTATGTCCCCCTTCATGGCTGCATAGGTAACTGGACTAGAAAACAGACACATCCCTTCTAAGGGAGACCAGGTTATCAAATATAAGCTTAAAACAAAGAAGGAAAAACCTCTCTGATCTACTTTAATAACAGGCATATCTCCCTCAACTCTGACAGACTTGACTTGCTTCACGTGCACCATGAAGGCTGTTACACTTTATACCAAACTTTACTGTCAATCTCCTTAGGGGAAATCAAGAAGGAAATGACCGTGTAGGCTGGAGTGAGCTGAAGAAGCCTTCCAGGTGCTGTCTGAGACCTCCTGGAGGATTACTCTGGGGAAGCTTCAAATGTCAGCACCCGTGACAAACCTGTTGTCCACGTAAATGACTTTGGCCACTTACGGTATCGAGTCAGTATCTGCCACAAACAGCATGTCGTCAGGATCCAAAAGGTAGTGTTGTAATGTTGTCTCAGAAGCTTTGCGGTAACAAAGACCCTATTCAATAAAAACAACGTTCCCCTCAGCCCAAAAAGTGTCCTATCCAGTTCGGGGCGGAACTGAACTGGCAGAAGAACAGAGGAGAGTTCGTGTTACAGCCAGGCATGTTTTATCTGTGCTGCAGCCAGAAACTGTGTGTGCTTTCAGGGGTCTCCATCTGGTATATTTTCAGGCTCTGCTAACAGACCCCAAACTGACCACAGCAGTCACCTCTCTATTGCTAAAAAGAACCGTCCAGAAACCATGCTCCAGCCTTGAGATCTGCTGGCATGACCTGCCTTGTGTTACCATATCAAACGCTCTCTTCCATCCACCCCTAAAAGGAAGGGCTGCTGACACTAGGTTGTCTAAGGGGAAAGGCCCTAGTACGCAGTATCGTTCAGAGGCATTGTCTAGGGCAGTGGGTTAAAAAGGCCCCGTGGAGCTTTCTAACAAAAAGCATAAATGATTTCATGCCGCTGTGCAAGCCCATGCTCTGATCCTATTTTAGTTACTAGGGTAGGTACAGATAATTGGTCTTGTCAACTAATAAGGGCTTAATAAACTTGGATCAAGATTGATAAACCTGACTTATGTATGAGTTTGACTGACAATTTGCATCTCTCTCTCCCACCAGGCTGGTGAGGCACTCTTGACTGTTCAACAGGTGTCACCCACAGCTCCGCTCCAAGGATGCAGGTGTAATTCTTGCTCGGGTAAATCTTTCTAACATTACTTCACTACCCAACCTCTATTGCAGACTACCCCTTATAGTAAAGTCCTTGGCTTGGACCTTTGACCAGCCATTGGTCATGCCCTTCCATTACCGTTTGGAAGTGGTTACCCTTTGGCTTCTCTGTTATGAGACATTCACTTCTTGCAGTTCCTTACCCCTGATTTCAGCGCGACACCAGTCCAACTGAGACACTTAGTCCAACTGAGACACTCTGCAACATTTCACAAGTCTCTTTTCCATAAGAAAATACGTACATTGAAATCATTCATGCTTCATAAAAGGGGCAGAAGAAAGCATGCAAGGCGGTAATTTGAGCAAAAAAGGAGTCAACAATTTACGCTCCAAAGCTTATAACTGATGCTAAGTGATAATATACTCCAAATTATAACCTTTCATGCAAAGAGACAGAATGACTATTACCTCTTGACAGACAGTACTTCTGCACAGGCAGCAATGTCTAATCCCACCATCAGAATAAAGCTACAGATCTTTCATAAAAGCCATGAGTCTGTACAGGATTATAAAAATGAATTGTCTCAATGACTTCAGTGGGACTGTTTCAGTCCATAACTTCCAGGATTTGGAAGGAAAGGCAGGGAAGAAATGAGTTAATATTTAGTACTTCACTTTGTGAAGAAAATGAATTACTAGCAGGTATACACACTCAAATTTATCTGATATTTTTGTACTCAGAGAAACTCAGAATCGTAAGTGCGGAGTTTGACAGCAACATTACACTTAAGAAAAGAATAAGAAAGAATCCGTGAGTATATGACCCACACTGACATGTCCAGACCTTAACTGCCAAGACATTCTGAAACCAACTTTGAATCGGGCAAGCCTGTTAGTCCTTCTTCTTCTCCTTTGATATCTGAAGTTCTCATCAGACAATTTAGCAAAACAATTTGGGCTATTTCTCCAGCTGGATTAATGTTGTGCCTAGCACTTTTGGGAAAGACAAAGCTGCATGCCTGCTCCTGAGGCTGGCTGCAGGCTTCACTACCTTGAGCCACTTGTGCAACTGGGGTGACTGTGAATTTGAGACACTGTGAACAAGCTACCATCATATCTCCTGTGATGAGAGTATCCTCAACAGATAATTTTAAACAGTTTCACTCTCAATCTGTGCAGTTCTAGATGTGTAAAAGAGATCAGTCATACTGCGTCTGAATAGCTGGTGCTGATTTTGACCAGAAAACTCCCTGAATCTTGCTTTCTTCACAATCTTACTACGACGTTTTCCACACAAGTAGAACTCAGACTAAGGATTTAAAATTAAAGTAAGAAAAGCGAATAGAGGTGTTTGTGAGAACAAACATTTATGTCTTTATAGGAACCACCTGTCTGATGGAAAAGGTATGGAATAGTATTTAATAGACGGCATCTTCCTATTGAATCAGCAGGGGACAGGCGCCTCCATGGATTGTTGTGGCTGCTATACTGTTGGATGAGATCTGTTGATACAGGTGAGTTACCTTCATTCAGGACTCAAAAGAATGTTCTGATACTAAAGAATTTTGTTCCTTTCTGCTAAAAATCTATTTACTAAATTTTAAATGAGATAATCATATATGCACACCTATTCAATTAGATTATATCAGTTCTCTGTCTTGGGCAAAAGCATTTTTTTTCACTTCCCCCCTAAGTTTTGGTGCATAGTTGCATAAGATGTCTAAATTTCTGTTGCAACTCAGACTCAACTACATTTCAAGTGGAAAAAAAAGTAGTTGCTGCATATCTCGTAATTGCAATGTTCAGAGGAAGGAAGAGGAAAGGAAGGGAATGAGAAGAGTGATACGTTACCCACAGTCATTTTTTTTAAAATCATAACTTGCAAAATTAAACAAAATAACCCACTGAAAACATAAACATTATTGTCAACTATCAAATGCTTCAGCAATTTTCCACCATATAATCTAACGCAGAAGGTGTATTTTTTTCCTCTTATTTGTGCACAACAAAAGAAACCATTCCAATCACCAAAGATTGTTCTGTACAAAAATCACGTCTGATAAACCCAGTCAGCAAACACTTCTCTACGTTACTATCTTACAGTTAGAATTTTACCCAATGCTTTTGTTTTTATTTTTCTTATATTTTATTTATATGTCTTATACTTTTTCACTGCACCTATTATACATTTCTTCACTTGAACACCTGTTGAACTAAAGCTGTCTTGCCAGAATATTTTTAATTATGCAATCCCTACTCTGTCAATGGCAAGCACTTGGGTAGAATTTCTTATATACCTTTCAACATCCCCAGCAGACAATTAAGAACTCAGTGTACAGAAATATTTGCCAACTGAAATATTAGTGAGACAAGTTTAATCAAGTGATCTTGACTAACTTTTAGCAAAGAATCACAATTTTTTCCTCACCAGCTTACCGCTTCAAAATACCACTTTAAATGTTATTTCTTAGAAATTTTTATTGACTCAGGCATTCACACCATCTGCAATACGTGCCTGACTTGCGTAATACTTCAGGCAATAGTTCCATTAATACTTGAACACTTTCTTTTCATGGGTAGAATAATGAATGCCAAATTTGCCTCCAGCTTTTAAGAAAATTTGGTTTTGCAGGGAAAATCCTGACCCATTGAAGCCAACAGAAGTTCACTGTTGACTTCAATGGGATTAACATTTCCCTGTATTTGTATACATGCATTCTCTCTTTTTAGTGATGAGTATTCCAATTATATGTGTGCTGTACACAAGGATAACACACAGAATAAGTCTAATCAACAGAAATGTCTTTGACTTTGTGTTTGCTGACTGATACTATAAATGTAGATACTTAGACAAGCATTGTGTGGAACCCCCTCCAATTCTGTAATGATAAAATGGTGAGATATTTGTGCAGCGCAAGGTGCCACCTGGCATTTACTTTTAAACTTATCAACGTATGCAGCTTTCATCAGGGGAAGGAAAAAGCACCGTCTGTGCAACAATTTTTGCGAAGGATCTGAATGGCAGTAATAAATTTCTTCAAATAACCACCACTTCCAGAATGATGACACCTTTTTTTTGGGAAGGGGTGCAGGGCTATTAAACGCATACACAAACGGGGAAACCCATTACTTTCTTTTAGAGGCTGCTGGATTGGCAGCCCTATTGGCATAGGCATACTGCTGCGGATTGTAGCTGTTGTATGAAACTCCACAAAATGCTTTTGATCCATTTTATCTTGCAACTTAGCAAAGAAATGTTGCAATAAGAAACACCAACAAAGATCTGAAAAACTTAAGCTCTGGATTACCATATTGTGTTCTCCTGCCATTCAATGTGTCAGACAAAGGCAGCGGTGTTCAAAGTAGAAAAAGAAAAAGAAAAAAGAAACTGGTCACAGAAAGCGCAGAGCACAGAGTAAATAATATTCCTCTACATCCCTACTCTTTCATAGATTTGTTGTTAAAAGAGTTGCAGCAATTAGGCTTTTGTTAATTACCAGCTGTTGAAACAGATGTGTTGACTGTCCTTATTAGCCAACAGCTGGGACAGGAGAACAATTGATGCTCTCTAAAACCAACAGCCAGCTGCTTTGCAGTAATTATCTCCTATCGATAATACAGGTGATAAAGGCAGCAAAAAGGTTATGAGCTTCAATAACCAAGGTACTGTCATTGAATATCACTGGAATTTATGGTTAATTTTAGAAAATGAGTAGAACAGTAAGTTGCTACATCTGCTTCCTATCTGCATTGTGTCAAGGTCAAGCTATATGCAAATAATAGGGGAAATACAACCAGGAAGAAACCCCACAACATTGTTTGGGTTTTTGTTTTTCTTTTTTTGTTTCTTTTTTTTTGTTTGTTTGTTTGGTTTTTTTTTTTTAACCCTCTTACTATATTTCAAATGTCTTGCTGATCTTTAAGGAATGCTTTCTCTTTCAGGTGACCATGACTAAATGTCATTCAACATTAACTCAGTTTCCCCATATGCTTTTCCTTGCATTCAATTTGAACACAAATGACTTTTTGGAATGTGCAGGTGGTAACTCCTACCTGTTGAGAAATTTTATTTTACAATATGCAGTAAGATATGATAAACAAATGATTAAAGAGGGGGACAATCCCTCTAGAGATTTAGGTCCTAGTTTCAGGCATGCCATCAATTCTTAAGGAAATTCACTTTACTCCTTGGAATTCAGTTTCCCTAGCACTAAAATGGGAGAACCATGTTTATCTTGATCAATCACTTTGTGATTGATGACTTTAACATACTATTCAAATGCAAAGTAATGCTTGCATAATACATTACTGTAACAGGAAAAAAATGCATGCTTTTCTAGTATTGATATACGTCAAAGGTTATAAAATGAATAGTTCTTTTAGAAGCACGGGGCCAGACTTCCATGAATGAGAGCCACAAGTGTAACTGCTAATATTTAAATGGAATATATCAACACAGGCAGTTGGATGGTTTGTATTTACTTTTGCTCCTGCTTTGATTTATATTTTCTCATCTCCGTACCCTATTAAAGTGCATTAAAAGCAAAGCAAAGCAGAGATTTTAAACCATTTCTATTAGCTGATCAGTTCATCTCAAGCCAACAAAAGACATGTCTACAAGAATCTACAACCATGTCTATTCACTAATTAGTCTGCACTTAAAGACACTGCCTTACTGAAAACAAGGATTAAGGCTGGTTGAATACTTTCCCTTTCATAGACCTCCCTTATATCTCTGTTGGGTCATCATAAGCAGCTTGTTCTCTGAGCTTTAAGTAGGGGAGCTTGACAATCAGTTCTGGGTTCATCAGTAGGCACTGGGGCAATTAACAGGAACTACCAACATTTTAAGGGACATGTAAAGAAACAAGCTAGCCAAAAAGTTTCAACAACAGGGATGGGTAAAAATATACTCATTTGGCATGGCATACTCCCATGGCAGCTACATTTTAAGAAAAATATACTACAGGATACATTATTTTTTATTTCAAAATAAAGCAAAACAATGTACTTCTCAGTTCCCACTTCAGATTCAAAAGAAAAAAACCACGTCATTATAACAGGAAAATTGATGTGGATCCTTGCACACACATCCTCACACCTATTAATAGGAATTCACAGCACGCTATAAAAGAAACAGAGAACTTGAGCCTAGTTGTCAGTTTTCTACTTTGAGAAGAATGCAAAAAAAAGATGGGAAAAGGGAAGGAGAAAGAATGGTTTTAAGCAACGGCTTTTCATTTGCCTTTCATTCTTTCCTTATTTCTCCAGTTGCTTCTCTCTATCCTTGCAGTGTTTTCAGGCCGTTAACACTGGGTTTTCCCCTGGAAGGCAAAACTTGGCTGTTTGCCTTTTGTTTGTCATCCCTGAATGAGTTGGGGAGTCGGGGGCGGAGGGGGGAGTAGCTGGGGAGAGGGGGAAAAGTGAGTTAGTTTTGGTCTCATACGGCCTTGGTCTACCAACTGAGAGTTAACATTTAGACTGTACCAATGAGGAGCAAATTTGAGCAGTGGACAGTGCAGAGCTCCTCTGCCTTAGGAAGGTTTCTATCCAATGTGGAAAGATATTAACTAAATTCAGGATGGAAATCAGGAAATTCTTCCGAGCTGGTGTTCTGCATGGGTTTCCATGGCAGAAACCACCACAAAGCAAGCAGGAACTTGAAGCCTTGAAGAAGAAAATGACGGTGAACATTGCTTCACCTCAGCCAAGGCATACTCTAGGAAACTTTCAAACTGCGTGTATGCAGCAAGGGCCTCCGCTGCCTAAATCCCACAGTTGGGATGACCAGTTCAAGGCTGTGAAGTGGTCACAACTGGAACCGTATGCCTGCAGAATTAGCCACCAGCCCCTACTCCAAGAGCAGAAAAGCACCCTAGGGTGTGTACTGCGTGGCCACTGGCATGCTGTCAGAGTGCTGAAAGCACCTGGACTTTGGTCTCGTGTCTTGCAACAGTCACAGTCTGGTTACACACAGCTTCACCGGGCTTGCCATCTAGTTACAGCAACACTACCCAGCCAAAAAACAGACCTAAAAAGATCTGAATTAACACATGAATCGGACACATTCTGTCTGCTGAGCCCCTTGTCAACCTCTACTGCACCAGGGCACAGCAAATCTGTCCCAGTGAATTTAATCCAATATATTTCAATGTCTTGGTATCTACCTTCCTAACAAAACCTACCATACAGAACCTGGAATCAACATACAGTGCATTTCCCTTTGTATTTCATTTTTTTTTTTCAAATAAAACCTCTAGACACAGCACAAGCCAGTTCCCTGAGAATGTAAAGTTGAAGACTGCTGCCCGAAACAAAACTTTTCTGATATCCCACAAAATCTTTGTAAATGTGACAATAAAGTGCTCCAGAAAATTCACCTGGCAACAGCTGCATTGAAACAAAGTTACTGCAGCAACAAGTAACGTCATGGTGTTAATAATTGACAAGGAAAGAATGAAAAGGTGAGCAAGGGATAAAGAGGACAAAGGAAAGATTTCAGTATAAACTTCTACTGGTAAGTAATCAATCAAAATTAAGATTGAGAGTCGGTATGAACATTATATTGAAAGCTGAAGTGAGTTTGATATCTTGGACTGCTGAACGGGGCTTGTAAAACTCCATTTTCTGCAGCCTGATTTGCAAAATTTGACAAGCAAATCCCCCGCTGATTTGAATCTACTTTCATTCAATTCCCCCAAGAAACTAAAGCAAATGCAGGAACAGTGGCTTCTCATGTTTGCTGTATGCGGGAAAAGCGCTGTGCGATTCCTGGTTCTGCAGGTTAAGGCAGGAATTAGCAATGCAGTGGTAATGAATGAGTTTCTCGATTTACATAATCTAACAAAAGACCACTCCCCTTGGAGGGAGGAACTACATCCTAGAGACACTGTTTAGAAGAAGCTGTTTCAGATGACTAAATTATCAACAGCCTCAGGTGAAATGGACTACTATCTTAATATCCACCACTACTACTGCTAGAGGTCAAAGCAGCAGGAAAAACTTTTAAAAATACAAGTTAAATATTAAGAAATCAAGATTTGTTTCCTCAAATAATGATTTTTTCTGTATTCCATTTTTATTCTAAAAACTATAAATTAACACAGTTTCATTTATACCGACATAGCTTTGCCCTTTGCTGAGAATCCTGCCAGCTGGTAAAATTTAACTGTTTTCTACAAAAGATATTCCCTAAATTTAATTCAAGTATCAGAGTTAATAAAACTAATAACTCATACACTAAACTCAAATACTCCAAAAGAGCGTACTCACAAAATTAAGGAATTTGCAAGTTCAGCCCCCCCAAAATATTGTTTTTCAGTGACATTGGTAGCCAATCTTTGTTCGCAATTTGCGAAGATACACTGAAGCCCTATCATTTCTCAAAGGTGGAAATCCAGCCGTGCTGCACCTCTCGAGGGGAAAGAAAGCACTAACTCATACCAGCTCTTAGGGATATATTAACAGCAGCTGAATGTAGATGCCATCAATAGGCCATGTTTTTTCAAAATATCAAAATCTTCTAGCAAAGAGTTAGTGATAACTTATGAAACGTAAATAATTATAGATGAACTGTAACTGTCAAAATTATGTCATAGGATTATTTACAGTTCACTGGACTTAATTACACAGGGCCCAACACTGCTTCTACTGAAGTCAATAGAAGTTGTCACAGTAAGTTCAGTAGGGATGAGGGGTTTCTTTCTGGTCTAGTCACTAACAAGTTGTCACTGTTGGCAAGACTTAATGAACTTCTTATTTCCTACAAAGATTAATTAATTTTTCAGGCTTCAAGAAAATGATACTTCTACAGTCAAAGAAGCATTATTTAATACTCAGACTGTCTGCTGAGGCTTCACGGTGTGACACAAATTTAAAATACAACTTATTATAAAGCTTAGATTTCTTTTTGATTTACTGCACTGCGGTATTCTGAAAAATTCTGAGAACTTTATCCAACGTCTAGGTGATATATATAATCTTCCATAAAAAGTCTTACTTTTTACATCAACAAGACTGCAGTTGAATTGCCAGTTTTTCTTAAAATAAGCCCTTTTATGTAAAGCAAAATTTCTATCTCTCCTAGATAAACTGCTAGCTCAGAGTCCGAAATCAGTAACGGTTTTTCAAACTCTAGGAAACCTCTCCGTTGAATGAGTTACTAGCAAACCCCTTTGCTTGTCCTACTCTCCTGACATTATATTTTGGAGAACTATGGTCAGGAATAATTGCTTCCTAGTAGCTACAAACATCATCGTCATTATCGTAATTTAGCAATAAGGTAGAAATATTTGTTGCTACAAACACTGAAACTAACTGCTGGTATCTACAGTAAGCTTCACAGCTCAGTAAAAAAACACAGGAAGTAAATATTGATTGACAAATTCAAAATATATTTGATAATAAAAGTATCTCGCTATTTCATTATTACTGCACTGAATCAAATTACTATTTTTAGAAAATGTAACTTCCCAAAAGTTTGTAAAAAATACAATCATTTAAACCAACCATTCATAATCTTTCCTACCTCATAATTATAACATACACATTTTGCAGTTATTATTCCACAGGAAGAAAATAGATAATACAACTAAGGAACAAAGATTAAACCAAGAATATTGACTAGAAAAATTTCCTGTGCCAACACACATTTTAGGAATTTAATTTTATGCAGAACATTTTGTAAGAAGGTAAATAATGCCTTTACACTTCATATTTTTACATACAAGAAAGGGAAGGACAATGCTAGGGAACCTGTCTCAAGGTTAGCCTAATCTCCTAAACATGTATCTTAAAGAAGTAGATATCATTAGCAACTGATTAAGGAAAAAAATAAACATACCCCTAGATTTCCAGGGAACACATCTTTACCCTGTTTCATTATAAACAATGAAGGACAAAAGTCAGACAACCTCTCACTGTTCAATGCGTTATTAAGCTTTTGACAAAAGCCCATTAAACATGCCACGTCTTGAGTTCTTGTCTCATTTGAAGTGGAAGGAGCTGCTCTTTACCAGCCAGAGGAATTTCTGTGTCACTGCTGTATGTATAACACATTTTTACTGAGATGATGTGGTGGACAGGACTACTACCTCTCATCAGCGACTAACAAAGCAAATTAAGACCTGGTCCAAATTCAGTAGCTCAGTTCAGAAATGCAACTTTAACACACCTGAGGCTTGATTTAAGATTTATTTTGAAGTACCATAAGTATGCAGGAGAAACCGTATTATGTACAGCTACAGGTTAACACTGTATATATATGGGTGTACAGGTCCACACACACCTAAACCCATCTGTGAGCGTACCTTTCTACACAGACCTAAGTGTATAATTATACACACAAGTATTACACATAGAGAAATGATGCCATTTATCTCCCCTGCCTTCAGCACCCTAAGGTTTAAGTGAACCAAGCACTTACAAAGAGCATTTCACCTACCTTCTGCATTTATCTTTAGGGAAGGAGAACTGCCTTGTGGTAGATACGTTCCCCTCTTTGTATTGACTATAAGTGGTGCCCTGATAAGTGGCAGCTAAAGATGGGTGAGTCAACCCCTTCCTTGATAGGACAGTAATAAGGTCATGAAGTCAAGTACAGATATATTAGGAAATGCCAGAGGGAAGGTTACCAGTACACATGCATCATGATTCTACGTTGAACTGCATGAAAATTTTTTTCCAGACTTCTTTCTAATTGTTGCATGGGGTGGACCTATACCTGGGCATGAATCATCCCTGCCCAGTGAAAGAGCCTGTTACCTATTTATTCCCGTTTCTTTTGTTGCAGCCATTGGAATGGGACAGCAGTAAGAGAGCAAATACACTTCATATTTAATGGAGCTGAATGCTGCTCAGCGGTCGTGGAATCTCTCCATCCTTTGGTTAAGGCACCTCAGCATGAATTAACTGAGAGTTTTCGGAGGGATTCATAGTATGTTACCCATTTTCTGACTGAGCAAGATAAATCCCTCATGTCTAATCTGCAGAAGTACCGTGCACTCACAGCTGCAACTGAAGTCAATGGGAGACAGAACATAAATGCCATATAATGCCTCCACATCAGACCTCAGAGGAAATTACTAAAGGCTTCAGCTGAACTGAAAACAATTAAGAGGAAAATTAAAATGTAAGTGGCTATCCACAGTTATCACAAGTGAGAAAGTTTATTTCCAGCATTTTCCGCCTGCTATCCATGACTAAAAAGAAGCAGATTTTGATCCATGAAACAGCACATCACAGTGAAAGAAGGGACTGTACGAACAGGACGGCCTACACCACACAAGTAGGAGGCTAATCTTCTCAGTTGGAAACTAGCTGGAGCAGCCAGGATATTAAATCAGCAACACAAGGGGAGGTTATTTGGAAGGCAAATGAGGTACATGCTCAAATTCAGCACCTAATGAGCAAGTTGAACCAATGTGGCAAAGAATATAATGAAAAGAATCTCTTCAATTGTTTATGTATTGATCCTAGGAATCTGGGTAAGCAGCAAGAGGAAACTCTCATTGATGAGAATAAATTTTATATAACCAGAATTACTACAACCTGGTGGACAACCGGCATGTTAAAGTCTCTGATTAAGAGAAAGGATAAAACAGAGAGTAAGGGACAGGAAACCTTAAAAGAAAACCCCATGCCATTATTCCTTTTAGAGTGATCAGTAACACAGGACCACAGCTCTTGAATACGTAAAGGTCAATACGCTAACTAACATAACTTAAGAAAGACTTTGCTGATCAGAAAATTAACTAGGGCACAGGACAAATTTTTCTTCAGTACATACCTATAATCTTTGGAAAGGAAAAGGGGACTTCAGTTTAGGACGTGTATTCCCAGAATCTTATGTGGGCAATTATAAACTAGTACTACACACTTTCAATAACCATATATCATTTATAAGCATGAGGTAAGCAATCTCATCATAACACAAGAGATGTTAATCACTATACTTGGAGACTGATAAATACTTAGAGATATGTGATAATAAACCAATTGAATTTCACCTGAGAAAAAACAACCAGAATCTTTACATGCACAGAAACACTCAAACAAGTATACAAAGTACTTCAAAACTGTGACAAAAAAGGATAGAAGAATATGACAGAAAACTGAAGAGTCCTTTAAGGGTGGCTATAAAAAAATATCTGACCACACAACCAAGCAAAAGTAGAACTCCTTTTTCATGTAGAAAGTAAATAAATAAAATGTATGATAAAAAGTCACAAAACTACAGAGGAAACAAGTACTAACACATCCTAAAAGGTAGAAGTTCTGAAGCGATGCCAATTGATAAAAGTAGCTAAAGGCATCAAGGAAAAACGCATTGTTGGCAGGACTAGAGATAATAAGGATTTCTCATTATCAGAAGAACAGTGAATGTATAAGTCCATTCCAAGTTTGAAACACCTATACCATAAATTGCAATGAAAAAAAACCAAATCCAGGAGCGTTCAGTATGTAAGTAGGTCTGTCTTTGGAAAAAACAGGATGATACAGTTACAGTTTATGTAGAATTAATAAGCACTTTTCAGTTTATTAGAAATCAAGGACGGATAAGTTTTACATTTACAGATTCAGACAAGTTTAACTTTAGATGTCACAGGGCTATCCAAGAAGATCCCTGTTAATCAATCTTAAAATACTTGGACATTCCCAAAGACTGGAAGAGCACTAGTAATGTGTCAATATTAGAAAAACAAAGACTGGTGGGATTAAAACTGGGCCAAATAAGTGAAAATACTGAATTCAATTAATAGAGATTCTAATGAAAGAATATAATTACTCCCAGTCAACATGTTTTTGTGTAAAATAGGTCTTGCCAAACAAACCTGATTTCCTTCTTTGATGAGATTAGAAGCGGATGTTGTACAGAGATTTGTTAGGCTTTGACTAGTCAGACATAACAGACTGATAAAAAAAAATAATCACTACACACCATCAAGAAAAAAAAACTTCTTAGGTGGATTCTGAATGGGCTGACAGTTAAAGAAGCACCAAAACCCCATGTTCCAAGAGGCAATTGTCACTGAATAATACTAGAATACTAGTAAGGTTACACGGGTGTCAGTACCAGGCATACTGGTATACTCCTAGTGTAGGATACTCAACATATCCTTCAATTACTCAGAACCAGGTAGACGCAGCTAGTAATGTTCATGAACAACAAAGAAGGTAAGTAAATAATGATGACGAAACAATGTTCTGGGCCACTTGGTAGCTAGGCATATTCAAATCACATGCATTTTAATAAAACCAAATGCAAAGGACTCAGTCTAAGAACAGCAAACACAGGCTACACTTACAGAAAGGGTAACCATATTCTGAAAAGCACTGACTCTGAAGAAGATTTGGAACTGCCACACAAGGTGATAGTATAATGCTGTGCAAAAACCAGGAAAATGCAATCTTTTGGTGTATACACAGTAAAATAGTAAGTATCCCCAGGAAGCAATTAAGGCGATTTTACTTTACATGTGACACTGAGAAACAATGAGAATATAAGAATGCACATGCATCTGTGTCCACATTCTAAAACCAAAGGATGTTAAAAACCCGGAGAAGATGAGGAAAAGAGCAATACCAGTAATGGAAGCACTAGAGAAAAAGGCATGTAGTGATAGATCTTATTCTGTTTAGATTATAAAACCCCCTGAGGATATGCCTGCTCAGTAAAGATCTACAGAGATACATGTGCTAATTCTGAACAAGGTAAATCAAGTATCAGGAACAGAATAGTTTTGTGTTGCTATTGATTTGCATTGTTCCTCAATAAATGGACAGAAAATACAGGATATGAAAGAATTTTTAATTTAGTTGTGTAAGGGTAATGTGAATCACTGGAAAAAATTACCAAAGGGAAATGGGAGTCTCCCCACCTCTTGGAATTTTTACATCAGACCTAGATACCTTTCTGGAAAGCAGGTTTAAACAAACATAAATTTCTGGGACAACTGGTGAAATCAATGATCTGTGATATTCAGAAGACCAATTAAATTACATAAAAATGTCTTCTGGGCTTGGCCTTAAATGCTTAGGATTTATGATTGACAAATATTCTAAAAGGTAAAGTCTTGTATGTCTCAAATAGGCATGCAAAATTTGTGGGTACTTTTGACCTTAATTTCTTCATGCCTTGGTTTCCCCACGAAGCATGAAGAAAACAATCCTGCAGGAATACATTAAATCATTGTTTATTAAACCTTTGGTTCTTACAATGTTGAATACTACAGAAAATCCCCATGATGGTTACTCAAAATTCTGTTTTCAGGGAAAGGTTTGAACAGTATCCAGTAAACAAGGGATTGGCACACATAATGAACAAAGAAGATAAAAAAATATATTGATTGGCTGTTCTCTGGATACTGTGTGGAGCAGGAATGCTGTGAAATAAAGCACACATGATCCTGTAATGAAAAATGTTAACATACTGTTTCAGGGGAAAGGGGAGTAAATGAAGATGCTCGCTTCAGAAATGCCAGAACGGAGGTTAACTCTTGATTAACTGGCTACTTCAGTGCAGCTTTTTGCACATATAGCAAATAACACTGTACAATTTTGCACATACACAATACTCATAATTACTGTCTAAATAACTTGCCTTCCTGAAAGGACAAATGTTCTGATGAATAACTTTGCTGAGAGCTTGCCCTATCATGCACTCCTTAAATCCCCTGCAATTTGTCAACTTTGAGTGCAATACTTCTCCAGGGGCTACCAATGAGCTTTTCACATCTTGCTCATGTCATCCATTTTCCGCTTGATTAGTGGGGACCTGAAGTAATCTTTCTGCTTCACAGAGCAACTAAAGCCAACATACACAAAAATACCAGTATCTTAGGTACAGCCCTTAGCATGAGACAAAGGTCTCTGGGGATGTTCAGGCTCTTGTTGGCCCAATGAAGTGGCTGAGACAGATGAGGAAGAAACAAACATCCAGGCTGAAAAAAAGGAAGGATAAGTTAGGAAAACAATGAGGGAAGACAAAAGAAAACTTTTTTGAGAATGGGGACCAGAAGAAAGCTGCATGATGTTGAAGGTATGGTGTAAGATGTGAGAAGAGAGAAGTAATAACTTGTATGGAAACACGGAAGAGAAGAATCAAAGCTCAACGCGCTTTTCAGAGGTAGATCAAAAGATGGAAGGAGCAGAACGCAATATGAGAATAAAAATATAGATATTTTTTCACATCCCATTTTCTTTTATGTGACAAAATTTCTGTGATTTTTTTTATATTTATCTTTTTTAAACCTTTCTGTTTTGAAGTACTTGCATAAACATGTATCTCAAAATGTTTTAATACTGAAATATTAAACAGATTATTCATCTAAAGAGAAATGAGTGACATTATTAAGTATCTGAAAATAAGCATCACTTCTCTGACTTCGTCAAAAATACAAACCAATATTTTTTTATATTTTTTTTCCCAAGTCAGAAATGCCACTGAATAAATCTTTGACCACAAAAGGGAATGAGTTTAAAACTACTTGAGGTGGTTTTGGTGCCAGTATCGCTTCAACATCAACTTAATTCAAGTACCTGCTCTTTTAATCTTCACTACTCCCCCCAAAACTGCCAGAGAGCAGTTGGTGTTCATACTATTAAAAACTAATGAAAGGCGTAGACTTTAATTTGATAAGTTAAAACCCCTTCAAGGCTTAATGTCATCACTTTAAATGTAGCATAAAAAGAGCAACAGAGAGAAATGATTGAAGCTCTTCACCATGGCTGTACTACTCGATAGATTTAAAATTTGCACTTCTACTACTAGATGCAGTATTTTGATATACAAAAGAAAAAAAAAAGAAAAAAGTTTATATTGACTTTAAAATGTTTGTGATTCCTTGAGCAAAAGATCTTCTTTGAAAAAAAAAAAAAGGGTAAAAATCAAGTAAATTCTTCTGTACCAGCAATACTAATGAAGCCCTGTCTGATACTTATCTTTACCTTCTCTCTCTCTCTCACACGTTCCTCCTACTACCTTTCCTCGTAATAACAACCTCATATTCCTTCCAATGTCCTCATAAAATTAATGGATTGTACCTTTATCCTTTATAACTTTCCACTACAATTCCTCCAGCCCACTCAACTTTTTTGGTCCATCATTTGGACAGCAGTGATATCGTGTTGCACAGCTGTCTCCTGCTAAACAGCAATGGCTACTGATAAAGCTCTCCTCAACTTTTCCTTGAATGGGACATTAGGAGTTTCATGAAAATTGGCATCTGAGTAGAAGAGAGAAACCCTGTTAGGGATTCAGCCATTATTCTTCTGTCAGATTTGGTTGAAAGTAGCTAAAAATCAGAAGGTGAAAACAAAGACTGTGTAATCATATATCCCTTATTTTCTTAGGGAAACGAGGCTAAAAAAACCTGCTTGCTGGATACTTCATACAAAATCCTTTCTCTTCTTTTTTTCCATATTAAAATTAAAGTACATTCTCACGCACTGTTCTCTTGAGAAATCATTTCTATCCAGAAGAGACTGTGATCTAAAGACCACAGAGGGCTTCCAGTCACATTGGTACACAGGAAAAGAACAGAACAATGAAAGGTCATCAAGAAGATGAAGATGAGCCTTGTATTTGCAAACAAAGACATTTTTAAACAGTTGTTTCTCATGGACTGTACATACAATTGCTGCAAACACAGGCATAAATGGGGAGCATATGTGAACCTCTCCACCTATTTTCATTCTTGTTGAGATTCTCTGACTGAAAAGTGAAAAAGGCAGATGGATTTCTGAGTTTTTACAGTGAGTGGAAGACCCATAGCTTCTATAATTAAGGATATATACCAGTAAAGACTTTGCAGGTGGCAACCTCCCTGAGAGGATCAGAGGTAGTCGCTGATGTATGAGGTTGATAAAAATGCAACCTTCTCAAGTCAAGTACTGAATGGAGAAACCAAATCCACTACATGATATTTACAAATAAGAATTGTTTTGCAAATCTCAGATATTGTCGTATTTTAGAAACAAGCCAAATAAATTGTTTGACTTCCCTCTGACTGCACTTTGAATAAGACCAGGTGAGACAACACTGTGCAGTCCATGTAGAACTAGGTGCACTACTACCATACTACTTGTATGCTCTTAGAATGTGATATCCCCTGGAAACACAGTAGGAGGTGGTGCTGAGACTGATGAAGATGTATCCTACCTTTAAGGTATTTCCTTAACCCTGGATCAGAAAGGCATAAAGTGACTAAAAGCAAGATGGTACAGCAAATTTGCCAGCACACAGGCCTTGACCAAAATGAAGGGGGGGGAATCCATGATATTTCAGTTTTAGCAAGGTATACAAGATCTGTCGTATCAAATGCACCGTTGAGTAGGATGGAAAAAAAAAAACAAACCTGCAGAGACTGTAACTTATGTATTTGTCCCTTTTTGGCTGTATTTTCTTAAGACAGAAGAGTTCCTTAAATATTTATGTGATTCCAGCACAGGAACAGGAAAAGTGCAAAGTCTGGTAAATTCAGGAGGGATCCCAAAAACCTGCTTTGCAGACTCACTACAAATGATCACACAAGCTCTTCTCAAGAGTCTATGTGAAAGTGTTCCCAGGTGAGATGCTATGTATCATGTGTTGGATTCAGTACCACCCTATCACTGCTACACAGCCTACACCAAAGGCAGCCAATCTATGGCTGGTCTGAGCAGCTACACAATCAACCAGTTGCGTACACATCCCTAACAGGACAATTGGTCTACAGCTTACATAATAATGCCTTTTCTTTGACAGTTGATCGATTTTGTCTTACATCTGTAATGAAAGTGTAAAGACTCAGTGGTATTTCATAGATATTTTAAGGCTAAAAATTCCAAAGTGAACAGCCAGAGTGACTTACTAGATGGTCACAAGCACAAACTGAATAAATATATTTCATAGAGGCAATTCCATTTTTAAGGTCACTCAAGTGTTAACTGCTAGGAAAATGCTGTCTTTAATTTTGCCCTTATTAAAGTATCGGCTTTTGCAGGGAGTAATTTTAACAGAGGTTAAAAAGTAAACAGAAAATCAGGTTTTTAGAAGTGCTGAGGTAGCTCAAGACAGGTACTTAGTGGGATTCAAAAAATTGTAAGTGGGTTAGACACCTAACAACCATTAAAAGTCTTGAGAAGTAGGTATCCAAACCACTTATACATATTTTGAATATTAGCTCCCTATTCACCTCTTTCTTATCAAGATTTCCGTGTTGCCTTCAGAAAAACAGTTACATTCACGAAGTTTTTTCTTCAACTTTCATATGTTGGTGTTATCCAGCTTGCTTTTAAAACACCTGGTAATTTAATAAATGCGACAACTTCCCTATCTTTTAGACATATCATTTAAATACCTTTAC
>VYZM01011002.1:0-19513 GCA_013398915.1 Dromas ardeola | reverse complement strand
TGATTCTATGATTCTATGAATCGCCAGAAACAGCAGAAGACGCGGTTGGCAGGTAAATGGGATTGAGCAGCGTTATTTGCAGTTACAGGTGGAGGCTTTGTGTTTTTTGTCTGTCTCCCTTGAAACTACTTGATACTGGTAGTCCAAACCTGTTGATTTAAAATTTAGCACTGAATTTAATCTTTGCAGTTTTTTCACGTTTTGCCAAAAATGATACATTAACGCTGCAAACATTAAGTACTAGATATACCTGAATGTAGTACATTTGATAAGATTTTACTTGTATTAAAATGTCGAAACCTAGCTTTTTAAAATTGCATTTATTAGTGGAAACTTTTATATTAGCTTTACAAAAAAAACCCCAGCCCATTAAAAAAAGGTGTTTTATTCGTAGTGGTTTGGATAGTGAATACTGTTCTGTTGACTTTTAGAGATAGTAAGTGCTGTCCTCTAGCATCTCAAATTTATGCAGCTTTGGAAGTGAAGAAACATTTACTAGTTGTCCAGCTTTAGATGAGCTGATCATTGAGCTAAATTACTTGAATAAATTAAAAAGAAGGATTTTTGTATCAACTGATGAAACTACAGAGACACAGTTAGCATGTAGCAATACTTTGGTGCTGCAGTAAATTTTGATTCCAGATACTTAGCTGTAGTTTTCAACAGTTAAAACTTGCAGTGCAAACACACAGGTGTTACAGTGTAGCTTCACTGAGAGCTGTTTTCTAAGAAATTCAAGGAGCTGAGTTTACCTTTGCTGGAGAAGGACTTTCCGGAAAGCTGCCCGGTCTAGTTGCTGCTGCTTGTAGGCATGCTGTATTGTGTACCACAGGTTGCAGTAGTACAGAATTTACCCAGTTTTTCAGTTTGTTGAATCTGTGGAATATGTAAAGAAGCTTTACAACTGCACTGCTCTTGATGTGGCATCATGGAGCTCTCCCCCATCCCCGTTCCTAATCAGATTGAAGTCGAGGAGAGTTAGCTATTTGTTGTATAAGATTTGATTGCTGGCTGTAACTAGATACTACGACCTATTACAAGTAGGTTGTAATAATTGCTTTCTGTAACTTAATCAGTATCCAGTGATAGATCATAGAGACCAAGATTTCCTTTAATGTTTAGTGTCTTTAATGTTTTAATGTCTGTAAATACATTTATTGGAAACTCAGGTAACTACATGAACTCAGGAATAAAATACTAGACTACTTAATGTTTTTATTTTAATGATTTAAATAAAGATACACTTAGACTTACTTAATAGTAACATTCTCTTTCATAGTGTATGTTGTAACCTGTTTTAGAGTAAATAAAATTTTGCTGACAAGCATAATCAGTTTTGGATTTGGCTGAAATTTCTATCTGGGGATTCCTGCTAAGGAGAGGTTAGCCCCATTCTTCTTTATGCCTCAGGGCATCATCTTGGTGGGAGCTCTGGTTTGGTTTGTGTACTGCCCTTCTGTGATTATATGTAATGACCACCTGATTCAAATGAGTAACAGGATTTCTTCTTTTAAAGGACGGGCACTGAGCTGCTGTTTGCTAGACTACTTCAGACACAGAGAAAGAAAAGATCAAACTTTTTTTCTGTTTAAGAACAGACTATCTAAAACTAGAGAGCAGAGATAATCTTCCAGCCACTTCCCGTACTGGAGGAAAAGGAGTTAGCATTTTTTTCTCTCTCCCTTTTTAATTTCTTGATAGAAAGAAAAGCCAGATGGAGTTGGAGAATGTCCTGTAATTTCTCTACACAAATACTCATGTCTGATGGCACTTTTCTCAATATATTACATGCCTGAAATAAACAAATATTTAACTTAGTCAAACCTCCCATGGTGTGGAAGTATAAACCTGAGATAATTATTCTGTTTAACTACATGAACTGATTGTTTTAGAGTTAAAACAAACTTTAAATCTCTTTTGGAAAAAGCATTATTATTAGACCAATAGAAACTGAAAAGCCTGCTTTTCAAACCATTCTGATTAATTCAGTTAATGTTTTTCCCTGAAGAGCGTCAGTCAGCGAGACACTGCTATGTGCATAAATGTAGTAAAATGCTACACCATTTCATTTGCAGTGTCACAAGATTTGGACCATGAATATGAAAATACACATACATATGCACACAAATATAGAAACAGACTGATTGCACAGTAAGAATATTAGGATGCATGCCACGCAGTCTTTGATAACTGCTGGCACATGGCTTCAGCACATGAATTTGAGTTCCTAAAACCACCTGGTAGGTTGAGTTGAAAAACCTTTTGAAAAATACATCAAAAAGTTGCTATGGCACTGCAGGGGATACTTATGCATAGAATAAAAGAACCAGTGTAGTGTTCTGTTCAGCAATTCTTCACCCACAAACATTTCTGAATTCTAGAAGTATTTTGACATTTCTGTGTTAAAACACTACTTAGTGTTAGTGCTTAGCATTTTGCTTTAACTCTTTTAAAGTAAAATCAAAGTCAAACACTTAATATTAGATTTCTTTCCTTTTTCTTTTGCATCTTTAAAAATATCTTGCAAAAAGTTCTGGATAAATTCTCTGGTTCCTTTTCTGAAAGGCAGTGTGGGTGCCTCTGAAAAGTAGTAATCTTAGGCATTCTTTTAATAGTATTCTGATTGTATTGTAGGGAAAAGGAAAATATAGGTACATATATGAAAAGGAAGGAGAAGGGAGGTTTTACCAATTCCATACGGTAAAGCCCTCTGAAGATTGCAAGGGCCAGAATTACATGGCTGGGTGTTTCTGTCATTGACTGCAGGTAGACTTTGCGTAAATCAAATTTGAGATGGGTGTGAGGAAGACCGGTGGGATTTGCCTGTGGCATATCCAATGGCCCAGATTATTTGCATTGAAATCATAGAAAGGACAGCAGTTGTTTCTCTGCTTCCTTGGTAGCTGCAGAAAGTGTAGATGATATTGAGGTTTTACCTTGTTTTATATGTCTATGCAAATTGCTTTTTCTGCATCTACTCTGACATGCTCAATTTTGTGGAGGTATTTTTGGCTCAAAATTGAAAATACCAAAATAAATTTAAAAACTATATTTCTGATTCTGGCTCCTTTCTTGAAATTTGTTTTGCAAACATAAATAGCATGATCATCAGGTAACTTCTAACTAATTAGTAACAAAGGCAGATATTTTCTGTATTATATTATGAAATCATATGTGTATTCCAAGTTGTCATTTATGTCAATGTTTCAGTCCTTTCTTAAAGTAAATTGGTATAAAGTACCGACTCATCCAAGAACCATCACAATTTTCTTGATGCATGAAATGACTTGGATGAACAATAGGAACACTGTGTGATATGGACATGTACCAAACAGGAAAATAGAGAAGTACTGAGACCACCAAGTGAAATCTCACTAGCCTCATTGCTCCAAAAATAAATAAACATGAAAAATAATATTTTGGCACAATGCTTTTTAAAAGAAGTTGGTTGCATTTTTTGTTATATGTCTGCTGCTGATTGTTTATACGAGGCAGTTTTACTGGACATTTTAGGCAAGAAGCATAAAAACTCAGAATCAGCTAGTAGAGTGTTCTTAAGTACCTAAGTGGTTCTCAGCATGTTTTCAAAAGGGACATTAAAAAGAAAATGTTATAAAAAAAGAAGCTTTGTTCATGTAAAGACTTCATGAGAAGCTGCTTTTTCCCCAGTAGGCTTTTCCAATTTCTATTTATTGTTTACTGTTAAAAATGTATCTTGTTTTCTATGGGTTATCTATCTTCAGATTCTAAGTATAGCATCTTTTTTTAAATTTTACATAGTGGCAGTGTTCAATTAACCTGCAAAACTTCTGAGTATGCAATTTGAACATCTAAAGTATTGTTGTTACAGAGCCTGCTTTCTAGATCTCATTTCATTTAGTTTTCTCTTTTTCATTTTTTCAACACAGGATTTAGAAATGTTGCAACCAGAAATAGCATATTTGCAGAAGAGTTTCTTTTATGTTCCAAATCAAAGTAGTATCACTGTCTGCGTTACACAGAGTTTACAGAAGTCTCTTGTATTAATGCTGTTATCTTTGTCAACTGATCTGATGAGTCCATCAGACAGGATGTTTTGACAAGGACTGTTTTCCAGAGAAGTCCATTGAGGGGGTGCATTCATCATATTTGCATTCTTCATATCCAGTTTCTCTGCATGTTAGACTGAATTTGAAGTCCACAATCAGGTGAAATTGTGGTTGTTAAACAATAGAGAATCTAGGACCTAAAGCATTTTCTAATTAAGTAGCCAACATCATATGACCATCTCGTTATTTAGAGCAACTGTCCACTTGTGTGGTTTAACTGTCATTTAAAATGATGCCAAATGCAATTGAATGATGGTCTGAAATTTATGAGAGATGCTTTCAAACCATTGTTTAAGTGGTTCTCAGACGGAGCTTTTGAGTGTGGAATCTATTGTAGATAGAAACAAAGCGATCATCTGAAGTTCCATGAGCTAATAATTGTTAATAGGCACACAAATGTGAAGACTATAGAGCAATAATTAGTGCCCCTGACAGCTGTCATATGGAAGGATCATCAGATGTAAAGGACACTTGCATGTTCCTACAATAAGGACAGCAGCCTGTTTATGGTTTTTGGCATCTCTCCTCCTCCTTAGAGGAAAATTTAAGAGAATTAGTAAAGAAGAGAACTTGTGGTTTTGTTTACTGAAGTTTTTTTAGGTGAAGAAAAGAACTGGTTCTATCAGGATGAATGTAATTAACCGAAGGTTATGACTTCACTTTCCATCCTTTCTACTGCAGTGTATGAAAAAAGATCAGATACCAATATTCATGTGTGTAAACTAAACCATCATCTGATATGAATTACTGGTATAACCTGCGATTAGCAAGATGTTTCACACAAGTTTCTGTGGCATTATTTCTGCTGCTTTGCTGGCATCTGGAAAACCTTAGGACCGTGATTATGATGTTTGTATTATATTTACATACTCTCTGTTGATCCACGTGAGGCACTCCAGGTTTGTATTCTCAGCCCCACCTGACACAGTCTTTTAGAGTTGACAGCAGAGCATCGTGCCTCGGAACGTAAAATAAATTGTTACAGCCTGTAAGTTTAGGAGCCAACCTTGTAGTCTAGCTCAGGTTTACCTTCCTCTCATCATCTTGCTTGCACTGTCACATGGGTTCTCCTGCCAGAACACCCTACAAAAGGACTGAAGTCAGCATCGTTTCCTCTTTGAAAGGTAAGAGTTGCTCTAAACAACAAATGTCTTTACAGAAACCAGGTTTTCATGGAATGTGATCATTAGCGGTTGCTCCTGTAAGGTTATCTTCTTGTCTAGCTTCAGTTTTGTATCAGAACAGCTGTGTAATTGATCAAGTCGTTGTGGTGATATTCTGGTCGTGTTTGAATCGAAACTCAGATTTCCGGAGTAAAAGGAGACTATCGCATCCAAAGGTGCTGCTTTGATGTCTTCTATGTGTCAGTCTTACGGCAACAGCATTACCATTAATACTCTAGCTGCTAGTGCTGAGTTTAGGATGCATCATCTTCTGTAACTTTGTTTAAAAAGCCACATATATTTGCTCCATAGAAACGCTCAAATGATTTCAAGATGCTGCAAGTAAATAATGGCTTTTTAAATTACAGTAAGCTAATTAAATAAAACAGAAATTCTAAAACCTCTACAGGACTGATAAACAATTAAAGTGTTATTTCTAGACAGACAACAGAAATAGTCTTCACTTAAACATTTCAGTGCATGCTTTTGAATTAAAATTAAATTAAATCTATTCTTAAGGCCATAAAATTAAATATAATTATCTAGAGATAATTTTCTATGAATAGAAATCATAGCTTTAATCATTCTTTCAAAAGAATGCATTCTTTCATATATTGACTGCGTTATTGTTCCACGCCATTTCATCCCACATGGCCAGAGAGAAAGAGAGTGCAGGATCAGAGTTTCATGTAAAGGTAAAGCTTAAATTTGCTTCCCTTTCTCTCTTTTTAATGCTCTTCGGGATTGAATCCATTAGGAGCCAAACAAAGCACATCTGTGTTGTTGTCCCTGCTGACTGTCAGCATACAGTACATTCAAATATTGCAGCCAGAAGGCGTTTTACAAAAACAGCTTTCAAGATGTGCACTTGAAATGCGTTTGTGTACTCATTATGCAGCGCTATCTTTTGTCAGTGGGGAGTTCTGTAAATAAAGCACCAAGGTCTAATATTGCAGTAGCTGACAGCAATAAAGTAAACTAAAATAATCCGTTTTTCTTTACGCAACTTCCTCGTTTACATCTGTGACCAGTGTATAGAAAAGAAGTATAACAGTAATTTTTTTTTTTGTTATTTTTTCACAACCTTGGAATATCTGAAGTGGCTTTGCAGGAGGAAATGCAGTAGTTGATTATAAACATAACAGGATTGACAACAATCTGCTACTTTAACTACCTTATGTTTGACCTGTTTGAGTAAAACAACTATCTTGCATCTACATATGCAGGCGGAAAGCGTACAGCTGCCTGGAATTTATAGTCCTTTCTGTTCCCAAACTCAGAGAATTGTTAGTCCCAGAGTCCCGCTGCGAGGTTGGTAAAAATGAATTCTGTAATTCGGATTCTATAGGTTAAGAAAACAAAATGGGTGCTTGAAGATTTTGGGGACATTCACAGGACTATAGGTGAAAGTTTGGAGTTTAAACAGTCTATTAGACCATGTTTTCTTTTGATATATATTCTGCTGGCATCAAAAACAGTGCTTGCAGTTTATAAAATTAGCATTGAAGTATCAAGTTCTTACTCAAAATATAAAGGAAAAAACTTAGCACAGGTGCATATATTTGCTCTGAGTGCTGCTTTAAAAATGAAAATTAAATGCTGTCTATTACATTACAGTATTATTGGATGGCATTGTAAGAAAAAAGTCCTGTTAATTATTTTTGCTACATATTTGTAAAACAATGTTATGTAATAAGCACAGAACATGAAATAACACTAAGGTTTCCGAATATTGAAATGCTTTAAAAGAAAAAACCCAACAGGTGCAGCACTGCACTTTGACTTTTCAGAGAAATGCTTGCTTAAAGGTACTTACCTCTTCAATAACTAATTTAAGAAGGAAACATTTGGATGAGATGAACTTCTTTTGTACAAGGAGCGTTCATTAGAGATCTTACAAAGGTGGAGTGCTTCTGCTGCATTCACATGAATGAATCTGGCAGTACGGGAACATCCCCTTGGCTTTTCAGTACTGCTGCCCTATTTTTATACTCAGTAAATGTGCTTTTGCCGAGCCAAACAATAATATCTACTGGAGACTGCCTTACAACTGGGCATTGAACTTCACTTTTTCAAACCTTTGTTGGTGGGACACCGCTTTCTGGATTGCCATTCTGTTAGCATGATGAACTAATTGACCTAGCAGGACTCCCTGTGGAATTGCAGCTTCTGCTTAGATCATCAGGAGTACAATTTGTTGTTTCATTTCCTCTTCGAGTCCCATCAGGGAAATTGAATTGTGAAAAGGCTACCTACTGGGAGCATTCAGCCCTCATGACTGAATAAGTAACTTTATTTTTTTTTTTTTTTTCTGGTACTGTCTTAATTAACAACAAAAAAGAGACTTTGTTATGAGGGAGTCTGCTGTGATTCTGATACAGATGACTAACCCCAGTTATAGGAGCACTTGATCCACATGGCCTCCGGGAGGCTGGGGGCCCCGTGCAGGTGCAAAGTTAACACAAAGCTTCAACAAGCTCTAAGTGCTGCATTCAGGATAACTCCTCAAGTGTTACTAGACCATCACCGAGACTCAAGTCTGCAGGTATTAACTGTTGGGCAAAAAAGCATTCCAGGGTGAGAGGGCTGGCTTGTCTAGACTTTTAATTAGTACCATTAATTAACATTAATTGCTCGGAGCAGTTTGCACGTATCTGTGAAAAGATACGGCCCTTAGAGTTTTCTGTGCTCTGACACCGTAAGACAGTGATGTGATCTTATTATTAAAAAGGCTGCCTGGCGCCTTTTATTAACAGGACGCGCACATTTGCGTATCTCTTACTTTTTCCTGGCCCTGAGCTATATTCTGTTAAAATATGCTGACAACAAATCTCTTCAAATTCTTATCTTTGCACTATTAGACTTATTCTTCCTCCAGTCTTTTCAAGTTCACTTTTGTGTACAGGTGAAAAAGAGTGATTTTGTAGCTGTTCACTAAAAGGAAAAATTCCTAGGTTTTCCTTAAGAAAACGGGGGAATAAATTCTCCTTTTTGGAAGTTTAATGCTGACAAGCTTTTTCAAGGTACCGAGTTCCAAAGCAAAATGCAGAGGAAAAATAATATTACAGAAAGCTATCTTGGTGTGGAGGCAGTTTCTTCAGCATAGATGTTCTCTGTATCCTCAGTTGTGAAATTTAGCATTTTGAAGTAATAATAACTTTGAAATTGTAATAGCTGTAGATTTACTGCTGGAAGCTGAAGGCCAAGGAAAGGTGGCATTAGAGAGACCATATCCATGATACAGTAATCGGTCTTCATAATAAAATGAAATTCACAGGGAGGAATCAGATTTTATGTTTGCTTGACACAAGTTCATATTGCTAAGCTTATGCGGTAAAAATAATCTATGATGTTGTGTGATTTTTGACTTCTGTGCTGATTTTTAGGGGTTCTGGGACTGAGACTAGTATTAATAGCAAGATATTCACCGCAGTTTATCGAGGGAAGGCTTTGCTGGCACGGAAGAGGGCAGATCCTACCCCCATCAGAAGAAAGACAGTAGCAGCCATCTGAATTTTTTTTGCTTCTCTGCCTGAATTTGGTCTTTGGTAATGTGATGTTGAGTTCCAAAGTAAAATAATGCTTTCATTTTTCTCGGAAAACTATGAAACACAGACAGCATGTCTAAATTCCCCTTTCTTTTCCTGTTTGTTCTCCCTATGCTTTTTTATAATCTTTCCACATTATTTCTGAATGTTAGATGTGAACATACACAGAAAATACTGAAATGTCTCCAGAGGGGCACTTAACTGACTTGTCCATCACCATAAAGGTGATGCACAGAGTGCCAGCTGCTGTGCTGGGGGAAGGAGCGGGACCGTGGGGCTGGGAGGTGGGAATTGGGATGATGAAGCAGTGTGGGTCCAGGAGAGTGAAAGGTTAGGAAAGGGTAGGATGGTGAGCAAGACCAGCCTCATCTTTGTGTCTGAAAGGATGGCATTTTTTGAATACTCATGGAGAAGACAGAATACAAGTTTCTTCAAAGGCAAAGAATAAAGATACGAGTTAGCTTCTGGAACACAGCATTATTTTGCCATGCTTATTGGTCTTGGCTCAAAATCAAATGTGCTTATTTGGATGTGATAGCTTAAGGAGTACCATTTCCAGAAATTTGTAGATAGTCATTCTCTGGGTTTCACGTTCATTCCTTTCCCTTAGATTCCTGCGTTTCATCCATAAAATACACAGATATTTCAAAGCAGGGATATATCAGAAAAATTTCTTTGGTTGCAAAGGCTGTAAAACTGCCTGTAGTGCAGAAGACAGGATTAGAATTTTGTTGAGTGTAATTTAGTGATGGCTGTGGTGCACGGTGTTTGGGTTTTTTTATTTTTCTTCTTTATTATTCCAAATGGCCGTGTATATGCTGCTGAGTTTCAATACCTATCAAAAGACCTTCCAGCAATGTAGTGGACAGCTTTTTGTTAGTGTTACACCACTTCCCCTATATTTGGACCTTTTGGCTAAATAGATTTTCATCCCAGTTTGTGGCATGTACAAAGATCCACGAATACAACACAGGCAAACGTTCTTTTCAAAGGAGACAAACAGCTGAAGAAGGTAATCTTTGGCCACGATGAAAGTGTTCTTCCCAGCCTGAGTTACACAGAATTGTATGTGGACCGCTAATCATGTTCTTTTCTTACAAAAATTTTCCTATCGTTTTCTTTAGATTTGAATGGAAGCTACATAAAATATGAAATCTATTTGGCTTCCATGTGATGAATAGGTGTTGCAGACATTTTGCATGTAAGATACTACACTGATAAGTGCAATCTCAGTGAAACCAGTGGATGTCTTGTAGGAGGAAATTCACTTCACTTTTCTAAATAGTAGCAGGGGTTTTCACTCTTATAAATTGGTACCTAGTTATCATCCTCTTCTCAAGCAGCTTCAAAACTGAGCAAGTTCCCTGTTTGATCAACTCATTGAATGTCTTTTAAGCTTTTAATTTCAGGATAGTTGAATAGACATGTCTAGAAACTTTATGAAACAGATCTGTCATAGACTGAGAATGCATTTATATCAGAGAACTTTGTTTTTTCATTTTATAAAGGAAGGTTGGTAATCTAGACTTTTTGCAGAGGAGGAGAATGTATGTGTGTGTCTGTGTGTATCTATGCACATGTATCTAAATATATACATATAAACACACATGTATGCACACCATTTTTAACATGTGGAGCACAACTTTTTGCCTATATCAAGTTTATCAGTTTCATAAAAACTTCATTATCTCTAGGTTTCGTGTTGCCAAATAAAACAAATGATCCCAGTTCCCAGGCAAACAGATTAGCAATCCAAAATATCCCTTTGAGATCTGGACATCCTCAGGCTTAGTCTGTGGGTGAACCGTTATACATTTGAATGAGGAATGATGTCTTTAAAACATATTTACTTATCTTTGATGGGAGATACTCAGACGTATGACTGGTCTTGGTGAAAGTTAGGGAAGCCATTGTGTTCCTTAGCATTATGTCGCCTCTGCTTCTGTCCCAAGTAGTTGTATTCCTAATACATCTGTCTCTGTGCTGGAAAATCTTAAATGAGATTGAGGAACTGGCCAGCAGTACTGCACAGTTTCTAATTAAATCTTGTACGTCACTTGTACAATTGTGCCACAGAGACATTTTTCTTTTTGATAATTAGTTCAGTCTATATGCTGCATGCGGCATGGCTGGTTTATAGAGGTGCAAAATAAACATACTAAACTACAAGAAATCTCTATGTAGGGAGTTTTAAGAAGTATTAATATTGTTTGCATATATGGTGGAATTTTCCAAACTGTCTCTTTTTGCTGCTGCTGTTGTTGCTTTTTGTTTTGCCTGGCTCGGAAGAAATATGCAGTTGAACTTCTGATGTAATTGTGTTTTAATTTATGCCAGTAATTTTCAGGCGCCAGGATAAGAGGTGCTTAAAAAATTACAAAGGAAAAATAAAGGCAAATACTTGCTATTGTATAAGAACAGACATTAATGTAAATAATGCTATTAAGCAATCTACTATGTTTGTGCACACAGGAGGTTTTGTTGCCAAAGAATTTCATATTCAATTTTCATTTTCTTTTTCGCTTAAATCAGATACTTCGATCAAAGCAGGCAGCTTGCCAAATAGCTTTTTATCTTACAACAGAAAAAATAATGTAAAATATGAAGTAGTTAAATTTGAAGCACCTCATAATGAGGTGAAGAAGTGTATTCAAGAGGTGCTGTGAAATGAATTAGTTATTCATGTTCATGGGATACTTCCATTGTCTTCTGTGGCAGGTATTTGTGTTCCCGTAAGGTCAATGTCAGTAATATTAGAAGTTGCCAACTCTTTTTTGTTTCAGATTTTAAAGTATTTTTCCTCTATTTTTATGACAGTATTGTTGAGAATTGGTACGTTGCTGGTTTGAAAAATAGAAGTCAAATGGGAGAGGATCCTTTATAATGCATATAAAAATGTACTGAAATTGCAACTTCCTTTCTTATAAAGTCTTTTTAATGTAATTTTACATTCCTCACCAACTCATCTGTAGAACAGGATTGCATTCCTGCTAGAAGAAAGCTATGATGCAATTTAAAAAAAAAAAAAAATTGTGTGAGTTTTAGTGTGTCTGAGAGGACTTTTCAGATGCTACATAACCATCTGTACAATGTAGCTTGTCAGTACTGGGCTCTGTTTTTTACAGCTTTTTGCCTCTGGAAATTTTTAAATATTTGCATAGAGAGCATTAATAGTAACTTGCATCCTAGTGCTGCAGTTGTGTGGTTCTGAAGTGAGTCATTTGTATGCAGAGCTGGAAGAGTTCATATAATTGTTTCCTCCTGTATTTGATACAGGAGATAAGAGAATTTTTCAAGCCAGGGGAATTCCCAAATAATAGCCCTTCCCTTACTAATTACAAGTTATTTCTCAGTTCAGAATTTCCTTCCCCTCTTCCACCTCAGTCTTGTTTGGTTTTGTTTCCCTGAACCATCCCCCCTGCCTCGCTGGCCAAAGAAGATGAGCATCATTGTGATTAGTTTATGTATAATAAAACAACTGTGTTGTGCAGGTACGATACTCATGGGAGCTGTGAAGTCTCTTGAGACTGGTGAGAATAACTCCCCCACAGTCATGTTGTCTCCATTCAGACACAGTCCTTCCGCAGTGTGACAGATTTTTTTCCCTGAGTTGTTATCACAGGCTCTGCTTGGAAGGTTTTGAACCCACAGAAGCAGTACCACACCAGAGTGGTCAGTCTTCATGATCTGTGTTTTGTATACATGCGTCTTTAATGTCATTTCATTGTCAAATTGAGTGGCCATCCTTGAACCTTTCGGATGTAATGATCCGCTAATTTTTTTTTTCACTCCTATCAACATTGTAAGTATTTAGTCAAACCTCATATACCAAAACCCAAAGATATTTTATTGTTTTGTATTAGTGCTTAGATGCTTAATGTGTAGACATTTTGGCTTCCATAAACAAATAAACCCAAAGAATCTAAATGTCATTATTGATGTAAACCTGATGAGAAAACAGTTTCTTACTGTACTTATTCTTACATATTTATTTATTTATATTAAGTTGGTTTCTATTGATTTTTGGCAGGCTCAAAAAAGAATAGGTTTATAAGTGAAGGAGAGATACAAAGGCAAAAGGAGCTTAAATCTGTGTTTTACTAAATTAGCAGCAGCTGTTGGTTTAAATTGTGTTGTTGTAAGTAGAAATAGACATTCCTGCTGTCATTACTTAGAGTTTGCGGTGTGTAAGAAGGCATAGTGCTTAAGCAGGAAATATTCCTGAGTTCCTGCAAAGTAGGATGGACAGGCAAAAACGCTCAAATGTTTTTAAATTGTAGGAAAGAAATTTGTGACTCAGCATGTGTGTGCTTTTGTTTGAGACTTTTTTGTTGTGATTTTCTTGCATGTTTTGGCTTGAACTGAACATGTTTCTTTGCTGTCTCTTCCTTCAGTCTCCCTTAAACAACTCCCGTTTTCCTTCTGTTCTGTCTCACAGCTATTCAGACTGAGAAGATCCTCCTTAGCTGATCTGCAGGAATATATTACATGTCATGTGCAGTATCCCCTGTAGCGAGATCAAGTTCCTGCAGATATATACATCGTTCACATTGAAATAGGTGGTGCCCACAGATTGTTCTGTCTTGTACTTTCTGTACTTTTGGTGGGTTGTTCTGTACTTCTAGAACAGTGCTATCACTCTTGCATTGATTAACTGATGTTTCAAGCTGATTGGGGAAGTCACTCAGATAAGCATTTTAAAAAGATTTAATTTAAACTCCAAATTACATTTTCATACACCATTAAGCGCCAGTTGCTACGTGAAATAATACTATGTTGGAGATTGATTTGTTTTAAGAATGCGTTTGAGGGAAGTATTACAAGCATAATGCAGTGAAGTACACATAGTAATCGGTGCCATCTCTTCCTGTACGGGTAGAATTTTGTTGGCTCCTTTGCATCTTTACCTGGATTTGCATTTTTTCAGTTGTTGATAAAGTTTTTCTTGCTGCCTGATTTTTGTTATACATGTTAAACTACGTACGCTCTGGAGCAGCACTAGAGAGTTATCCAGGCACAGCTTTGAGAGAGACAACTGCATTTTGAACTTTTGCATGTTATCCTATGGAGACGGTCATCCTAGGTTGAAAGGAAAGGAAAATCCGGTACCTGGACCTTCAGGGGAGAATCATGCATGCCAGCTGAGGGGGCTAAGCTGGCTATTAAGCAATGGTAGCAGCAATAAAAAGTAGGGTTGCATTCCTGACCATCTTTGAGACTTCTGGCATGAACAACTTCAGTTTTCTTTGCTCTTGCCTCCCCTTTGCTTTTTTTCCTCTCATCTACCTGAATCCCTTTCTTGCTGTGCATTTGTTAAGTGCTGCCAGGCAGTTCTGCCTTCCTTTCAGTTGTGGCCTCCAGATACTACTGGATCCAGGTGAAAAAATAACAACCTTATTTATAAATAGGAATATTGATCTAAGCAGAAGTGAGCTACCTTAGTGTTACGTGTGAAATATATAGTATACATATAGCTACATTAGGAATCAAGACCACCCAGTGCACCAATTTTCAAATGCCGGTGATTGTCACTAGACCTCATTCAACTGGTGGGGGCGGGGGGGAGCTTTAAGGCAAGGCAAATGATTAGCAGAATAGTAATTTGGCCTAAAATGCATAACTGTAAATCAGTAATTCAGTAGCCAAACTGGTATTTCTATCCATCTACCAACTCACCTAACAGCAAAGGACTATAAACCATAAACTCATATTTGTACTAATCCAAATCCAGGTGCATGCCACGTATTTTTGTCATAATAAATATTAAATGGCATATATTTTAAAGAGCAGTGTGTGTCTTAGCATTCTTGGTAGGAAAAAGGAACTCATAAATTTTAGTCCTGGCACTGCCGTTGATTCACAGCATTGCTATGGGCAAGTCACTTAACTTCTGTCTGTGTTTCTTTAGCCCTAAAATAGGAATAACACTGCTTATTTTCTTGCTTCCCACAGGAATTGAAAGAAATTTTAAATTTGTGTAACTCTCGGAGAATGTTAATTTAATGTCCATTTAAGCTTTTAGCTGTATTCAAGATAAACTTATCCGATATTATTTTTAGAGAAATTATTTACAACACTTTTACAAATTTATTTGGTTTGATATTTTAGCCAAGTAATAATCTTTACATGGTAATAGAACATGGTGTTTTTTTGTAAATAAGAAAGCTAATTAACCCGAGGGAAAAAATGAACATATTCATATTCTATGAATAAAATAAAAAATGAAAAAGTCAGATTTTTGACATTTCACTATTATATGCATCTATTCCTGTAAATGATACTACTGTGATTTCAGAAGAGTATGACCATACAGATCAATGTGTCTGCAAAAAAGAGGATTTTAGATATTGCTTTTCAGTTATTCAGCTGAAAATGGATAAAAATAACATTCCTGTTATTCATGCAGATTTTCAGAAGATTGTTTGCTGTGTACTTCTTTCTTGAAACATATATTAGTAGTGAAGAGATTACTTTAACCTGCAGCTGGAGATGGAGGCAGGACCAGGAGGAGGATTCTGGAAAGTTCATGTGGGTTTTGGCACATGTGTGTAGAGCAGCAGTTTGAGGTCTGCATACCTACGTAGAGGGTAAGGGAAAGTATCAGTAAGATGTCGCAGATGGTTGTATTAGTAGAGTGAAAAATTTGGCCCTGGAAATGGTATTGGATAGAATGAGAGCTGCAAACGCTTGAGGGAACATGAAAGAATATGTTGAGCAAGCAAAGTTACATTTTGAGTGGGAAGCCCTCAAGATGACACCAAATGAGTTTCCCACAAACGTTGGCCCAAGACTAGCCCACCTGTGTTAAAATTAATAGCTTTATAATTGAAATAATACTTAGAGTCTCTATTCTGCCAGTCAAAAAGTTCAGTAGTGTTGTCCACTGACAGGTTGACTTATGCAAAAAGTTGGTGAGATGATTTACAGCAACTTAAAGTTAGTTTTTAGTTCTGCTTTAGTTAAAACTTGAGAATGTGAGAATAGGAAAATGTGGATCTAGTAGCTGAAAATTGGCATTCCAAGGAATTGGCTAAGAGAATACTAACATCATAAGCTTACTAGATTTCAGGAAATAAAATTTTTGCAAATCTTAAAATACGCACTGAACAGCAGTCACTGGGTAGACTGAAAATCACCTTTGTAAAATAAGTACTTGTATTTTAAGACTTACTAGGCTGAGCACATCAGCAAATACAGTTCTACAAGATAGTAACTTTATTCTGGGAAAAAAACGGAAGAGGTAGTCAACATGACTAGATGAAAAGAGCTCAGTTGACTGGAAAGGGAATCTACTCCATTAGTTTTGAAATGAAAATGAGGAGGAAAAAAGGAAAAGTATTCTGTGCTTATATTTTTCTTTTTTACATCAGTTTCCAAAAACATGAGGATTAGAAAATTTAAATTAGGTTTCAAAAGAGATGCTGTAAATTTTCTTCTCTCACCCTTACCTGTAATAGATGTTTGGCAAGTCATGTCCTGTTACACCTGCACAAATCCAGTCACACAAGTATTGCTGAAAACACTCCATTTCTGTGACTGAAACTAAAACAGCAACAGAATGAGGGGAAGCAAGAGAGTGAATGCTTTTTTCCCCCCTCATTCTGTTGCTGTTTAAAAAAAAAAAAAAAGTTTGAAAAATTTTGTAGAAAAACTTGCGTTTATAAATACTAATGAATATATTGTTCTTGCAGAGTTATGTGTAGGTGCCTAAAATGAGCTGCTCTGATTAATCCAGTGTAGCTGCTGTGAATCAGAGGATGAAATCTTGGTTCTATTGAATTCAGTAATAGAAGTCCTGTTGAGTGCATACAATTAAATGCTTCCAGGATTAGGGCACTCAGAAAATATTTAGAAAATTTGAACATCTGTCTGTAAGGTTCCATTTGATGACACACTTGTAGAATGTCAAAATTAGCATGTATTTGACTGCTTTACTGTACCAAGGTCTACTTCATCTGCTGTAGTTTACTTGTATTCAGCATATACCGTAATGAAGTTAACGGTTTTCTGTAGCTCTGAGAATTGCGTATTGAAATCACCGGTTTACTAGGGAAGTGGGGGGACGTTGGGCGGGGGAGAGCAAAAAAATAGTACTGCTAAAAAAAAAAAGGTGTGGTTGGGCAGATGTTACAAATCAAGTCATACATACCTGTCATCTAACAAATGTTTCAAAAGGTATCAAATAATAGGAGAAAAACCTGACCTGATTTTCAGAGCACTGAGTACTCGCTGTTCCTATTGACTTCAGAGAAAGCTGCAGGTCTCAGACTCTCGGTGAGTGATTGACTGCCATAACTGGACATTTGTATGTCCAGAGTTCTTTAAAGTAAACAATTGTAAAGAAGTAATCCGGTTAACAAAACTGCAATACAGCTTAAAGTTTCTTTTTCCACAACACTTTTTTTCCCCCCAAAAAAAGAGAAAATCCTTTTAAACTACTGCAGATACTGGAGTTAAAAGAAACACCCCGCTTTCATGAACAAACTTTATCATTTTCTATAGAATTTCCACGGTACTTCATTGAAATCTTAAATGATGCCTGGACATTAGTTTTAAAACAATTCTGTTAAGAGCAGTGGAAGCAAAGGTTTCCCTATTTACCAAACTTAAATGCAAACACATTTCAGTATCGCATGGCAGATTATTCACTTTTCAGACAAGCCTTGGCAGTAGGCAAGCACATCTGGCCTCTTCACCAGAATCACTGGAAATGCCTAGTTCTTTTCTTCTGCTCTTAGAAAAATTGTGTACTTTCTAGTGCTGCAAACAGTAAACATTTTAATGCCAATTGCCACTGAAGGTGGAAGGAGCTAAATGGTTTTAATTTATCCTTGTCTAGCTTAACTGAAGGTTGTATAAAGCTTCAATGGCCTTGAAAGTTAAATCCTGGTCAAGTTCCAGGTGCATGGGAGAAATGGATCATTTGGGGTGAAAGACATCTGAAAATCTGAAAAATCTGACAATTCTTGCTGAAAGTTCTTGGTGAAAATTCATATAAAGTAATGTTGTCAAAGATCAGTCTTGATTTTCTTCAGGGCAGCCCTAAGGAAAAGTGAAAATGTACTGAAAGGCCTCGGAAGTCACACATGCTTTCAGTTTTTCCATCTTGTTTCATGACTATATGCGGTTCTGAGAAGTTACTTCCATTTAAGTTGACCTGTGATGAGTAATAGTTAGAGGAAACAGTTTAAAAACAAATCCCAAAATGTACAAATAATGAGGCTTGAGCATTACTTTGTTCTTCTTTTAATGAGATGATACTAATTTGTAATTGGTAATAAGTAATTTGTAATTAAATAAGTTTAATTTATTTTCTGTTAATATATAATCTGACTTCCAAGGAAGAGACAGCTCAGATGCATTGCTTTCACTATTCACTTTAAAGTCAATTCATCAGTCGTGAAACTGGATATAACAAGAAAAAAATAATGCAGAGAAATTCAAAATAGACCTGATTCTGCAATTTTTGTTCACAGATGAAATAAAAAGTGGCATCAGGGGAAGTTTTGTATGTAGCAGGATTAAAGATCATGTCCTAAGTCTGAGGGGAGATAAAAGGGCATAGAAATGCTCTATCAGTCCTTTTCAGCTAACCTTTAATGTCTATCAGTGCTAAGATTGTAAAATCAAAAGAAAAATGAAAATCTATTTAAAAAGAATATTTTTTCACTCATAAAAAAAATGGAAAACAATTGCTCATAGATCTGTAATGGAATTTGGTTGTTCATGGTAACAAGTACCACATATAAAAGACCCATGCAGAACGTAATTTAAACTTGATTTTATGGATGTGGGAAACTGGCCTTTGAAGTGATCTCCATAGAGATTCTATTTGGCATTCATACTATCTTGTGAAATGGTCGTCTTAATGTCTTATCTAGTGCCTAAAAGATGTATAACTGGGATTTTTTTTTTTTAATTCGCTCGGCATGTTAACATCCATAGCATTGTTTGGAACTGTGTTCTTTATGACCGTACATAGTAGTTTATTCAAAAATTCTCATCAATGTTTTATTTTTCTTTAGGTTAACTTTGAATCTTTAAAATACTTAATTATGAAAATGCGACCTGAAAGATGACACAGATTTTCAAAAATCTTGTAGGATACTAATGCTGTCTTCCTTTTAGAGTGTGTTTTAAAGCTGTACTTCAATCATCAGTCTTCTCAGATGCGTATTCTCAAATAATCAAAAAAACTATGTCCAGTTTTGGGTTCCTCATTAGAAAAAGATCACACCCCAGTGGTTGGGAGCTGGAGCAGGTGAGGCAGAGGGAACTGGGTCTATTTAGCCTAGGGAAGAGCAAGTGAAGGCAGACCTTACTGCTGTCTGCAACAACCTGATGGGAGGATGCAGAGAAGGTGGAGCCATGCTCTTCTCAGAGGTGCACTGCGATAGAACAAGAGGCAATAGAGAAGTTGAATATATGCAGTTTTGATTATATATTAGGGGGGCAAAAACTCACCATGAAGGATGGCTGAACACTGGAGCAGGTGCCCAGACTGGGTGTGGGATCTCTTTCCTTGGAGGTGTTCAAGACCCAACTGGGTATGGTCCTGAGCAACCTGATCTTATTAGACCTGCTGTGAGCAGGGAGTCGAACTAGAGACCTCTGAACATCCCGTCCTGCCCAAATTATTTTATATTTCTATAAGCTAAAATAATAGAAAACAGCAGTGGAGAATATGTGTTAAATCATCTAACTCATTTCACTG
>VYZM01010920.1:2207-31177 GCA_013398915.1 Dromas ardeola | reverse complement strand
CGGGCGGCTGTGGGGAGAGCGGGGCTGTGGCGGATTTCACCCCTTCCTCGCTCCGCCTGTGCCTGTCCCTGTGAAAGGGGACGAGTCCGGGTTTCTCCTGCCCACCTCGGGCTTGCTGCTGCTAGAAAATCTGCCGTCCTGCGGGCTGCCCACCGGCTCGCCGGCCCGGCCGAGGCTGGCCCTGCGGCAGCTGCCGGGCGCCGGGCGGCGTGGCCGCAAACGCGCTGCCTCTGTGAGAGAGCGGCGAAAAACCTGCATGGGTCCAGCCTTGAGGGGTGATTGACACGGTGTGAGTCGTTGGTGTGGCTGTGGTTTGTGATGTGGCACCCATTTGTCAACTGTACTTGAGCCTCCTCCGTTTAATTTTGTGAATTGATGGTTTAGGTAGGACTGGGTTTAGGCTTCGGTGTGACTGCTTTGCCATAATGGTGGTGCGGGGGTGTGGGGTGTGAGCTATAGCTCACAAGTATAATCCTGGCTTTAGTATGTCTCCCAGCAAGCGTGGAAGAGCTGCAGTGACATGGCTTGAATGAGGTAATGCACACAGCATGGTCCTTACTGAGGTACGTGGGTACCTCCGTGAGTTCAGCATGTCTGCTGTCACATTTCCTCCTGTTCGTCGAGGCCTGGCTGGCTAGTCTCTGACTGGTGAGCCCCATGGGGGTCTCTGGCTGTTTGGGGGCAGCTGCTGTTTCGGTCCATGGCTGGACTCGTGAGTTGAAATGCCCATGGGTGGGTTGAGGTGAGCTGGGGGGACCTGCTGCAGTCAATGTTGCCCGGTCCCATCCCATTGGCAGCAGCCAGAGTTCCCAGGGATCTGTTCTAGTGTTCGGCCTGTGCATAGGGCCTCCTCCCCCTCTGCGCTCTCTCACTTAGGCACAGTGCACTGTGTTACTTCTGTTGCAAGTGGCGATGCTACATGTTAAAATCTGAGCCAAAAGAATAGCTAGCTCTCATCACCCATCCCCCCCCCCCACCCTCACTTCTGCCGTTCACCTTTTGCAGGCTTTGGTCCTTATCTGACGTGAGANACACTGGAACAGCAAAAGTCATAGAATCATAAGAATGGTTTGGGTTAGAAGGGACTTTAAGATCATCTAGTTCCAACCGCGCTGCCATGAGCAGGGACACCTCCCACTAGACCAGGTTGCTCAAAGCCCCATCCAGCCTGGCCTCGAACACTTCCAGGGATGGGGCATCCACAGCTTCCCCGGGCAACCTGTTCCAGTGCCTCACCACCCTCACAGGAAGGAATTTCTTCCTGCAATCTAATCTAAATCTCCCCTCTTTCAGTTTAAAATCATTACCCCTTGTCCTATCACTCCTGATAAAGCACTCCCTGATAAAGAGTCTCTCCCCATCTCTCCTATAGGCCCCCTTTAGGTACTGGAAGGCTGCTATAAGGTCTCCTGGGAGCTTTCTCTTCTCCAGGCTGAACAACCCCAACTCTCTCAGCCTGTCCTCACACGAGAGGTGCTCCAGCCCTCTCATCATCCAAAAACCCCCCAGGCTTATTTTTTTGCCATTTAGCAAAATGATATGTTCTAAGGCTGATGCAGGAGAAGGGATAAGAAATCATTCAGGAGCAGGAATGGAGGCTGTGAAATCAATGGCTAGGGCAGGCTGAGCAGCTTTCACTTACTGTAACTTGTGGCTTCACACTCTGCTGTATGAAAGCTTTGACTTGCGGCTTGAAGGGTCAGGAAGTCTCTGCATCAGGGGAAAAAAACACCTGAACATTGTTTGGCAGATGCTTTAAAAGAACCAATTCAGCAAGACCACCTTCCAGACAGAGAGAAAGGGTGGGGCATTTCTGCCTTTCCCTGGCTACGTAGTTTGGGTTTTTCTAGGGTACTTGAATAAGTAGGTATTTTTTTTCTGAAGTGTGCATCTTGTTACTTTGCATCCTACAAACTAATGATCGTTATGGAGTTCGGTGTGTGATTTCAGAAACTTCCCTTGTCAAGTTGAGATATCTAACCAAAATACAAATGTGTTCCTCCAGCGTGCTACGGAAACAGCTCCTCAGTGCAGTAATAAGTGCCTTGTGGCACACAGCACCTTGACGTTCAACTACAGAGCCATAGATTTGATAATTTTTTCAGTAGTTTTGAAGCTGTCTGAATGCTGATATAAGGCAAAATAATCAGTGTGCACTCTTGATTGAGAAGATGAACCAACTTAACCTTTTTTTCCTTTTTTTTTTTTTAAGAAGAAGAGGAGAGGAGAAAAAAAATGCAACTGCTTGTGTTTCATTCTGACAGCTTTCTTGAATTTTGTAAAATTAGTTTGTATCGGATGTCTGAGTGCACAGATTACTGATGGTGTGAGATACCTTGCCACATGTGAGACCAGCAGTGAGAACGCAAGAAAGAATTTGCGTGACTGGGAAGTGAAAACTTCTCTTGAATGCAGAAAACGTTACTTAGTGGCCTTTAAAATACACAAGAGATTAACAATTTAGGTAGCCTTTGTAACTGTAAGGAATCTCAAACAGGTTGGCAACGCTGAATGATCCATTTGAAGCCTAAGGCAATGTGTATTTACTTAAGAGCACTACTCAAAAGTTGAGGCTTAGAAAATAGTAACTCTCCTAATTAAAACTTTGAGAGCTTAACTAGTTATTTTGTATTTTGGACTTAAGGTTTAATGCAACTTTCTAAAGTTTCGTGTTGTCTCTTTCCTATATGTGAAGGATGTTAACATTCTGGCATGACGTCTCTTCTGAAAGCACTATCAGCATCAGTGTGCTGTCTAGTGCTGTGTAACAAAATCAAAGGTAGAAATCAAAAAGATAAAACTCTTTAACATTATCCCCATATTACCAAAGAAGGCTGGGGCCAGAATTTAGCATAAGTGCTTGATCTTCTGATCTTATTTATGTAAAAATAGGCAAACTGTATCTTAGGAGACTATTGTCTTAAGAACAAAAAATGAAAATCTCACTACGTGGGATATCATATCATGTCACGTCATGGTTGTCTTTGAGCTTAGGACCTGTTGACCCAGTATGTTTAATGGTGTAAGTGGATCGCTACATGGACAAATACAAGTCAAGTGTAGAAGGAAAACCTTTCTTGCTCTTTGGACAGGCAGGCAGTGAAGCTGTTGCCCAGCAAGGCTGTGCAGGCTCCGTTCTTGGAGGTTCCGGGACCTGCTTGGAGAAAGCCCTGGGCAGCCTCGTCTGGCCCTGCTCAGGGCAGGGGCTTGAACTGGAGACTTCCTGAGGGCCCTTCCAGCCTGAGTGACTGCAGTGCTGTGGTCAAAAGTGTTTTTAAAGCATTTGATAAGCGTGTTTTCCTGTCTTCCTCACCTCAGCCTACTTGCGGTAATCTTAGTCTCTTTCTTTTAGCTATCCCAATTCCTTGCTGTTGGTCTCCTTGTCTTTCAGTGTTTTTTTTCGTTCTTCAGCCTGCTGTTTTGCCCTACTTACCAGCTAACATCTCCCTCCAGCTGCTGCTCCGCATAATTTCTCATCTGCCTATCTTTACTTCACCCACTCCCATTTCCCCAGCCCTTGGTTCTCTGCCTTTTGCTCGGCTGCCCTCCCTCCCACCTTCCACTTGCTTTTTCTACCCCTCCATCCCCAGCTCAGTGGGCTGGCCTTTGGCCATGGTCCAGTCCAATAAGCGGCTTCCTCCTCCACCCTCCTTGGGCCAACAGGGAAGTGGTTCTTCTCCTGTACTAGAGACACTCTTGGCGCTCTGCTTCTGTGTTACTCGCCTCTTAACAAGCTGCTGGAGAATGCTTGCAGGTCTTCATTCACCCCCCAGGGTTTTATAACATGACTGAATTTGGGTGGACGTTCCTACTAGCAGAAGGCACACCTCTAACAGAGGTGTTTTCTACATTGTGAAATCAGTTTCAAAATTAACAAAACTTCAGGCTTGCAAGTGGAATGGTGCTCTATGTGTTAGTGAATGTTTAACTATGAGAACGTGGTTTTTTTTTTTTCCGCACCTGTTTCCTGAAAAGTTTCAGTGAAGTGACCTTGGCATTTTCAAATGAGTTAGCAGGACCAAGATGGTCAGGAAAAGCATGTGAGACAATAAAATGTGAGATGCAGACAATTGAAATAGATGTGCTTTTGTAATTACAAGAGGCCCAGCTTCATGGCAGAGCTGGGTGAGGTATATTGTTTTGTGCTGGACTCTACTTTCAGTGTTAAGTTCTGTATGGAAAAAATGAAAGTGGTAAGTTGCAATTTGATGCTTTGTGGATAGCAGGGACTTAAATGTACTGCTACTAGTGCACCTAGAAATGGAATGCGGAGGAGGAACGGTTTTGCCTGCAAAGCAGTAAAAGTGTAATATATGATGTTGGCATTTGGAGACCAAAAGTTCGTTACTGTGTACTTGAATGTTTCAATAATTGTTTTTATCTGTCTTCTTCCTTTAGAATCTTTTCCCCATTTACCAGCACCAAAGGATGTGGTGGTTTATTCTTATAACTTTCGTAGTTTGCTGAGATGGTCTCCCGTTAAAGTGGATAGAGGCTTGGTGTTATATACAGTCCTTTTTAAAACGTAAGTAAATTGTTCTAAAAATAAGGAAATTGTTTTGGTTTGTTTTTTTTTTTTAAAACAAAAACACCCCAAAACTAAAAATAAGCGTAGAAATGAAAGATGAGTTATCCGTTACAGATGCTTTTATGTATATCCAAAAGCAGCTTCTGAAAACTGACAGTCTCTTAGCCTGTGATACATCCACTAAATTGAGAAAAAATTAAAGACCTGAAAAGCACCCAGAAATGCTGCATAGTTTCCTGTATAATTTTAGCCTTACCAGATTCTCTCTCGCTAATTTTAATTTTTCCCAGTTGCTGAGGAGATGCAGGTATTGAAAGGGCTGTGGAATAAATCCATATCAAAGTGTTAGTTTTGTAACACATTCTTCTATTACAAAAAATTGTCTGGGTTATAATTTAGGTAGTTGCAGTGTTGTGCTGATGCTTAATTTGTCCCTTGTTTTGCATTGCAGAGGGGCTTTTAACAAGTGGGATGAGATGAACTGCACCCGTATCACCCAGACTGAATGCAGTTTCCCCATGTCACTTAAGGAGCGGCGCTGGACTGTTGTTTTGCGCGTGAGGGCTGAGCTGGGGCAAGTGACTTCTAACTGGGTGGAAACAGATCCATTTGTGGCAGAGAGAAACAGTAAGTGCTATTTATGATTTCAGTGTCTCTCTCTCAAAGGAGATTTTTTTGAAAATTATGTCTGTTGTCTGTTCTAGAATTTTTTAACTCTGTTATGAACGAAAGCCAAGTGAGAGAATTTTAAGTGTTTGGTTAACAAAGGCCATGAGGCCTCGTGTATCACTAGGAATTTGATACTATTTAGTTTCTCTATAGTGGGGTTAGCAGTGCGCTCTTCCAAGTATCGAAAGAGAAACAGATGAGTTTCCTTGGGTGGTTGAGCCTTACAAGAGCTACGACAGATATTTTGTTAGAGTTTTACATTTTCTTATTTCACTGCTTAGCACTGCTGCATGCACACATACACTCCCTTGATTTGTAGTAGACAGGTAATTTGTACTACCTGTTTCTGTTGCACAGATCCCTTTTCTGATAAGTATAAACTGTCCTAATGACAGTGTAGAAGGGTCAAGGGCACACTTTAAATCCTGATAAATGTGTGAGCAAGCATACTGTTGTTCTTTATAAGATCTGCTCTTTGCCTTGCTGTGATTGGTTTCAGAATTACAAGAAAGTAAATGTTGAGTCTAAAAATACCTCTGAAATTATAATGAAGCAGAGAAATGGATTTATTAACTCTTTGGTTCAAGGTTTCCCATACCTTGTGAGAAACAGTGGTGGTCCATGCTGCAAGGAGTACGATACTTTCCCTGGTGACTTCAGTTCTAAATCTTGTATTTTCTCTAGTAATAAAGAGTGTGAGGGTGACAAATTGCCTGGATCCTGCATTGAAGTTTACAACTGATGTATCCATAGCTTGTGATGCAGGATTGTTTGGGAGTGGGATCCTTTGGGGGTTAGGAAAGCACTGGGCTAATGGAATACGAGACAAAGGAGAGGCTCAGTGTGGAAGAGATGTTTGTGTGTCTGTTCCCTGAGGAAGCAAGAGGAACATTATGTGATCATTCTTGGGTGACTGCCTTTGAGATCAGTTCCTAGACACCAAGACCACGGGCTACACTGTCGAGCTGGTCTCTTCCTTTAATGTTTGGATCAGTCCCACTCGAGAGGGGAGCTTCAGGAATTTGCAAGGACACAGAACAAAGCGTTTGCAGCTGTATAGCAACAGGAAGTAGAAAGAAAATGAAATTTCTCTATCAATATAAAGATCATGGAGGCCAATTTTCTCTAAAGTAACAGTGGACAAGGCAAGTTCTGCTGGGTTTTTTGAGGTACAATAAGCAATGATTGCATGCCAGGATTGATTTTTACTGTTAATAATTAGCCCTCTTTAGTATGTAAGCACCTGTTAACTACTCAAATATTTGCATGAGTGGGGTTTTTTGGTATCCTGTAGTGCTTTACAAACACTCATAAGCTTAACTGGTGAAAGAAGTCAAAATACAATGGATAAATGACTAATGACCATATATGACCTGTGTCTCTTGTATTAGGACTGACCATACTTTATAGAATATTTTGCACGATTTAGACCTCAGAGTACTTCACAAAAGGAAGTCATCATCTTTACCCTATAGGACAGATGGAGACATCAAAGCAAGGAGGAAGAAACTAGTTATTCGTCTTCCAATCTGTCGACCCAAACAGTGTGTTTTTTAGAGAACGTGGAATGTGTGGCAGGCTATTTGAGGGGGGGGGAGAAAAAAAAAGAAAAAAATTATATCACCATTAACTGCAGATAAATTCAGATACATTCTAGTGAATATTTACTTAATTTCCAGGGAAAGTTAATAGGAAACTTTTTTTTATATTATCTAATTTCACTTATGCTTTCAAATCTTTTTCCTTAGATTTGTAATAAAGTACATATCTTAAATGTATTAAGTAGATGACAAAATACTGTATTCCCTTTCTTGAGAAAAAAGCTGTTGATATTTAGCATGTTTGCTGACAGTATCTAAGTAAAGCTGGAGACATTATGATGAGCTGTTCTGCAGCCCAGAGGTTCACTGCTCTTTCTGTGTTTATTTTCAGCTACTATAGGGCCCCCCAAAGTGAACAGTGTGAATGTAAGCTCTAACTCACTTCTCATTAGTGTCACACCCCCTTTTGGATTTGAAGCAGGTGATGTTGTTGAGTATCATGTGTCCTACTGGGAGAATGCAACAAGTACGACTAAAAAAGTAAGAATTCTCTCTAATTTATTTTCTTCATAATGTCTTTGTGACTAAGAGATATGAGTCAGTGTCACTTGGCAAAACAGCAAAAATGGAGGAAGAAAACTAATGTCATTTTTTTTCTCCAGCAGTGACGGTCACCATTTGGAGTCTTGGAAAAATGTTGGCACAAGTATTGCTTGTGTTACAAAACTTTCAAAAACATCTTTTTTTCCTCCATATGAAACAAAGGTTAAATCACACTGCAGATCAAGGGAGAGAATCCACAGAATGTCAAAGGTGGCTTTAAAATGGCATTTAGATTCCGAAGTTTGCTTAGGCAATTTGGAAAGCTCGGAAATATCCTTCCTCCTTTCCTGTGCTAGGCTTGTTTGTGCTGGCAGCTTCAGTAACAGGCTGCTCTGGCCTAATGTCGCCTGTTCCTAGGGCAGAGAAAGGCAGAGTTATTAGAAACATGCTGGACGCTGCTGGGATGAGCTGTCCCTGTTCCTATTGAGGTGTTGGTCTCATTGTACACTTAAGTTGTGCTGTCTGGGGACCTGGTAATTGTGTTCTCGACAGGGCAGTGTTGCAGGGAAGGGATTAAGATACACTTTAAAAAAAATTAAAAAAAAAAAAAAAGAGGAAGAAGACTCAAAAGAACATCGTGTTAAAGTCAAATGTTTAAAAAAACAGAAGCAGAAAAGATTTTTTTTTTTTTTTTAAAAAGCCCTTTTGTTTCAAAGACCTTGCTAAATCTGAAACGCCTCCACTTCCTTCCTGTCTTGCACCAATGTATATTTTTCTGACACACATAAAATACCTTCATGTTTGAGATTCAGACAAGAAGTCACTCTTGTATGCTTCTGTAGCCTTCACCGAGGCCCTTATCCTAGCCCCTTACAGGGTATAAAGTCCCAAAAGACTGTGGTGGCCGTGTGGAGACTGTGGAGGTTTTGCACTGCCCATCAGCTGTTTTCCTCTTCAGCAGAAGGAGCTGAGATGGTGGGAGCTCTTCACTGACCTACACTTCTGTCAGCCTCCTCTGATGGTGGAGGCACTTCTCATGGCTTGTTTTTCCCTTCCCCCTTCCTATATTGCGCTCCCTGCCTGAACTCTTAGAGAAGCTGCGTCAAAGCCTCCAGCAGCATAATCTGGGTAAAATGAGACCTTGCATCAGCTTTCATGCCTCTACTGCTCGTGCCCTTATAGAGGGTTTTAAATGGTCAGGCTTAATTTCATTTAAAGATAATGACATTTCAAATGCATTCAAGTAGGAAAGTTGAAATATATTTCACTGCTTCTCTTGTTTGGGTAAGCTGAATTATGAAAAATAAAATCTATGCTTTTTGAATAAGAAACTTAAATATGTGGAGGGGATTTGTGTTGAAGACAGGTCTGTGTTTTTACAGTAATACTTTCTTTTTTTTTTATGTGTCTTTTAAACAGGAGACAAAGACAAGAAATACACTATTCAAAATTGAAAATCTAAAGGAACTGACACTTTATTGTTTTAGTATTCGAGTAGAATTGACAATGTATTCAGATCTCCAGTTACATGGACTGCAAAGTGTCCCAGAGTGTCACAGAACTACAGTCGGTGGTATAAATCTGATTTTGTTACTTTTTTTAATATAGTGGGATGAATGTACATGAGTCTTGGATCATGTAACTGCTCAGTTACGTACCCATATTTGACAGGAGTGCTAAGAGAGCACCACGAATAGTAGTTCACAATTGTCATTAATGGCAAAATAATACGGAATTTTTCAGTCAGTAATTGAGGTACAACTGTGTTGTACTCCTCCCCTCGTCCTTTTCCTTCGTAATAAGTACTGCTATGGGTATTACCTTCTAGAGAGAAAAAACCAAGTAGCTGGTCTTTAGAGGAAGTCATTGAAGAAGGAGATAGTGTTACTCTTGCAAATCTTCTCCCTCCGCCACTGCCTCCTGCAGGACATGAATGTCCCTTTCCTCTTAGACATGCCGCCTCCTCTGACGTGTCGAGCTCCATGTTTTTGTATGAGATAAGACAGAGGGTGAGGGGAGGAGAGGGCATGTGCAAGATAACGGAGTTTGTCCCTCCTTTGAATCTCTCCGTGTGACCACCAACACACAGGCATAACTGATCTTTAGTGTGTTTTAAACACACTGAAAGACGTGTGGATGAAACCTGCTTATGGAGTTTCTGAAGGCCCCACAGGAGCTGGGGTAGTATTGACCTGGTTAAAGTACTTGATCGCAAGCCCCCGAGCCTGTGATGTTGGTGCCTGCGATGCTCCCTTTGCTGAAGGGACATGCGTGTTCTGAAAGAGAAGTCCTTGGCATTACTGGCCCTTGCTGGCAACTTGAGGGTGGAAGGGCAGATGGCATTCCCTGCCTGCCCTCTGCCCGCCAGCAGCGATTCCTCCAGCGCTGCGTTTGCCTCACAAGCATGTCAAGTAGAAGCTGGCCTTCGGCTGCATGATTAAGGGGCTCGTGGGACCTGGTGACTTCCAAGTGGAACCACAAAACAAGCTACATCTGAACGCAGGTGTTTAGTGGGCATCTATAGTAGGGTTGTGATCTTAACCTTGGAAACTATACTTTACCAAGTATAGTAAACTTCAGCTTGCTGTATGTTGTTTTACATTTGATGATGTATAAATATCAACCTACTATACCTATGTTTGTTTTCTTTCTTTTTCAGAGGCAACCAGAGATCGGTATATTATACTAACGTTTCTGTTGGTGTTACCTTTTGTAATTCTGGTAATAGTTGGTTTGTTTCTTCTGTGGAAACACCACAAAACACTTAAATATTGGGTTCATCCGCCTTTAGAAATTCCATCACATTTCGAAGAGGTACGTGTAGATGTTCTATATTTCTGCCCTCCTCACCCCCATAAAACAGTGATGTTCTTGGAGTGAATATGAACAAAGCTAGTTGTTGCGTAACAGAAATAGATATAAATAATTCTTGACTTAGTGTAAAATGTTACTTTTCCCATATATGATCTCCTGCTTTATTCCTCTTTTACTCCAATGGAATTATTTTTTTTCTCTGCACTAAGATACAAATGCTGCTATAATCCTGTTACAAAAGCGGAGTAAGATTCTCTGTTCCTTGACTTACCCCTTGTCCGCCCCTTTCTTTGCTTATCTAAGTCATCAGGCCTGAAACAGTTGTTCACTTGAAGCAAAAAGCTTTTGTGTGCTGCAGAACATGTAGCTGGGACCTAGGTATCTGATTAGAAATCAAATATGGAAAAGCGAACGCTGATCATTTTAAGAGCAAGGACTGACTTGAAGACTAAAGACTACCTAGGGGAATGTTCTTGGGCTTTTTCTTCTTTTCCTGGAGTTTTAGCAATATTTGGATGAAAAAGTCATCCTGGGACTTTTTTTCTCCTTGTAGCTCACACATTTCTGTACTAAACGGTATTGTTTCGGTCCTGTTCATCTTCCTCCTTTTAGTATTTAAACAGGAAGTCGTCTTCAAGGAAGTTCTTGATTTAAAAGTTCTTGTTCAGCATACATTCCATATTTTTAAAAGCTTGTATTTGTTTGCCGTTCTTTGAGGTGTATTTCTTTGTATGTATCTGTGTGTCAGAGTAGTCCATTGTACTGTGGTAGTTCTGTGATTGTGGAGCTGTTTTTCCAGATTTTTATAGGAGTATGGGTGAATGAACCCAGGCTTTCTGCAGAGTCCCACGTACCTCGTTTTCTCTCTTCATGCTACCTCAGCTACCATTTGATGGGGGCTCAGTGGAGGCAGCTGTATCATATATCAAGCGAAGTATGTCTCACGTAGGAAAAAAACCCAAAACCATCCTTGTCCAGTGTACTAAAATAATGCAGCATTTCCTGCAAAGGACTTGCAAGAACAGGGTCTATCATCGTGTCTTCTGGAGCAATTGTATTAATCTGGAAAATATGCAGCACAAGTAGATACCTTCAAACAATGGTGAGCCTTGTTTTGGGCAAAACACTAGTAAGAAATGAAGGAAAATCAGTAAATGTGCAGAATTCTTAAAATGTGTATTTTGAAAAGGGATCAACCAGTATGTGGCCTCCCCTCTTAAAACATGAGTACACAATACCGATTATTTTAAGGCAGTTTCGTATGTGCTCTTTTAGATTTTCAGAAAAATCACATGCTTCCTTCTTTTACAGGATCTGAGCTTTCAGCATCTGAGTTATAGGGAGCAGCTCGACCACAGAAATGCCTTCACATAGCAAAGCCAAACTGAGCTTTGTTTATGTCTTGAATGTGCTCAAGTGGATGTATTGGAGCTTCCCCTATGAAACATATGGGGTTTTTGCACCTGAAAAAAAAAAAAAGTCCCATTGCTCATTAGCCTTGCTGTGATTACAGAGAAAGTGGTGCCTTAATTGAAACTGAGGTTAATTTTGTCCCACAACAGACGTGATTTGAGCTGCAGTCCCATCTCAGCCAGATTCTGGCACCTCCTACAGTACAGAACAAGCTTTTGAGTAAAACTACAAGCTATGTCAGTCTCTTGACAATGTGAAGGTGTCTGTGTTCCAGGCGTTTTTATTATATTTTTTTTAATCAAGGGGAAAAGTGTTCAATGGCAGATTATTATTTTTTTTGGTTCAGTACCTGAAGTGGTAGATGGCTCCGACTCCCCATGAAACACAAGATCAGCTTAGTGATAAGGAGAGTATATGGGGGTGGAGGAAGGAACAGAAAGCATTTTCTCCAGCCTACATTCTTTTTTCTAATGCTTCTTTCTTTGATTATGCATTCATTGTAAAGCTGATGACTTAATTTGGGAGGAAAGCGAAGAAGGTAAAGCAAAAAGTAACTAACTACAAGAGAAGAATGCCACTGGTATTCTGGTAACAAGAAAAGATGCAGCTCTGACTGGCCTGACACCAAACAAAGCAGAATCTTGTATCTCGTTTGCTCCATCAGCGCTTTAGAGAAGCTGTCAGTTGCTAGATTCCTGCAGTTGGAGGTTATGTCCCCAGCAGCGTAATAAAGAAGCGTTTTCTTCTATGGCTTGTTCTTAACTGGTAGGAATTTGCTTGAACAGACATGAAAAGTCAGTTTTTATTAAAAAAAAAAAGGAAATGCAGGCTCTTTTAACTCATTTAAATGGAAGTTTAAATGACTGATTCCCCCCCCTGCCCCCAGAAATAAGGTGTTTTTAACTTTCTCCTTCTTCAGTTTATTTCAAGGAATTCTAGAACAGAATGTACATTTAGCAGCTCTCCCTGTGAATTGTGATCTGAAACAACTTGCCTAGCGGTGGTGGTACCTGCTCTCTCTCTGTAATTTCTAATACATCTGTTCTGCAGATAGCTATCTAAACTGGTGTTTCTGGCTCTTTCCAGTATTTGAAGGACCCTTCCATGCCTGGTTTAGATGCGTTGGACAATCATGTCGAGGACGATCCCCACGATTCTTTATCTGTTGTGTTTTGTGGAGATGGAAGCCAAGCCTGTGGCAGCAGTTTGGATGGTCAAGGTCATGCACACAGCATCTCCGGTGAAAGTGAAGTAACTTAAGCAGCGCCCCAGTGAGAGTGCCTGTGCCAAGTCTTTGCAGAGGCTCCTGCCCATGAGCAGGGCCGTGTGGCTGCTGGCAGGACAGACAATGGGCTCTGGACAAAATGCGGCCACTGACACATCCCAAGTGAGATATTCCTTCCTGAGATTAGTGTGGACCCCGAGCCTTTGTTTAAATGGCTTCTGCTGTGCTGCAGCAGCAACTGTGCTCTGCCAAAGAGACTCAGAAGGTGGAATGTGAAAGGGAAATGAACACTAAATTGCCTAAAAAAAAAAAAAGACAGAGGGTTATAAAATGGTTATATTAACATCATCATATTTCCCACCCCAAATTGAAAGAAAGCTCTGAGAAATAATGGCACTTTATGGTAGGATGTAGTACAACCTGGAATTTTTGAGTGAATAATTGCACCATGAATTACTTCTGTAGTGGCTTTTGTTTTGTTGCCTGATCGGTAAAGTCTGTGTTAGCACTCAACATGCACTATCCACCCCAGTATGCTTTTTCTGAATCATTTGAACTACATGCAGTCTTCTGTGGCAGCTTCTTCCCTCCAGAGCAATGTGGCAGTCTAAAAAAGAAATTTTATAGTACTTTATTCTCCTCAGCATGAACCCCTGCAAAGAACTGCTCCAAGAACGACCTCCTAACACGTTCATGAAAAGCATTAATCCTCTGCTCCTTCAGCGAGACAATTGTTCTTCACAGCAAAACAAACTTTAAAGTAATTTTGCTCAGAATTTATATAACATGTATCAGTAATTATCAGACACTAAAATCTCTTGTTGACTATCAATGCAAAGCTGCCTGAAGGGTGCATTTTGAGTCCCTTAAAGCAGAAGACTGCAAATTAAGTCTCACATCACAATCCTGGAAGGTGTTTAATAAAGCACAAAGAATAAATGATCCACTTCTGTACTAAAAAGGTGGGGTTTATTTGTTTGACTTTTTTCTGGGGTTTGATACAAGTTGTTAAAAAAAATAAACACCTGTGCTTGTTTATTTGCAAATGACTTGTTCAAGTTACTTAGGTCTGTTAATGAACCTGGTCAGTGTCAGAGCTGTAGGTTATCGGAGGTAATACTGTTCCACCTCTTCCAGGAACCCAGAGGACTGACATGAAAAATCAGTGACATTTTTTCCAGAAGCTTCACAAGGTTGCTGTCTCATGGAATTGGTCTAATCACTGGAGATTAGGCAACATGCTAAAACCATGTAGTCAGCTGAAGACTTAGTCATACTTCCAATTGTGGTAAGAATTTTCAAGTCAGCCACAAGCTGCATAATACCTGCTTTTAAGTTCATCCATGCTGTTTTTATATACTGTGCTGTAAACAAGTGAAGAACCAATAGGCTCGCAAAAGGAACAACCTACGTGCGAAGTAGAGGATATAGATAAGGCAGCACTTAAAACATCTGTGAATATACAGCAATACAGCACACAATTTCCTGACTAAGCCCTGCACTAGACTTCTGTTGGAGAGAGTTGTTGCTAAGTATTTTTACAGTTACACAAATAGGCCAAAGTTAAAAACCGTTTTTGTTCGGAGTAATTTAAAGGTTTATCTTATCTTCACGACTGCCAACTGTAGCAGGCCAAGGCATTACCTGAAATGAGCCATTCCCTGTCCACCTTCGCTGGAACCGCCAGTGGTGTAAAAGTGGATCTCAGGCTATTCTGAATGAAGCCTGTGTGCTTCTTTCTTACACTACATGTGTTTTCACATCCTTGGAGCTGTCTCTTTTCTGAAAGAAATACTGGTTTTTAACCAGGAACTTGCATTAAAGCATACTGTTAAGAGTTCTTCCAGGGGCAAACAACTCTTGCTGTTCAAGGGTCAGGTGGAAGATACCGTAAGTGGGATTAGTTCTAGCCTACACTTGCTTCTCACTTAGTAAAAAAGCCACCAAACATTCCCACGCTCCTCAACAAGTAACTGACAGACCGGAAAACAAAAACCTTGGTTTTATTAGCTGGTGTAAGACTTGCTAAAGTTCTCTACCACTTGAGCTATTAAGTAGAGTCCTGTACAATTAACTTTGTGAAGTTCACTATTTTGAGAACATAAGACCAAGTTTATTGCGGTTTTCTGAAATTACAACCAAACAGACAACTTATGTACAAAGCTATGATTAACACCAGTGAATATATCCTAACTCACTGCAGGATGGTGAAATGGGGATGACGTTAGTCCAGCCAGTAGCACAATTTCAGCTGCAGTATTTGCTTCATATTCTGTCCACTGGAGAGATTCCCACAAGGGAGCAGTTAGATGACTAACAGTATACAGTAACCATGCACAGAAGTTACATTCTGCAGTTTAATACCGTTTGGTCAGCGATCTTGGTACATGGGAAGTTATAAAAGCTTTTAGACGCAAAGTAGATTTCAAATGCTTTAAAAACCATATAGAACTCGTGAGATGAGAAAGTCGCTAATAGCAAGATGAATACACACGATCAGCCCAAAGCTATAAAACGGCATTGTTCGCTCTTTCTGTGTACTCCAGCTAGAAGAAATGGGATTTCGATAATGGAAGCATTCCCATGAAGTGGCCATGAGATTTAGGAGATAAATACATTTTTAACTGGGGCAAATGGCAGCCCTAAAACTGGCAAGTATTGCAAGGTAAGATTGTTAGCAATAAATACATCTACTATATCCCCACTTGAAATGTTTGCCTTTTAAATAGAAAAGGTAACAGGTAGCAGGATAACTGTTCATTTATCAGCAAAAAGCTTCCCTTGAAGAAAATTATGCTAGCGTAATTTTAAAGATGTTAGTCTGATTCTCATTTATTCATTATATTCCATAAGTATGACTGGCATCAGTTTTGGTCTTGGGTTTGTTTTTTTATCCTAATATCAGTAAATACATTAAATACTAATTGGTATCTATTATGCTGAACAGCATGACATTAATTTTGAGGTGCTACCAAATGTCATTTGTGCTATAGCAATCAGAAGTCAAGAACAGTTTGATTTGTCATGCAGAACCTGCTTAATATAGGACCTTGTTTAAAAATTCATAACCTTTTACAAAAAAATAGCTACTTTATATTTTTCTGAACAGTTATACAAAATTCTTAAAATCAGCTCTTAGCTCAGCATACAATAGAATTTACCCTCATTAAGCTTAGCTGGGACACATCCAGGCGCTGGGGCATCCGTCGGGTGACACCTTCGGGTGACACAGGCAGCCCTCGCTGGCAGCGCTGGCAAAATCGGCTCTTGCTCACCTACACATAAAAGTAACAACCCCAACTACAGGGGACGGGCTTTGTCCTGCGTGTCCACTAATTGTTCCACTGGAGTCTCTGACACACGTGAAGGTTTGGAAGATCGAGCCTTAGGCGTTGATGGAAACCCATGTATTTGAAGAAATAAGCCTGAAGATTTCAGAAAGAAAGCCTGACACATCCCTTTTTAAGATATATACAGTCCTATGTACATATTCACAAATCTGTCCTGTGAAAAGAGGGAGCTCATTACAGAAACTGTAATTTGTCTCAGTCCATACAATTCAGAAAGCAAAACGAGAACAAATAAATGTAAATATATCTACATACATAGTACGACATAGCAACTATGGAACAGGCAATGCTATACGTGATCTCTCATCCCCATAACTCTTCTGTTCTTCCAAACTTGTAGATCAGAGTACTAAAGGAGGAGAAAAAAATAAAATAAAAAAATCAGACCATGCGTAAGGTGGAAAAGGTAGTTTTAAATTAAAATTAAAGGTAATTATAAGGACACTGCAAACCACCATCCCTCCAGTAACCTTAGCTTTTATTCCAGTCAGTATCTGTTTTTTGTATTTCTATTTAATTTACTATGCATTGCTAAAACTGTGAGAGCAAGCTGAAGCAACTGCTCAAATAAAAAAACCAGCCAGTCTCACAGTAAAAGCAGCACCCTTCTGAAGGAAAAAAATTCTGGTATTCAAGAGATTCTAGGGCCGATCCACAGAGTTACAGAGCAGCAAGTCTCACCCCAGCATCTGGCAATCAGCTGAACATAATGCATCATGCTAAGATAGAATCTAAGCAATTAAATTTTTATGAGCAAATCAGAAAGAATATTGATCCTGTGGTGGAGAAGCGAGATTCAAATTGCAATTTGATCTCCAAAATTCCTTTTATAAGGTTGGATGCAATTAAATACTGTTTTGAATTAAAAAAAAAAAAATGTTGAGGGAACAAAACCAAGCATGATTTTCTTACTGTTCCTTATACTTCAAATTATTTTTTTTTTTCTTGTAGCCAACAAACAGGTGGCAAAGAAGGGCACAGTCATACTAAATTATATGAGAATGAAGAGGGAGGAAATACTGACACTGAGAAGAATAATAACAAGCAATAAGTAAAACAAGCTGGACACCTGGGCATTTAACTAGAGAAAAGAACTACTAATACAACCATGTTAAACAAAGTAAAAAAAAAAAAAAAAATTGGTAGAGTAATACGCAGGGCTGAAGCACAAGTCCTGAAGCAGAGACAGGATTCAGGCAATACAGACGTTATAGAACAACACTGATAGAGAATCCAATTCCGTCAGAACAAAAGTTTTGGATAAGGACATTGAGAGGGGCATCGCTGATTGACCCAGGTCTGGTCTAGGGAAAGGACTTCTCAAAAGTTACTGCCTGAAGTGCGTGGTGAAATAAAGAACAAGGACTTTTTTCTTTTTTAAAAAATAAAAAGGTTGTAATTTGTCTCACAGTTCATACCCAGAAAACAAATTTTAGAAGGCAAAAGAAAAAAATGAACCTAAAATATACGTACATACCGAGTACAATAGAAACTAAGGAAAGACACTTGCAGAAACAAAAAGCGGCTTCAGAAATAAGTTCATCGAACTACTGAAATACGAGTAAAGATTTCAGGCACGGTGAAACTATTCTCAAAAGTCTGCCTTCATCAGTATCGCATTTCAATCATATGCAAGACTACAGAAGAGATTTAGCAACTGCTATTTTCTGCAAGAACGTAACTGATTTTCCAAACAGGGAAGCACAGTGGAGCCAGTCGATCCGGCTCGCTGCAAAGCATTTGATACCGTACTACAAGGAAAATTGTTACCACAGCAATTTAAGTGGGTACGAGCTTGCAAAAGAGGAGGTTATGTGAACTTTTCCAGTGATTGATCTTGCAACTTACACTATTTAATGCCTTCATTGCCTTTTATTAATTAATAAAATCCATGGATTGCAGAATGCATTATACATATAAAAAGAGTTATTACAGATAGTTTCAAAGTGTCACATGATACGCTTAATGATATTAAGCAAAATAAGAGAAACTGATTTAAGTGTAATATTACAAAACGTACCATCATGCCCTTAGAAAAAAAAATAATATCGCTCTTAATAACTGAAAGCTCATTCAGTAGAAACAAATCTAGCTGTATCGATTACCAGATAATCGAGCCATCGGTATGAAATAGTCAGGAAAAGGGCAACAGGATCTCCCACCTAGTGCTGTTCGGATACGTGCCACGGTATTTGTTGTACAGAGATGAAAGCATTATTGCCATGAGCCAAAGACACTGACAGTATCTCACCCAGGATACTGTTGATAGCCCTGGTCATCCACATTCCACAGCTGTAAATTCAGTGAGACCAGAAAGAGCTGGACTAACAGGAGCATGAGGGGAATGAAGAGCCTCTCATGAGCTGGGAAGGGGCAAATAAAACATTGTTTCTAAGCACTGGAGCAAAGGGAGTAGAAAAAAGTAGCAGAGATAAAAAAAAAAAAATAAGTTTTTAAGAAATAGCTTGATCAGTTTATGCACTGAATAATATCACAGCAGTTCTCTGTACGATGTCAGTGACCCAAGAGGTCCCTTTGGCTTACATGCCTCCCTCCTCAAGTAAAGGTCAGGGTAGGTAATAAATTCAAATACAGAGGGTCCTGCGTTTAGAGAAGCAAACTCCACATTTTGGAAGGTCAAGCCTGGAGTCAGCCTCCGGCTTTCAGAACTTATTGTCCAGGATTATCAGTGTGCATTGAGGCAGATAAGTCAGATACTCCTTTGGAAGGAGGGAAATTTGCCCAGACAACTTACCTGAAAAATATCAACGCATTTTGGAAAAACACTGCTAATCCAGGGTAAACTTTGCACCTGACAAAGTAAGTAAAGAAGTATTAAAAAGTAAAGAAGTATTAAGTTATTTTGTATTGGAGGGTGTATTTAAAACACTATGCATAGTATCATTCTCTGACTACAAAACTAGATGGTATGGCTCTGACAAGATCAGACCACACAATTCCATTCTTCTGGATTTTCTGCCTTTTGGCTGACACCAAAAGTACTCCTCTGTATACGAAAATAAAAAAAAACAAACAAACAAACCACTTACTCTGTGTAACATATGCTCCAAAAAGAATCCACATTGAAGCAATAAGTGAACCAAACATCAACATAAAGCCAATGAAGAGCCAGATACGAGCACCTGCAGGAAATATTAAAACCTCTGAGAACCACGTAGACTGTTATCCACAGTGACAGATGATCCAAGCTACTCGTGTGATACGGTATGTTACCTTGCTGAAGGCAAAAAGGGAAAGGGTTAAATCCGGTACCAAGGACAAGATAAACCAAATTTTGCCTTCTCTAGTAAAACACAGAGTAGATGGATTCCCCGTATTTTAGTGAGCAGACACAACTACCAGAAGTTTGCCCTTGCCTGTAGGGAATGCCTGTAACATCATTTAACACAACTTGGAGTGAAATAATGATGAGGTAGTTTGCCAAAGCTCTAGTGTTTCTGAGGTAAAGATGGCATTCCAATAGGGCACGTAAAACAAACCCTTCCTGTGTTTACTCACAAAGATTTTTTCAGACAGGCAACATCTACCATAGCTAGACATCACCTGATGAAAAAGGAAGATGACGCCATTGAAAATAATCAACCTGCTCACTCATGGGAAAAGAAAAATACTTCTATGCAAAGATTCTCTCGAGCTGATTTATGAATGACAAAAAAGCATCGTACGCTAGTTCAAAAATTAGTACATCCTACCAGATTTCTGGTGAGGCATTCTACAAATCACATGAAAACAGATGCTGGGATCCACATGGGAAATAGTAAGGGAATTAGGAATGAAAGCAGAGAGAGAACAGCAAGTCCACAGACACCACACGCAGGTGACATACAAAGGAACCAGAATGTTTGCAGTACATTCTAAAGTAAGATGTTACTAAGGAATGTCTGCTCCATAGCCTACCACAAGGCAGAAATTTATTTCTTCCAGCAGCTATAAAGGATTGACAGAGGAAAGTTTAGGTATTCAAGATACACAGACGTTGATTTTTTCTAAGTTCACCTTTGTAACAAAGACAGTACTTATCTACAAATGTTAATTTTGTAAAGAAATTAACTTCACAGAAGTTCTCTCCTACTCCTTAAGTTCTTATTATTATTTGTTTAATCACCACTTAGGAAAAAAAAGCCCAACACATAAATAATCGGTCTTTCAACTCAGCATGACTTTTAGAGTTAATTTACCTGTTCTTCCTAAACATCCATCACTGTAGCTGTCTCCTCTCACCTGTGCATTTGATACAGCGTTTATCCTAGGAACAAAAAAAGCGTACACACTTCAGATTAAATTGATTTTCTAATAAAGTTATAAGTAAAAAGCTAGCTTTTTTTAAGATGCAACAAATTCTGGGAAGATTACTTGGCATTCTGTATAGTCACATATTATTACATGTCCCTTAATGAAAGGATTCCAACTGGATTTCAAGCAAATCCTGTATTTGTTCATGAGTTTCACTTAAATTTTTACATTAACAGACCTATAAGATGAAAGAATTGCCCTACTTAGAGACCGAAATATTCCTGATTTCTTTCTGGCTGTTTAAGTTTTTAAATTATCTAAAGCCACTTCACAGGAATAATAACAGCCAGTAACACAGCATCTCACGATTATGATAGAAGTTGCTTTCCTTCGCAATGAATACCGTTAAGTATTCAAGTGAGAGACACCACGTAAGGAGGGACAACACATTTTCTTAAAATGAGTTACACTGATGAGGAAAAAAAACCCAGAAGCTTTCAGATACCAAGTGTTAAGAAGGTCTTGCATATCCAAATGCATCCTTTTTTTTCCCTCACCACTATTGTATGATTCAATAAAAGCTATTACTTCTCCTTCAAGCTTGCCACATCTACATCTTTATAACAATAGCTATAATAATACTACCTCCCCCATTTGAGGAAGTTTTGGGCCAGAGACAACTGTAAAAGTTTTGTAAAAACAGGGTAAAATACAGTCAAATATTTTATATTGAGGTAAGTAACTGGGCAGCGTTACATGAATTTTGATCTAGTAATCGAAATACTTATTATAGAAAACCACTTGGATAAAGGAAGGTCTACTTTCTTACATTCAGCCAAAGTGCACAGGAACAGGGGCATAGACAGAACAATGAATAAACAGACTACGATCAGAAACAAAGGCCATAGGTGAAAGAAAAAAGGCCTTTACATTGCCACGCAAAAGGTACAACAAGGTTACTCATAAGTAATTTATAACCAAGTGATTCAAAGTTTTCTCATATACCATATTGTCTAGTCAAAAACTGTGTTTAACAGCTCATGTTTATATCAGAACTCCCTTTATATGCACTTACATGAAAAAAGCTAGTGTTGAAAACACCCCACAGGTATGGAACGCATGGTTCATTTGTTCTGGCTTAGGGTAAACTACTGCAGCATCGATCATTATCCACCAACCCGTGAAAAACTAGAAATAAGAGACCCGTATTATGAGGATGGAAGCGTACAGAGACAGGCAGACAAAACATGGCAAATGTTCATGCATACCATCGGTTTAATTGTCTTTTAACAAGTACCAACTATTCTAGAAAGTGATTAAGTCGGACTCTTAAATTGATATGCAAGTCCTGCATAAACCTTAACACTGATGTTTTCGGAGGATTATTTGGAAATCGGTTACATTTTTTATTCAAATTAAGTATCAGTGTATGGTTAAATTCCCCGCACAGCTTTAAGAACACGAATCCGGATTCGAAACACATATGAGATACAAACTATGTATAACATAGGTGTTCTAACATACCTAATTATGAAAAAAATCCACTAGGAATTTTGATTTTTTAAAAGAAGAGATAGCAGAAAGGATACATCATTATCAGCCAAAATGCAAAGTTACATGACTCGTAAAAAAGCTGCCTAATGATGACACTTCAAAAAAATTCAAGAAATATACTGGCTTCAGGTGCAGTTAAGAGTGAAGCTTCACAAAATTTGAAACAAAAATGTAACTGTTTGTCATACTTCCAAATTTGTCACCCCAGTTTGAGTCACATCCTCCCAAAACTTACCAATACACCCGCAACTATTGAAGCGATGGCATTTCTTCTTTCACTCCAGTCAATGCACTCACATTCTGGCCACCGGAAGTTGTCTAGGAATCCTGCCATTTCCTCAAAGATTAGGCTGCCCTTCTTAGTTTGTACTTGTACATGAATTTTTCCATTAACGACTGTGTCCTAAATACCTGAAACACAGCCAAAGATGCATTTAATACAAAGTAGCAAAATCTTGAGATGTTTGACAACTCTCATGAGCAATTTTTACAATGGGGGGTTTTTAGAATTTTTACAATACAGAATTAAGTATTCCATATACTCTATGGATTCTATATTCAGCTATATTTAAAAAAAAAAAAAAAACAAACAACAACCTACCTTACAAACAGAATTACAAAACAAAATCACCACACAACCCAAAAACTTATGCATTATATGTAAATCATTGCATCTGAAACAGAAGAGAGATTAAATAGAATGTACTGTTTGTTCAAATGTATAAAAAAAAAAAGCAAGCAAAAAAACAGGAGCAAAAAAAAGCAAATACTTCAATCTAAGTTTCATCTTTAAACCATAATGCTTTCCCTGGCATTAACAGTTAAAAAAGGTAAGATACGTACAACGGGGCTTCATACGCGGACCAGAACTTGGTCTTTGAGTCAGGCCAAGGAACTTCGCCTAAGATACCCATACCCATATAAGATAGGTAATACAGTGCCTTTCTAACACAGGGAAAAAGGGATCAACTCAGTGAATCAACTAATACCAAGGGTAAAGAATGTCCTGCTTCACAGAGAGAGGATCACACAGAACTTTAAATACAGGAAGAGGAAAGCAAAGTTAATGAGTGTTAGAAAGTGACTACTGAAACAACACAGTTCTCAAACAATTTGGTGAGACAGTAGCTATAGAAGATTCTGCACTACACTGCATCTATTCTCACAGGGTAAGATGATTAGCAGACAAGGTTTGAGCGTCAGAAGTTAGAATATTTACCGTTTTTCTATTTAGCCGTGACTCACAGCCACTCTCAATGCCGTTCTATTTTGATTCGGCATTGTCAACTTCTGTGTTTTCCCAGCCTGCCATAAATAATTTCCGGATACTCGTTAGAGGCTAACAACAGACGAATGTCCCTTATGATTATGTTACAGGACAGGCTGATATAGAACATTTTCCTGATTAAAAATGGTAATTAGAAGTCTACACTAAGAAGTGAACTAAAAATAAACAAACAGAGTTTGCCTACACTACAAACACAGGCCACCTCCTATGAATAAGATAAAAGTTTGTCCTCCTGAATCTAGTTCCAGAAATCCATCCATAGTTATGACGCTACCTTAAAGCATTAAAATCAATCACTCAACTCCAAAATCACTTTATTTTTGTACAGTATCTGGGCTCAACCATATAGTTATTTTCCTAGATTACGCTTTTACCTAGCAATTTTCAGATCTCTGGTCTTTCTAAAACTTTCCCACAAAATTGCCTCACTCTGCTATTACAGATTTACAGAAGGGCTCCTACAGCCCTTCCCTCTTTTCCACTCTTAAAATGGCTCCATCTGTACTTTATTTGTTCCTCTTCAAACCATGACTGTGTCTCTTCCTCATCCTGCAGTAATCCCTCCCTTCCCCTCCCAGCTCCTCGCCCACCCACACTGGAACTCAGCTCATGGTTCCCATTGCTGTTGTCACCACAGACTACACAGTTCTCGCCCTGCGGTGCGGCTGGCCCCAGGTCGGAGTAAACAGACAAAAAACATGCCCCGCTATTTCTTCTCCCCACTGAACACAACGGTGGTTATGTCAAACTTACCAAAGTTATTACCTTGCCTGCAAATACACTTTCAGTCATTTTCAGAATGACTGAAGCTGTATTTCTTCAGAGCTATATTCTCCTTTGGAATTTTTTCCCCACAAAGGATCATTTAAATAGTATTAACATACCTAAATAAAATCACCTCCTTCAAAATAAGGTAAAGTTCTACTGCAATTCAGAAAGCAGGTAAAGAAAAGCCACTGGAAAACATTATTTCAGATACGTCAACAACAAGAGAAATTATTTTTCACCCTGTACTTGGATGCCATCCAGAGATACCTCGACAGGCTGGAGAAATGTGCTGACAGAAACCTCATGAAGTTCAACAAGAGGAATTGCCCAGTCTTGCACCTAGGGAGGAACAACCCCACGCACCAGTATGTGCTGGGGGCCACTCAGCTGGCAAGCAGCTTGGCAGAAGAGGACCTGGGGGTCCCGGTGGACACCAAATTGAGCATCAGCTAGTGATGTGCCCTTGTAGCAAAGAAGGTGACCAGTATCCTGGGCTGCACTAGGAGAAGTGTTGCCAACAGGCTGAGGGAGGTGATCCTTCCCCTCTACTCAGTGCTGGTGAGGCCACACCTGGAGTGCTGTGTCCAGGTCTGGGCTCCCCAGTACAAGAGAGACACAGACACACTGGAGAGAGCTCAGTGAAGGCCCACGAAGATGACGAAGGGACTGGAGCATCTCTCCTACGTGGAAAGGCTGGGAGAGCTGGGACTGTTCAGTCTGGAGAAGAGAAGGCTCGGGGGTAACTCATCAATGTATAGAAATACCTGAAGGGAGGGTGCAAAGAGGATGGTGCCTGGCTCTTTTCGGTGGCGCCCAGTGACAGGACCAGGGGCAACAGACGCAAACTGAGATACAGGAGGTTGCCTCCGAACATCAGGAAACACTTTTTTACTGTGGGGGTGACCGAGCACTGGCACAGGTTGCCCAGAGAAGTCGTGGAATCTCCACCCCTGGAGATACCAAAAAGCCATCTGGGCAACTGCGTCTGGGTGGCCCTGCTTGAGATGGGGGGTGGGACCAGATGACCTTCAGAGGCGCCTTCCAACCTCAACACTTCTGTGATGCTTAAGAAATAGCCTGTCAAATTCTTGGATGACTTAATGAAAGAAATCTTCTTACTGCTGCAAAAAGGCTCTAGTTCAAAAGGCTGGAACAAAATGAAAAAATTCATTCCCTTCTATGATTTAAAGGGGATACGTAGTTTGTTTTGCCAGATAAGATAATCAAGTCAACTGCCAATCCAAAAAATAAGTAGTATTTATCCTAGTAAAACCCTTTCAACTTCGCAAAGTCAGTAATGATAAAAGTCAGTTATGATACCATACATTGCACAAAGATGTCTTAATAATGAAGTGTTTTTCAAATATTAGGTGACAAAACAGAAGCATTTTGCTCAGTTCAAAAATCCAAGATGAAAATCTCTCTCAATACTTAATTGTTATTAGATATCAAATGGAGTTTTCACAACTGCATTAGTGACAAAGGGGTGAAGCTAGGGAGGCTGTAAAAAGTTGATCATCTTTTTTAAATATCTTCTAAGATACAGGACAACCTTCTGCCAAAGTATATTATTTTAACAAAATTTGTATTTTTGGTGCTTGATGCTGGCTCACAAACCTGCATTTTGCTTTAACTTTACCTTTGTGCTCAGGAGAGAAGCATCCTACATAATGTGAACAGACGAGATCAACACTATCTGCTGGTGGTCTTTCTACAGCAGACTACTAACTGACAACACAATTCTCCTGTTTCACTGGAGGAAGACAAATGTGGAGAAACAAGGTGCAGAGAATTTGCAACAGAACACAGACAAGAAGTCTAGAATTATTTCTACACGTGTCTAATGCCAGAACATAGCTTTGATTTCATGAAGAAAGCTCAGTGCTAGAGCAGGCATGCAAGAATACAATGGGCAGCAAAAGGGAACAGATGTGCTAATGCCACTGCCCTTTTTTCAAGATGATCTAAACGTTGACTGATGCCATTCAGAATTCTGCAAAGGAGTCTTTCATACAGGTATTTCAAGAGAGCCCTACTTAATAGTAAAAATAATTAAACATTTCTCCCATTACTGACACAGCCCCACATGCGTACAGACTTCACAGATACCTAACTAAAAAGCAGTGACACACCATCTCTCCCAGCATTACTGAAAGTGCCTACGTTCTGTGACCAACGTGTGGGTATTCCTCTCTTTGTGAGAGGACAATGCCATCTCTGATCAAACGCACACCTGACTGAGGGCACCCACGTGTAGAGGACAAGGCAAACAAGGGCTGGGGGGCTTCCATAAAAAGGGACAGCAGGAAGCAAACTGTAGGATGCCAGAACAATTCAGCCAGCCTACAGTCCAACCAACTACTTTCATGTGTTCTCATTTAAAAGGTAAGCAAGTGCCTATCAGACTTACTGGAAAGATGGTCAGTACAAAGCCAACCCAAACGCAACAGGTTGGCCATCCTCTCACAAGTTAAATAAACACCTAGCTATTATAAAATATTGGTTTTAATACATTAGAGGAAAAGGGTACGCTGATACATTGGAGGGAAGAGACACCATCCAAAGGGACCCTGACACGCTCGAGGAGCGGGCTCATGCCAGCCTCATGAACTTCAACAAGGTGAAGTACAAGGTCCTGCACCTGGGCTGGGGCAATCCTCAGTATCAATACAGACTTGGAGATGAATGGAATGAGAGTGGCCCTGTGGAAAAAAAGGACACGAGCCAGCAATGTATGCTTGCAGCCCAGAAAGCCAGTCGCATCCTGGGCTGCATAACAAGAAGCAGGTGGAGGGAGGCGATTCTCTGCTCTGCTCCACTCTCGCGAGACCCCACCTGCAGTGCTGCCTCCAGCTCTGTGGTCCCCAGCACAAGACAGACACAGACCTGTTAGACTGGGTTCAGAGGAGGGACACAAAAATGGGGACCTCCCATTCGGGAAGGCTAGAACACCTCTCCTGTGAAGACAGGCTGAGAGAGTTGGGGTTGTTCAGCCTGGAGAAGAGAAGGCTCCGGGGAGACCTCACTGCAGCCTTTCAGTACTTAAAGGGGACTTATAAGATACATGGAAAGAGACTTTTTACCAAGGCTTGTAGCAACAGGACAAGGGGCAGCATTTTTAAACTGAAAGAGGCTGGACATAAGGAAGAAATTCTGTACTGTGAGGGTGGTGAGACACTGGAACAGGTTGCTCAGAGAAGTCCTCGATGACCCATCCCTGGAAGTATTCAAGGTTAGGCTGGATGGAGCTTCGAGCAACCTGGTCCAGTGAAAGACATCCCTGCCCATGGCAGGGGGATTGGACTAGATAGTCTTTGAAGGTCCCTTCCAACCCATTCTGTGATTCTATGATAACGTTCCATATGTACGTAGCTCTCAACGCCCTAGCAAAGAAGGAAGAAAATAATAAGCTATAGTTCAACTATGAAAGACCAGTGACGTTATGAAGCCGAGTCTCCACCAAGACCACCAGAGCTAGGCTAAAGTTTATCCTCATGTGGGTTAATATGGATACATATATAGGTTTCAGCTCAAATGTATCCTACTACAAAGACAGAAAACTCTGACGAAGGCAGACACTTTCAGCTGGACTGTCTTACTTGAATAAAGTGAATAAAGTGAATACCTGAAAAAAGTACAAAAGTACAAAAATCACTCTCTTGGTTTAAACTTTTACATCCACATACGTCATGCCAAGGAAACAGGTAAACCCCTTTGCATTAGCTGTCCTTCAATGCCCTTCCTACAATCTGTCTCCTCCCCTTTTCCAAGGGCAGACAGGTTCTCCCACTGTTCTCAGGAAACATTTCTCACTCAAGTCCAACAAACAGAAACACAAGAAGACTTGCAAGAACAAACTGGTGACTGAAGAACTAACAAGGACAGTTATACTCACTGTAAAAATAGTACTTGGTAGATGCTAGCGCTCAGATAAAACCAGCTAGTATACTATTCAGACAAATTCAGTGAAATGAAAACACAAGAACCAGAGCTCAAAATTTTCATCTGAAAATCACTTTGTCTCTCCCAAAATGAATGCATTATTTGAACAAAATATTAAAGCAGTTGCAAGAAAATACAAAAATCCTGCACAAAGAAAACGGTCTTAAGCTGTGCAAGGGCCCTGGAGTACTGTCAGATTAGCAAAGAACGGGTCCTCCTATTTCCAAAGAAGAAAGCAAAAGACAGGCAGAAGGAAGAACAGAAATTTAAAGTCAAGAAGAAAACCCTGTTTTCCCCAAAGAAGGCAGCACCTTCCACAAGCAACCAATCAGAATATGCTTTAAGCTACATACTTCCCCCATACACACATGCTATGAAAAGGTATAGTCACTGTAAGGAGCTTATGTGAACATTTCTATCAAGTCCACTGTAATTTTTTTAAGGGGGGGGTCTTTACACTACTCACTCATTTCAGTAATTACATGCAGTTTCACTTTCAGTTTCCCATATACCAAAGCCCTATGCTTTATTGTCTAGTTTTTAAGTATTACAGAAAGACAGAAGGAGAAAAGAACGGAACCTTTAAATGAACTTACAAAAAAATAAGGCTGTGTGGCAAAATTATCAAACAGGCAATTGCCTCACACAAATCTGTGTGATGCTCGGCTCCAGAGCAACATGACCACTGTCTACAGTGAGTACTCTCTGAGCGTGCTATTAAAGTTTGAGGACTTGAGAGAGGCAGGAAAAAAAAAAAAAAAAAATCAATTCTGCAATTAACCACGGGCCTATTTTTGCTCACGAGAGTCTATTATGTGCATCAATATTTATTTAATGGGCTCAAGCCATGACGGGGCAACATGAGGCAGAATCCCAAAGCAGCAATCAAAGTCCTGGCAGTAATTGTTATGCTGAGGGGAGCTTCACTAAGAAAAAAAAAATAAATAAATTTAATTTTAAAGAAAATTTCATCTACGGACCTCAAACTTTCTGCTCAGTCCCACCGCCCCCGTTCCCAGGCGGGGATAACGGCAACCTGACAAAGACCCGGCCCTGCGGCGGGGCGGGGCGGGCCCCTCCG
>VYZM01010864.1:9492-75736 GCA_013398915.1 Dromas ardeola | reverse complement strand
GTGATTCTGTGATTCTGTGTCATAGCCACAGACCAGCAGGGACCAGGAAGTGGGAGTGATGGTGGGAGTGGAGAAGATAGGCAAGGGAAATTAAGAACTGTTGGTAAGGGTTGTTGTAGGAGGGTACAAAAGAAGAAATGAAGAAAGTAAGTGTTACAAGAACAGTAGGGGAATAAGTGACAGCCCACCCGGGAGGAGGTGTAGGAATGGACATCACCACTAATAGCTGTAGGGAAGTAGGAGGATATGTAAAGAGATTAGGAAGAAATAACAATTTATCCCCTGGCGCGTGTTCTCACAGCTAATGGGAACCTTGCAAGGAATAAGGGACAACTCAACAGCTCTTCTTGCCACTAATAAGGGCCTTTTTGCCAGCCTAAAGCTTTTTGCCAGCCTGAAGCTTTTTGCCAGCAAACCCCCCATACTGTATTCTTGAATGAGGTTTTTATGGGTTTGACAGAATGGAGCTCCTGTGTTTCTCTTGGGAATCATGATAATGGTTCCCAGTGACAGGACTAGGGGCAATGGGCACAAGTTAGAACATAGGAAGTTCCGATCACATACACGGAAAAACTTCTTTACGGTGAGGGTGACAGAGCACTGGAACAGGCTGCCCAGGGAGGCTGTGGAGTCCCCTTCTCTGGAGACTTTCAAGACCCGCCTGGATGCAGTCCTGAGTAATGTGCTCTAGGGCATCCTGCTTTAGCAGGGGAGTTGGACTAGATGATCTCTAGAGGTCCCTTCCAACTCTGAAGATTCCGTGATTCCACGATAATAGAAACCCAGAGTGGTAACAATTTAATGAATATGGTATAGGATTTTTCCCATATCAGTGCCTTGGCCGTTTGTGAGGAAGGGCAGGAGGAAGGCAGCACAATGGCTTCCCAAAGAGGTGATGTGGGATGGGTATTATTTTTGAAAACCTTGTTTCTTGTCACAAACTCAGTTTGGTCAGAAGTAGGAGTTACCAGAAGAGTGGACCACTGAATATTACTAATTGTCTTGATTCCTATTGTGAGGTGTGAATTACCAGGCATTGCCAGCAAACAGGGTGACCTGAGATACAGAGGGAGGCAGACATCCTGAGAGGAAGGAAACACAGATAGTCCTCTCAGTTTTTCGCTGTGGGAGAGTTAAACTTGTGACTGATGCCAGTTTAGTTTGTTCTTCTGGTTTTAATGGGATTTTTCTAAAAATTCTCTGTGTCACAGAGCTTGTCAAATGGTTAAAGTTGTCATTGCCCTGGAGGGAGCTATCTGCAGGGTCCGCATGTCCTGTGCAGACACTCTTAAGCGCAGGAGGACTGCAGCCCAAAGTCCTAGTGAAGGTTGGTGGCATTCTGCAACTCTGCTCCAAGGAAAGATGAACATAAAGCCTTACTAAAGATAAATCAGTGTGCACTGGAAAGGACTAAAAGCTGTTTTTTGGCTTCTCAAAACCAGCCTGTTTTAACACCACCAAGGTATATGAGTCTGAAAATTAACTCATTTCTTTAATATATTACAAAGTTTGCAGCACTGTAGTAAGAAAACAGTAGGGATTTTATTTGTTTGTTTAAATGTTCTCTCAGAATCAAGAGCCATGTACTTATAATGCTGGTCAGATTTGCTGTGCTCTTTCTCCTGGCAAAGCTAAGTACTAGGAATTTAGTATACAGCACAACTTTTCTTTCTTCCACATTATTATGACAATAGCAATAAAAAAACAAACATCCTTCTCCCCCTGCTCTTCCCCCCCCCCCAACCTACAGGGCAATTCCTTCCAGAGTTACAGCTGTCCAGTTCAGCAGAAGGGGAAAATATGAGCCAGCTTGGCTGTATTTTTTCATAGTGCTGGAAATTGTGGGGACCTCCTATGCCAAACATCAATTTCTGCGTAAGTTTGAAGTAGCTGTGTTCCAGTGGATGCCTTTTTATGACCCCTTCTGTGACTGGGGCCTCAATTTAAGGGCTGTGGCTCTGAGCAGAGGGCATGGAGCTTGTTCCCAAGAAGCCCATGTTCTGTTCCTGGCTTTCCATCCAGTCCACTGCTTGGCATTACGAAGCTCACTTTCCTTCTGGTTCTCCTCATACCCTTTATACATCTCATCTCTTCCAATTACAAACCTGTTGGGACTTACACTCTTTCTTTTGATGTGGCTGCAGAGCACCTAGAGCAGGGAGGCATCTGGTGCAAGCTGGGGCTTTTTGGGTCAGTGGTTCCCAAACTGAGGTCTGAGGGACTGCAGGTGGGCTGGGAGCTCACTCAAAATGGCCTGCAGATCTCATTGCCCCAAATGTTGACAGGGCTGCTGGCTATTTGCTAATCATAGAATCATAGAATGGTTCGGGTTAGAAGGGACCTTAAAGATCATCAAGTTCCAACCCCCCTGCCATGGGCAGGGACACCTCCCACTAGACCAGGCTGCTCAAAGCCCCATCCAACCTGGCCTTGAACACTTCCAGGGATGGGCCATCCACAGCTTCTCTGGGCAACCTGTTCCAGTGTCTCACCGCCCTCATAGTGAAAAATTTCTTCCTAATATCTAATCTAAATCTACCCTCTTCCAATTTGAAGCCATTACCCCTCATCCTATCACTACATGCCCTTGTAAAAAGTCCCTCTCCAGCTTTCTCGTACGCACCCTTCAGATACTGTAAATCTGCAGGAAAAAAAGCCAGGGAATCGTTGGTCTAGGTGAATGCCGTCTTGTGGGCAGTAACAACATTAGAAGGCAAAGGCTTGTCATGTTATATCTGGAAGAAGTGTGTATGATTCTCTTTTAAGAGATGTATAGCTTTTGTCACATCCTTCATTATAGTGTCTGTAGTTGCTGATTTTAAACTATTTACTGCAAGTTGGATTGTTATCCCATTTAAACAAAATGCAGTTATGTCCTTTCTCTAAAATCAGAGAGATGTGACTCCTTTTCAGGCCACAGAACAATATGGATTATTATTACTTTTATTTCATTTTCAGCAAAACTCAAGAGTTTTGCTTGCATTCCTGTCCTATTCTGAAATAATGAATTCCCCTCTGGCTATGATAACAATCCATAGCCGTAGTCTTATAGCCGTATTTGCACTGGGGTAGTAAACTCTGGCTGTATTAAAGGAAAATGTTCATTGAAGCAGATTTCCGCCTGAAATCGTTGTTCTCCTTAAGAAATGTAAATTACTCAAAGATGCAGCTTCGGTTTCTAGCAGTCCCACCTGCCATTCAGGAAGTGTCTGTTTTCAGAAGGAATTCCTAGGGGGTGGGGGGTAAATTCCCCACAGATTAGGGAGGATTTTTCATGTAAGACTATTTTGATTTGTATACGGGACTAAAAGGCAATTTTTCATGTCACTGGAGAACTTCCAGACATATAGATATTTTTCTTTTTGAGCTGCTAAACTTGAAGGGGTTCTTTTCCAGAAGGAGAGTTCCCAGGAATTGTCACAACTGAGGCTATTTCTTAATAATGTAATTCTCCAAACCTTGCATTTAGAAAGCAAGAAAAATAAAGAATCATACACTAGAGTAAACCCCCACCCTTGTGCCTGGGACATCTATTAACTTAAATATACAAATTAAAACCTAAAATCTCAGTGGGAGCTCCCGTTATCTCTAGCAGGTCTGGGGGGCAGGTGCAGTCGGACGTGCTGCCCAAAGCCCAGATCCCCGCAGTGTATGCGGTAGAGGGACTGTTGGAATATGAGAGCACACAGAGGCTCTCTCCCTCATCGGTTTTCTAGTTGAAAATACCTTTCAATTGCACTGGAAAAAATAAACCGGTTTGGACTTTGGGGAAATACGCTTCAGTCAAAATCCAGAAGAGGGAGCCCTCCATCAAAATGAGGCCCTGAACTGGATCCTGACCAAGATTAACAGAAGTTTCCACTTTTTCTTCCACCTGCTTATAAATCACTCGGTGGAATTTCTTGCCTGCCTGCCTATTCTTTAAAGACTAACAGCTCACAGTTTCTAGCTTTAAACAATATCATTCAATAGCTGACATGCATGTGTGAGATTTTTTTTTTAAAAACTCTGGCTGGACATATCAGATATGGAATCCAGTCCCTAAAAAAGAAGGACTTCCATTGTCCTGCAAAGCAAAACATCTTTTTGTCCCATGCTCACTATATCATACAGCAAGTCCTGATTTTCACTCACAGCAAAGCCTTCCTATGCTTTAAGGAAGCCTGCAGCTACCAACCTTGTTCTTGCTTGGCTGAAGTCAGTGAAGTTTGCTGTTGTCTTTTATGGGACGAGGAGCAGGCCCTTTAGTATAACAGACGATGTTTATACAGGAATCTCCCTCAGATCCACATGATGAGTAATTAGCGCTGAGCAATACCGATCTATAGTATATCGTAGCCAAGTGACCTTTTCGGATACTGTGCGTGCTATTTGTAATGTCTGCTGTGCTCACTTTTTACCCTGCCCAAAACAGCCTCAAATGTCCAGAAGTGCTGATTGCCCCAGTTGCATCCATTTCCAGCTGCCGAGATTTTGGTGCTCGGCTGATATTCATTTGCAGATCTCTGGAGTTTACTGCTTGTCCTATCACCCTGGGCGTACTGGACAAGTTAGACTAGGTTTGGGATCCATCCCTCTGGTAACCAACTAAGAGTCGTCTGTCACATGTTTTTACTTCTTCCCCTCGCCAAAATGTCAAGGATAATCTGCTTTATTGGCACTTCTTCACTCAATGGGGATCTCAGATTTTGGGTATTAGTTTCACATGCCTTTACTTAGCTAAAGTAACTTCTCATTAAAAAAAAAGTCAGTCAAAACTAGGGCAAACAGGTCTTCGATTTCTCATCTAAAATGTCTGTCTTCTGTCCTTTCTGACCCTCTCCACTGCCTCCCATAGTCCAGGGTAAAATCTAGACTTCAAAATCCCTTTCTTTTGTAAACATCTAGGTATAGCTGAGAATAGCTCCAGGGTCTGTATAATTCTCCCACATTACTACAGTGCTCCTCCAGACTCAACTCCAGTGTGACTCAAAGACGTGAGTTTTGCTTAGGAACTAAATCGCTTTAGCTTCCTTGAATGCTGCTAAGAGAAGATGTGACAGTGACACTGCCCGATAGGACAGGATTTGAGAAAGCAGCACCGAAAGTTGCATTGTATTAGGTGGAAGCAAAAAGATCCATGACTGTGGATTCAGTGGCTAAGCTCCCTGTTAAAGAGACCGTGGGTGACTTTGCCCTTCCACACACACCCCCTTCTTTTTTTCTCTTCTCTTTTTCCTCTTTTCTTTTCTTTTTCTCTTTTTTCCTTTTCTGTCTTCTCTTTCTCTTCTTTATGGGTTTGAGCAAAGCATTCGGCTTTTCATATACCTTCCCAGGGCTGTTACTCTAGTTATCTGGACTATGTCCTCTTCTTAATTTGTCCCTCGATGTACGTTTGAATTAATACAACTCAACATTGAATAGCCACTGTAGTCATAACTGTAAAGTGAATTTATTGAGATAGTATGCATTATATGGAAAAGTCTAATTAAAAAAAGGAAGGAATAGGCTAGCTTCTTGGTAATTAAGATTCCGATATATTCGTTATCCTGTATTATACCTATGAGGTGAATGGTAGCTGCCAGTGTTTTACGCTTACACACAGTGGCTTGTTTGTGCTGTGTTGAAGAAGACAGTAATTAAATGTATTTAGAGCACAGTGTATGTTTGTTTCCTTGAGCTTTAGAAAAATGCATGTGTTTTACTCCTGAGCTGTGTGCTGTGACCATCCATTTCAGAAAAGTCTTCGGAGTATATTTTGAGGGTGGCGGGCACTGTGGCTAATTGGGTAAGTTATGGCCATCCTGAGGTCTGCATGTTATCAGTGGGAAGGCAGTAGTGGACAAGTTACTTCCCTTCTTGTCCCCCTGCCAAAACACAAGGTTAGACTGGCAAATTGCCTTCCCCATGGGTCTGAGTGCTGGAAGGTGAGATAAGGCTGTCGGATTTCTTTCTGTTGGAAGACCTTCCGCCTGCTGGAAAGAGAGCTTGAATGGGAACACCAGTACCCTGAACCAGTGCTCCTGTTGGGTACACCTGCTGCCAGCCAGACGAACAGTGGACAATGTGATGACTTACAAGCCAGCCCACAAGCAGTTTTCTGCCTTCCAGACCACTCTTATTACACTACCAGTGTAATAAGAAAGGCTACAGATCCAGTATTTTCACAATGACATTTGTTGTTTTTTTTTTTAATAAAACATAGCGTAATTAAAAAAGATCCTAAATCAAATCAGTTCTATAACAGAGCTCTTGGGCTGACTGCAGTTAATGCCCTTAAAATAACCCAGTAATAAATGAAAAAGTCTCCTACTGCCCAAAGACAACCAGTTAACTTCCTTTTATGAAACTGTAGGTCTTTTTATTAGGCTACAAAACTGTTTCAAACAAATGAAAACCAAATGTGTAAAAAATGTGAGTGTTTTTCTTTAAACTCATACCAAAATAGCGTAAACCACAAGGCTCTTCAAGAGAAGCTCTGCCTCAGTCTCTCCTACAGGCTGCCTTGTGTTTTTGAGAGTGAATACAGGGCTCGTCTATTGAGCAAAGCGCTGCGTCGTGCTGTTAGATAGAGGATCTATACAGTAACTGTGCTGGAGAGATTAAGCAGCCATTCAGTATGGAACTATTCAGAGTAGCGAACCCCGAGATATGCAAAGCATTATGCAACTCAGATTGGCACATGTTGTGTTCTCCAGCCCAAAATAGTTACTATTGTGGAGACAGGCTATTTTAATATTCGCATGCAAAAGCTTTCAACATGTACTGAACCTATGCCCTGTCTTGTGATATTATTCATTCTGGTGCTAAACAGACATGACGCCAAAACCAGCCCCGCTATAAATGAGCGCATCTCCTATTGAGATCAATAAGAATTGCACTTGCTCACACCAGGGCTGAATTTTTGCCTATAAATTACAAACAGTTCCGCTGTGGATGGAAAATATATTAACCTTCTGTGAACATAAAATTCAGTGTGTCATCTGTAGGATTTTGCTTTTCAGTGATTACTTCCTAACTGGAGAAAATTACATTTCAAGTGGGAAATGTTTTAGCAACAGATCTTTTTGTACCGGCTGAACATGCTCATGTCTTGGCCTCAGTGAAAAGAATTCATGTGTAATGGTCGTGGTCCGGGCACTTAGGTCTTGAATTCTGATAAACTCCTTGTGAAGACTAAAGGCCAGGCTGTTTTGGCCAAGAGAGCAGTAAATGAGACTGCAATAAGACATGTTATTACATGGAGCAAACCTTAATAAGCAAAATACATGGCTTGTTTTATGTCACATATCAGTGAGTCTTGTCTGGTGAGTTACTGAGTCTTCCCATTAAACACTACTTCGTTTGGCTCATATTTCAGTCAAAGGCTAAATCCCTGCTCATATATTTACCCAACCATGCAGATAGTACCTGATGCCAAGACCCATTAAGATACGTAGGTTGTAATATCTCCCTGCGAAATGAAGGAGAATTGGGCTTATAAATGTTCTTAGTGCCTTTGGGCCGCACTGGATTTAGGAACTGGCATATGTTAAGTTACCAACTTTTAAATTTCTGTCTGCACCGTTGCTGTCTGTGAAATTTTTGCTATGTGCTCCACAGGGAGAGAGCTCTTGGAGGGTGAACAGCCAAACGGATCTAGGACATGGAAATTCCAGAGAAGGCCATCTCATTCGTTATAGACGCACAGCATGTGAAAGGTCCACAGAAACTTTTGGGGTTTTTTTGGCTCCCCTTATGCTATATATGTAAACAAGCTGTGTGAGGTCCATGGCAAAAGCAAGTTGACAGACAGAAGGTGAGGTACTCTATCTTAAAAGTGAAAGTAATTAGAGAACATGATACTGCATTTGAGAAAAACCTGTGATCTTGCACTTAAATTGTGTAGAACAATGCATATCTTTAAAAGGCTGCACACAGATCCTTAATTTGAAATGTTTTCAGAATAGTAAGTGTTTAATTGTGCGCTCTCTCAACGCGGTTTCTTCTTGAAAGAGTATAGATTATATATTCCACCTAGTCTTCTATGGAATGATGTATGACATTTGGTCAAATGCATTGTGCTCTCAGGATAAATTATAAAGTACTTAAATGTATTTCATTACACATTATACTTCATCTTCAGGCAAAAATGTGTTTTGTCAAAATATTGATTTGTATTATCAGGGCACGTTGTATAAAACCCGAGACTGAATTTCATTTTAGGGAACTGTGCAATTTGTCTAACCATTCCAAGGAAAAGGACATCAAATACATATGAGCAACTGTGTTGGTGAAATGAATTTTAATCATGTTTATCATCCTTCCAGATACACTGTACAATGGGATTTGATAAATTTCACTCCCTAGACCTTAGTCTGATCGCTGATGAGATAGGAATGTTACAACGTCCCAGTGGCATCGAGCTGAATTCCTGCTCTTAATAGGGTGCTGATAATATAGACACTAGTAATTTATCTGTTACTTAAGAAAAATTAAATCTGATTCCATGAAAGGAGGAAAAATAAATAAATGAATATAGGTGAGAATTAATGTAGACACAGCCTGCAGAATATAATTGGTGTCTAGAGGTTTTAAGGACTAAATGTAAGTATTTGAGGGATTATTTTTTCTTTCAGTTTTGTGGTTAAAACTTGTGAGTCATGGAACATGGAGTCATGCTTTTTTTCTTTCTTTTTATTTAACTTTCCTATAGATTTTCTACGTGACCTTGGAAAAGTTGGATGGGGCTGATTCTGTGCTGGATGTTGATGGATCATTATTCTACAAAGAGATGAGGATTGAAACTGCATCCTTCCTGTACCTCCTGTCTCTTCACTTGTAAGAACAGGCTAACAGTGTACTCCTGCCTCCTCGGGTTGCAGCAAAGCTAAATCACCTGGTATTTGCAAAGATTCTAGTATCAAAAACTGTGGGCTGCTTCTGCTTGAATCTGCTGAGACTTTGGTCGTGGGTTACCCACCAGAGGGCAACATCACTCTCGCACATGAAAATCATGCATACGCGACTTGATCCAAAACTTGCTGAAAGCAAGAGGAATCTTTTCTTTGGCCTTTATAGCTCTGTATAAATGCAGATTTTTACTATATTTCAATATTAGCCTTGAAATGAAATGGCAGTGTGTTAGTGCTCCCATGGCACTTTTGGCAGCTAGCCTTAGAAAAAAAGCTTCAAAACCTGCCGGCGCTGGCCAGAAACACAATAGCAATTTTTATTTTGTTAGTGGTTGATACAGTGCTAATATCCTTAACAGCTGTGAGTATGCGGTGCTTTGAGTGTTGCAAGTCTTTGGTTAACTTTTATTACTCTTATCTATTTAGTTGGTGTGTGACCCAACGTCATTTGAGGTGCATGTCACAGGACTTGGAAAAGAAAGACATCAGGTGGATCCTGACCTCATGGAAGTCAATGGCGGTATTTTCTGTCATTTTCATGGGGTCAGACTCTGCCTGAACTTCCCCCCAAAGCCTATGGCTGTCAGGGTCCTTTGGGCACTAATGAGCCTTACTGGCCCCGACCAGCCTCTACCCTCTGCCCAGGAGCCCTGTTACAGCTCAGGGCTTGGCACTCAGTCCTTGCCTGAGCTATGCTGTGGGCATGTCTATCTCTGACCTTGCTTTCTGGACAGACCCATGTTGTAGTCCTGTCTCCAGTCCTACCTCTCGCCCTTGTCTGCTGGATGGACCTTGGAACTGGCTGATTACTTTGCCTTGTCTGAGGCTGTTGCTGGGATGACCACCTGGCTCTGCCCCGTGTCCAGACTCTGTGGGACTGCACCCTGTCGGTGAGGGCACGGCCTGTGCTGGGTCATCCATAGCTCCTGGCTTGTCTCCGCTCATGGCACAGCCCTGCTGCTCCCTGAAATGTGCAGAAATGTGAAACCTTGGAAATAGAAATCGTTGTATACAGCTTAACTGAGTGGTACTGCAGATCTTGGACCCATAGGAAGCCGGCCTTTAAGATATCTGGATCTACTAAAGAAATGGCTAGTCCTCAGCCTTGAAGAGATTAACTTGAAAAGCGAAGAACTCTACAGATCAAAAGAACAAAACCTGAAAATAGAAATATCCAGACATTCCCACTTACCTTTATTGTGCTTGGAATTGAGGAAATCAGCTGGATTTTAAGCTAACTTCATGATTTGTTGCAGTTTATTTCTTGATGCTTGGATGCCTGTGATTAACCAGACATGGAAGATGACAGGCAGTGATATTTTTTGTTCCCTGGGAGGCAAAAGGGGCAAACTTCAGTCAGATTTCTATTAAGCTTTCCTCTCCAAGCATCTAAACAACAAATGGGGTAACAGCTCTCCCCAGGCTACTTATCTGTAGGGTAACAATTGCTTTACATTGTATATTCTTTTTATTTTTCTCCATTTTTTGTTTAAGAAAGACAACCTTCATAATGATTGGCAATGTCTTTTGGATGTTGTTAATGATGCAAATACATGCGTAAAAATTTGGGACTGTGTAGTTGATATTTCCTTTGTGAGCCTCTTGGTCCCATATCTGATAGGTGTCAGGGAAGGGCTTTGTGAAATTCAGGTGTATTTCTGGGTGATCCCTGCACCAGCTTTGATTTTTGAGTTGCAGTGGGAGAAGCGTCAGTGTTTAGCAGCTAATTTCAGGGACAAACTTGTCCAGCCCCAAATGGGAACTGCACCATTTACCAGGTACTTCATGCTGAAATGGACAGGATGTAAAATGCCCAAGACTTGTCTGTTTAGTGTAAATAATGCTTCTTCCAGCTTCAATAGATGCAAGGAGGCAAGAGGTTTTGTGTGGAACATGTACCACTCTGAAGTGAAAACAGGGAATTGTTCTCAAACTAAGATTTGGAGAAAATAGGTACAACAAAGTTCTTCTGAGCATGTTGGGATCTACCAGTCCAGGTCCAGGAGGAGAATTTGCCCTGTAAGGTAGGGGATGCCCTGGGTGTACTTGCACTGTATAACGTTGTTGCGTGAAAGGGGCAAAGCGGTTTTGGCAGAAAATAAACCCCCTTGCGTTCTAACACTCCTCACCGAGGTGGGAGGCTAGGTGCGGCTAGGTTTAAATTCTGAGTGATGCCCAATTTACCACTATCAGTCCAGTCGCATTTAATATATATTAAACTGTTACGATTTGGATACACTAATAGCGGACTGCACCTTCAGTCTAGTCGTGCTCATGAACTAGCACGGCCACCCTCAAGTCTTTGGTCGCGTTTAATGAGAAACCAAAACGACTAGCTACTTAAACAGTGCAGTTTATTTAAGCAGCAGATATATAGGTTCTTATGATTGCTGGTGATAAATACACTGTCTGCAAAGCACGTGCAGATAAAAGTATTGTTAAATACACGAAACGCACGACAAAGTTATAAACAATATAGCCTGGCTATAAATGTAGGAAAGAGACTCTCTAGAGAGGTTTCTAAGTTTCCCGAGGAAGTGCTCGGCACAGTCTAGGTCTTACCCACAGGCGTCCCTATGGGGGGGAAGAAAGGCTCAGCCCATCGACTGGTCCCAGAAGTCAAAGGCAGACTGTGATGGAGTCCTCCTTGACTTGTTCACGATGGTGTCTTCCCCGATATCCCCCCTTCCTTGGGCTCTTTTTATACTATTTTTTACCTTCAAGGTGGAGTTTGAGTGACTTTAGTCATAAATACTTTTATTGTGATTGGTGTAAAATTCTCTCGCTTCACATTTAAAGGTATAGTTTACAAAACATTCAGGGCGCAGACTCAAGGAGGAGTGGTCGCACCTTGGAGGCAGTTAGCCTTCGGGATGGAGGTGTGTTTTGGTATTATAATGACATTATAATGAGCAAAGTTCGCACAAAGGACAGCATTTCATCAAAATTTGACAAAATGTTGGCTCAGGGTATCAAATAGGCAGCTTATCGGTTCCATAGAACCGTCTCGTTCCTATATCTGCTATACGTCACAGGGCAAGGCCACGGAAAATCACATTCCGTTCCATCCCCCGTGTAGCTTTGCAAGCAATATTGTACAGGGAATCGCAGATGTTGAATTCTTCGCATGCCAGCTGTGGCTGTATTCTACCTTAGAAGCCTTTTGATTTTATACCTTTCCTTAATGTGTGAACAATGCTGTATTTTTGATTATTTTAGTAATTATTCCACAAACGTACTGCGGTACCAGAAGGGCGCAGGAAGATCTAGCGTAATTACCGAGTTCAGATGAGTGTAACAGTCTGTGCCAGATCTCAGGTTAACATGGCCATGCACTGGAAGAAGCTGTGAGTGCAGAGGGGGTGCAGGGGTCTACACTGCACCCCTTCAATGCGACTCTATGAATAACAAGCTAGACTGCTAAAAAGAGCTATTCTTTCTCCTCCTCTTAGTAGATACCCTCTAGGTTGTGCTAATACGGTTATTTGGTCATATTTGAAAAAGAGTCGTTTTAGCAAGAAAGGTATTGTTTCTTGCTACTCAGGGTTGTTCCTGTAGATCCCCTTTGAGACGGGCAGGTCCGCGGTGCTCTACAGTGTAGATGCTCAGTGGGTAAAGAGGAGAGTCACTGTGCCAGGAGCACTCCTGGTGTAACTGCGTGACACATGGAGCAAAGCCAGCAAAAGCCTGGGGTTGGGGAAGGGAGCAGGAGATCAAGGTAGCAAAATAGCTGCAGTTTTCAAAGCTAACAAACTTGACAGATCACAATTTACCTCATGAATGAAATGGGAATGCTTCTTCCTTGAAGCATGTGTGCTGTGGCTCCTACTGCTTTTTTTCTCTTGATGCCTTCCTCCCCAGTTCTGGTAGCAGCTGAGATTTGGTCAGAGAACACCCTCTCTGGGACCTTTCATTGCCGTTTTGTCTCTCTTCCCCATTGCCCATTATCCTGTTCTCATGCAGTATTAACACAAAAGATGATGAGTCTGGAATGACTTGATGGAGGCTGCACTGTCTGTTTTACCAATATCGCTGATGTGGCAGGGACTAATGTGATTGCATTGATTTGTAAGTTGTACTAACGCTTCCAGTTGATGACATAAATCAGTAGGTTTTACTCTTTTGGTTATCAGACTCACATGTTTCCTATTATAAACTTTTGCGTATGTAGATTGCTGAGTAGCACATATGAAATAATTTATTTTAGTCACCTGTCTCGGACCTCAAGGAGTGTAAGTCCACCAAGAGCAGACTGAAAGTCCCCAATTTAAAACAAAAGTGCTTTCAGAGTAAGGTAATGCAGAGTGCATTAATTCATGGAAATGTTTTTTTAAAAAAGGTAGTATTTTACAGGAAGGTAAGTATATTTTTCCAGTAAATTTAATTGTCAAGATGTTTTTAGAGAAAATGAGCCCCTGCCACTACTAATGAATAAGGCAGCTGAAATTCCTCTGTACCCATGACCTAAATTAATGTTCAGCTTCTCAAAGGGTTATGGCAGTAATAGTGTGCAAAGCATTTCTGAAAATGCAGGAGGCTTAGAGACTAAATTGTTTGGGCCTACCCGCCTGTGAAGAAGTTGTAAATGTATCAGTGGTAAACAAAAAAATTTATTTGTAATAAGGGGGACTGTTTTCTGCTTCTGAAGTGGTTGCTGTCAAAAAAACATACAGTACGGATGCCACACACTACTACATATTTTGTGTGGTTGATGTCTGTAAAACATCTAAGAGAGGCTTTTTAGTGGTAATATCCTGAACACAAACCAGCACAACACTCAGCCATAAGATTGCAGGTAGTCCACAGTCTTTAGTTCTCTGGAGTGAAAACTCGTCAATAAAATTTTTCTCTAACTTAATGCTGTCAATTGAAGTCAGTGTTATTATCATATCTACTTGGTATTTCTATCATATGCATGAAGTCCATTATCCAGAACTGTTGTGCTGAACTATCACAGTAGTCAAGTCCATCTGGCATAACACATGGATTTCCTTTAATCAATTCTATTTGAACAAGAGCACTAGCTCCTTCCTCAGTATGTTTTTATAAACCACATAATTTCATTTTTCCATTAGGAGATTGTTTCCAGCAAGTGTTGATAGTATCAGTAAGGCTGTAGTTACGCTCATAAATGAACAAGTCTTTCTTGTTTGTCTTTTTTCTTTCCTTTTTTTTTTTCTTCTTTTTTTTTGGTGTTTTACTGTAGAGGCCAGCATCATGCAGATGTAGGCAGTGAAATTATTTTATACTCTTTTCACGTTTTGATGCCTTGACTAATATGGCTCAAACCCATGATGTTGGCGCCTGTTCTTTTCTGTTACCTCTGCCTTTTGCTTAGTTGAATGGGTCAGTCTGTCCAGAGGAAGTATGATATTCTTCCCATTTCATAAAATCCTCAACCTTACAGCTCCTTTCTAGTTTGTAGCTGACTCTTCAGGTATTTCTGCCTCCTGTCGTCTTCTGCTTGCAGTACTGAAATGGTTTCCAAGAGATCAGGTGAATACCACTCTTCTATAGTGTCTGTCCAGCTCTCCTAACATTGTCTATTGTCTGAAGCACATAGAAATGTCATCTAGAGGAACATGCCAGAATGCTAATACATATTGTCAGAGACATTGTTGCAGTACTCAGAAATAGACTCTGATATGCCATTCAAGACCCTTATAGCATAAAGCTTGGGGCAGAGATAAAGAGAGATCCTCATCTAAGACACTGTGAGGGAAAAAAGAAAGAAAGAAAGAAAGAAAGAAAGAAAGAAAGAAAGAAAGAAAGAAAGAAAGAAAGAAAGAAAGAAAGAAAGAAAGAAAGAAAGAAAGAAAGAAAGAAAGAAAGAAAGAAAGAAAGAAAGAAAGAAAGAAAGAAAACTTAGGGGAAAAAAAAAAGTGGAAGATCCTGAGGCAGCTTGAATAATGTTTGAGATGGAGATAGATTTAATCAGTGTGGTAAAATAAGCGAGTGTTAAAATTAATCTGTGAAGAAGCAAATTATTTATTATAATACTTATTAGGCTTTTAATGAGTTTTGAATAAATATACTTGATTTTTTTTCAAATAGTCTGGAAAGATTCAAAAATGTGGATGCAAAATGTCCACAGAGCTGGGCAATATTTCCAACAGGGTGCCAGTTATATTAATTATGAAGTTGTTAGTGATGTTTTGCAACTAACATACTTCTGAGGTTTCTGTAGTCAGATGTGTAAATCATTTACAACATGCAAATGCAATTTACAGTTTATTGCTATGTTTGATTATCAGTCTTTAATTCTACCTTACATTAAAGCCATTTCAGGAACACCAGAGTTTTCCCTGATAGGAGGAACAGTTTTTGCAGGCACTAGATGTTTCTGAATCAAAGACTGGCATTTCTCAAATACATACTGTGTTATTGGGCCAAATCCTTGGTTCTTAAGAGCCCTAGATTTTGGGTGTGTTTGCAGCTGAAATCCATTCTGCATATATGGTTTGAAGGATTGTTTGTACTTTTTCAGAATATTTCCCATTTTCTGCACAAAACTTCTGTACCGTAAACCCTGTTAAAAATGATGTGTCAGAGAAAATACCCAATTCAATCAATTTACTCAAAGAACTTGACCTTCAGCAGAGTATCGTTCTTCTATTTATTTTTATTTATTATTTAAATAAGAATTTATTATTTTCTGTTTATGTATTATTTAATAAATAAATTATATCTACCTATTTACTATTTAATTTTATTTATTTTATATATTTCTCTCTAGGATTCCTATCGTACTACCTGCTAAAGCGTGTCCTGCCATTTCATACCTGACGGGAAGGTAAAACCTAATGTAAAGTTAAACTGGCAAAGCTCCTCTGTAAAGTTCTTTTCTCGACAGTGAGCGTGCTGTGTGTTTCCAGACACTTCACACTTCATAGCCATTGAGAAATGCAGCTTTTTGACAGCAGAATGGGTAAAAGGTCCATAAATGTGAAACATGAGCGTGTCTGAATGCTGCTGGGCTCCTTACCTTTTTACATTACTCACATGTGGTGTATTGCATATGGACATGACTGCAAGCCAGACAGCAGGGTCCACGGAGCAGAGCAGACACTGTCCCCCGTGCCACCACGTAGGGTGCATGTGCGGTGCTGTGAGGCAAGTGGGGAGTGGGGACCCTCCTTTTACTCAGCCCCTCTGTGGCTCATTTCCCCACCAGCACCCCGTGTGCCCATGGCGTGGGGCCATGTGGCGCTGAAACCACATTATAGCTGAACTCTCCTGTGCCCCTTCCTCTCTGTAAACTCGGAGATGCCTAACGCAGAGGCGCATCCTTTCATTTCCAGGTGATTCGTGCTCGGAGAAACAGGATGAAGCGAGTCCTTCACACAGCTCTGCTGAAGAGGTTCATACAGACTAACACCTCTCAAAATCCCCAGACCTCTTGAAAAGTGTGCCTCTCATCCCTCCCTCCTGTTACCTGGCTAACATTTTGCCTCTGTCGCCCATGCCCTCTGAGCTATTGTAACCCCAAAAAGTCTGCACAGCAGGAAGCAGGGTGTGGGCAGAAGATGAAAGGGGTATTGCCATCGAGCCCTCCTGTGCTTCCCGGCCTGCCTTTGTGCCTACTCAGCTGGCTGTGAAATCTGCACAGAGTATAACAATAAACGATCGCAACTTTTGTCATCTTGTGAGTGACTGGGGTTTAGCCTTGAGTGTGTAAAGCAGAGAATGACTTCCAGCAAGGTGAGACAAGGAAACAGAATGGAAACCTGGAGGTACATGAGGGCTGGGCTTAACCCCTCAGCCGTGTGAAGTGGATGCTGATGTGCAGGCAGGGGCCGAGGATGTACACAGATATGTGTGTATCCCCCTACCTTACCCAATGAAAGGGTATTTTGTTCTCCGGGACTTTTCATGAAGGGTTTCTTTCCCAGCGGCAGAGATCAGCGCGGAGTTATGCAAAGTTGAGGGGAAAACAATGCAGCAAGGTTTAAGGCACAGCTGGAGCTTCAAAACATCTGTGTGCACAACTTCAGACCTCTCTGAAGGACTGGAGCCCTGCTTCAGAAAAAAATTCTCGCTCTTAAAAATGCCTGTAGAGAGGTAGTAGCTATTCTTGTTTGCTGCTGAAGCACCCCTGCATTTTGCATTAGGAGGACATTTACAAGGACTAAGAGGCAAGACGTACAGGAGAAAACTGACACCTAAGAAAAGAATAACTATTGCGTTTTGAAGCTTGCAGAGGAACAAGTGTTAGATAAATGCATATGACAAACAGACCCTGTTTGATCTCTCTAAGAAGATTTGACAAGTCAGACACACAGGAGCCATAAATTACCTGTAATGGCAAAAATTACATCAGTTATAACCTTTTAAGCAGCTGTGCCTCATACAGCATCAATTCAGAGATAGTAATCTAAGGAGAACCAGTCTCTCTATACACGTTCCCCTTGTAATATACAGCTACAAGAGTAAGCTGCGTATGATTTTCATAAGATGCGATAAAAATCTAACGGTTCTAGGCTGCATACTGTAAACCTGTGCAGATAACTGGCTCAGACTCTAACTGATAAACATACTGGGCCAGGAAAACCATTTTTTACTTTAAAAAAGAAATGGAAGTATGATTGAGATGTCATGGTGTGGGGCTACTGCATGGGGAAGATTCCCATAATCAGTCATCAGCCCGTTTCAAAGACAAGCTGCGGAGCTGGAGGGGGGTGGGTGCTGCCCAACGCTGCAGAGCAGCCTGCGAAGAGGGGCTGTGCTCTTTGCACCCCTGAGACTTCTTTAGAGGGAGATTTCCCCGGGGGAGAAATGGCACCTGGCTTGCACTTTGTTAATGAAGATGGGGGTGGGAGGGCAGGGAGACATCTCCAGCAGGTGCTGCAGTTCGCACCTGGGCTCCATGCTGACCGCTGGCACCCGGAGGAGCTGGCTGGTGCGGGGCAGAGCTGCGTATGACAGCTGTGCCAGCAGGTCCTATAGACCTCTGCTAGTGGCTTGTTTCTCTTCCCCCACTAATGGCAGAACTTATTTTCCCTGGGAACCCAGGAAAGAGCACGTAGGAAAGACTACTTCCACCCTCTGCATGGCCTTGCTTGTGCTCAAGCGGCTGCTTTTGGGGCTGGAGGAGAGATTTCCAGGCCTGGCTTTGCTTTTAAGCAGTCCCCATCCACACCTCCCGCTTGCACGGCAGGCACTCATCGGATGGCCTCAGCTGAGACAGGAGGCGATTTGGCAGGCAGGGGGATGGAGATGAGCTGATTTCGGTGCCGGTACCCAGCAGCGTCGCAGTCCCAGCAGAGAGGGCTGCTGCTGTCATCGTGGCTTGGAGCATCTCCTTTTAGCTCGATGGGCGTTTTAATTCACTTCTGACTACTGCCTGTTACTTCAGTCCTAAAGGCCAAAATTCTTGCAAGGCTGCTTTCCCAGGAACTTCCCCGATGAGTCGAATCACACTGGGGAAAACTGCGGCGTGTTGGGTTGCCCCCCCCCGAAAAAAAAAAAAAATTGTTTATATGGTAAGGAGAGCTCCGTTTGTACTGCCTTTTTGGGTAGGAAAGAAGGGAAACATACACTGATTCTAAGAAACGTAATTTCTGTCTCTGTGCTGCTTTCTGTCAGCGCCCTAACCACATCTTCCAGAAACCAGCCTGGGCGCTGGCGGGCCACAGGCTGCCTCTGGCGGGAGCCGCCTGCCCTGGCCCTGGGCCACTGGCAACCCCTTTGCTCCACAGGTCTCGTTGCCAGTGGCCCGATGATACCACAGTCCCTGAAGAGGTGCTGGCTATCATGTTGCTTTTCAGCGTGGCCCTGGGTTGGTCCCAGCAGCTGGCGGGGGCTGCAGGGGTTCCTGTGAGGCGAGGCCAGGCCGGGCGGCCCCGGGCCACGCCCAGCCGGCCCCAACGGCGCCAGCGCCGGGCACGGCGGAGCCCCTCAGCCACGGGCGGGCGCCTCGGGGAAAGCGCCGCTAAGAACGGGCAGAGGCTGCCCGGCGGTGAGGGGAAGAGTGTGAGGAACAGCCCTGGCAGCCCTGAGGGGAGAGCGGGAGGAAGGGGAGGAGGGGCTCCGGCCGCGGCCCCCGCAGAGANGGGAGCCCCCCCGCCGCAGCAGGGGAACAGCGTGAGGGGGGGGGCGGCAGAGAGGAGCTGGTGTGGACCGACCGCAGCCCCCCATTCCCCATCCCCTGCACCCCTCAGGGGTGGGGGTTAGAGGAGTCAGGATTGAAGGATTGAGAAAAAGCGGAGTGTGGGAGGAAGGCGGTGTTTTTATTTTTGTCTCAGCATCCAACTCTATTTTAACTGGGAATACGTTAACATTAATTTTCCCAAAATCCTGTCGAGGAAAGGGAGTGAGGGAGTGTCTGGGTGGGCGTCTAGCAGCCGGACGAGGTCAACCCACCAGAGGTCCCAGCAAGGGAATGAAGCCACAGCCGTGCTGTGTCCCACATGGCTGATACGTGGGCCTGGTAAATCGGGGATCGGGGTCAGGATGTGCTGCTGTAACTGCTGCACGGGGCTGGCCAGGTCTGCCTTTGGGAAGGGGATACCGCAGCAGTCTTTCCTCCTGGGGGGTCACTTTGAGGTCAGGGTTGAGGTGCTTTTGGGGTCCTGGTGAACAAACAGCTGCCGGGTCTGTAATTTAGGTGAATATATGGGAATTTTCTGTTTGTGGGTCATTTCACCCACTGCCTTTCACAGGCACCAGGTCACTTCAAATAGCAGCGCTCCCTCCATCTTGCCTTCTGCCTGAAATGCTTAAATGATACTATGTGAGTAAAATATCCGGTAAATACACCCTGGGAGGGGTGCTGGCAGGTCAGCCACCCTCCTGCACTGGCTGCCATGTGAACAGGCACTGGGGACCCCGCGCCCTGCAGCCGATGCTGGGTGCCCAAGGTGGGGCTCCTGAGCCAACATGTATCCAAAGCATGTGCTTTATCCAAAGGATTCCCTGCAGCATCCTGGCTGTCCACTGTAAATTCACGAACTCATCTGCAACAAACCTGGAGGGATACAATTTTAACCCTGTCCCATGGTCTAGCAGCTTTTTTGCAAAGGAGAGTTTTGTCCAGTAATTCTTAGGAGGATACAACTTGAGTTTGTAACATATGGCCAACACTAAAAATGAGGCAGAAATCAAAAGTGCAGGTAGTTTCATGCACTGAATTAGACCATTTGAAAACATAATTAAATTTTATCTGCGTTTTAGGCTGTGGTCAGTCAGGGATTGAGGAGAAGAGAAAAACACTTGAGTATTAAAGGTGTGGTGGTATATTTAATCTGGTCAGCATTGCACATAGAAAGCTCAGTCACATCTGCTTGTACCTTAGCTAGTTGTTGATTAGGAGAGGAGGATAAACGATTCGCTTCATTTCAGCTGAGAAAGGAGGTGGCCTGTACAGTGGACGTTAATTTCTTTCTGTCACTCATGAAAGGTATGAAGGGAGACCTTGTAATGAACACAGTGAATTTGATTCTCTCCTATATAGACAGGCGTAAAGGACTATGACACAGGGCCAGTAGTTTCTAAGAGAAAGCTTACTCAAGCTATCAGGTACTTGAAGCATTAGTACTATCTCCAGCTGCCCTAAGACGACTGCTTTGAAAACAAAAAGGGCTCCAGATACCCTATGTAGAAAGAAATGGGTCAGCTCTAAAAGTGGCTGTCTGGCAAAACTTTGTGTATCCATAGGGGTGGGCAATTGACCATGTGCTAATCCTTGATATACTATTGGGGCTTTTTTTTTTTCCCATCCATCAGTACTGAGGGGGTGGTAACTGCCCGTACAGCTTGGGGTCTTCTGAGCTGTTGGGCAGAAGTGGATGTATTGCTGCCCTGGCCCCTTATCAGTCCAAATTCTTTTTCTCATACAAAGGAAATCAAGAAGAGATGAATCTTAGGTCACTTTCTATGGATAAATACAGCTGAAAAGCATAAAGGTGATGAGACTCAGCTTCCTGTGAAGGTTCAAACATTGCTTCCGATTTGAAGCCCAGTCTTGTTTCTTTAGCATTTTATTTGACTGTTATCAGGCTGTGAAATAGATATGAACAAATTTCTTCAGCATGCAACAAAATGCATAAGGATATCTTACTTTTAGCTAGCTTTCTTAAAGAAATGTGTCATATCCAAAGCACATGTCTACCTTTCCCTTCACAGAAACTTCTAGGGTCTCAGTGCAGCTTCTTCTAGACCTGGAAGAGGAGCAGAAGTCTCAAAAGCTCTGACAAATTTCGTGAAAGAAGCCTAAAGACAGGGAAGACCTCCCAAAGGAGGGCAAACGCTAAGGGAAAGATGAGAACTCAGCTGCTACATATTCTGGTTGGTAACTACCTGACCACCCCATGCAGGTGTCCTGCATGGCTAATTGGAGTGCAGCGAGGTGCAGGCTAGCCCGAGTGTATCCTCCCTCTTGCCAACAGTGTTACCGTGTGGGCAGGTGAGTGGAGTTCGGGAGAAGGCACAAGTTTATAGGAAGCAAAGCTTTGTTGCTTCTGTTTCTATGAAAGAAATTTCTCCCAGTGCTTCAGAAAATGGCTATTTATTTATTTATTTTTAACAGCATACATTTCACTGCAGTTTGCAGATGGCAAGGGTCAGGGTTCTGCTATGTTCTGTGTGTCTGCTCTTAATTATTTTCTTTAGAACTCACCATGACTTGCAGTAGAGGCCTCTGTATTTGCTGATATAAATGGATGCAACAGTTCATCTTTAGCGTAAATATCACTTATTTTATTAGCAATAATAAAGACATCAAATCTTTTGCTGAGATTTTTTTTTTTTTCGAGTTATCAGAAAACTGAACTCTTGCTACCCCATAAATTTGAGCCTAGGGAGTTCAGTGGTTAGTATATGACTACTCTGGGGGAACAAAAGGTACCTTTCCAATTAAAGTTAATAGAGGGATAACTTCAGACACACAAAAGGAAAAAAAGGCACCTATAAGTCATGGTGAGTTCAAAAGGAAAGAATTAAGGTAGGCACACAAAGCATCATGGGAAGTGCTATTCAAGCTACCATGTCAAAAAGGCTGATTAACAGCAGTTCCAAGTCTACCTGATCACCAGGGAGTCTTACTGATAAAAATTATTTCCCCTCCAGAGAGAAGAATCTCCCTGAACTGAACAAATGTGTCACTTTTGAATAAGGATTCATGAAAAGGCAGAAAAAGAGAAGAAAAAAGAATAAAGGTACGCATTCACCAAAAGATCTGAAATTTTTAACTTGTGACTGTTTATCAGTCTTTAAGTTCTGAATGAAACTGCAAGTCATACGTCAGTGACCGGGATTCAGATCATTAGCTTTGCATTTCTTTTTTCTTTAAAAGTGGCTGTTTGCAGATAAAATTCAATGGTATTTGTTGTAATTGCAATCAGGGAAATCCAATGGCTTTGTTTGGTGTGTTGCTTGGACCTTCTAGGCTGTAAGGCTTTTCAGCAGAGTCTTTTAAAGATATCGATTAAATTCTGGAGCTACTGTGTAAAATTCTGTTGTCTGCTGTGTGTAGAAGTCAGACTAGATTAGTGTAATGGTAAATTCTAGACATAAAATCAAATTATTTCACATCACTAATGAATTTTGATCCCCCCTCCCCCCATTTTATTTCTGTGGGTTGTTTTTGATGCTTTGAACTGTAAGGGAGAAGAGAGACATGAAAGAAAATGCTATTGGAATGTCTTTTTGTGAGCACGATGTTATACAAATGCCAGGATTTCTTTCGTTGGACCTTTTATAATTCTTATTTACATTTACATGATATTTTGGAGGAATTTCTCTTTGAATTGCCTTTTTATGTTTGAATCGATCAGTTGTCTTTGTTCCCATGGTTTGTTCCTCCATTTGTGGTGATGTGGAATGGGTTAGAGAACAGGACTGCCACACATGGGGCCAGTTAATTATGAAAATATACGCACTTGCGATACGTTGGGCAGGGCGGTGTTTAGAAGAATTACAGTGCACTGTGTGTTTGAGCTGCTTTCTCTGGGCTACCGCAGTAGATGTGTTTTCGACGTGTCCAATGCTTTGACATTAACTGATGAAATTTAGGAAAAGACTTGCAATGAATGTAGTAGGCTTATTTGGACTGCAGCAGGTAATTTGAGATGCAGCGGGGATAAAACAAACAGGAGCGGTGGGTTCTTTGGCTGGTTGGTTCTTCAGCAGGACATCAGAAGAAGAGCAAGTCCAGGCTGTGCTATCTGGGCAAAAGTAGGATGACTCTTTGAATGTTATGAAAGTTATGAGGAGCTTCACTCAGTACCAGAAAGAAATTCATGCTGTTTGCCTACAAAATGGAGGTAGAAGGGGACTTCAGATAGCCAACTGCTAAATAAACAGTATTCTGTCTCGAAAGGGGAATCGAAGGTTTTGCCTAGACTGTTGTATGTTCTAGATAAAATATTGCCCTCTAAGAAATCATTGAAAGTTTTCCCTTTGTTTGTTTGGCTCAGCATTTTCAAAACCAGTGGGTAGTGAGTTTCACATTACACCTGTGATGTTTTGTGAAACGCAAGCTTAAAACTGTTCGTGTTCTTCTATCTGTTTTTTCCAGATGAGTTATTGCTTATGTTCTCATAGTTGTTTTTACTTGAAGTTTTTAATGTTATGTGCTGCTATTACTAGAATTTAAATGTTAGAGTGAGATTTTGTTTGCTCATTTCCTGACTCTGCTGTTCTTAACACCTTGGGGAGCTGTAGAGTATGAACTTTTTCACTCGGTCTTTCAGCATCTCATTGTTTATTCATAATGACATTGTAAAAATGCAGAAAACTATGTAAAGAACAGTCTAAATGTAGTTACAAATTTCTCCTAAAAAGTGTGTTTGTACATATAGAAATATGTGCACCTGTATAAAAGATTAAATTAAATAACATTTATATTTATATGTTATATTACATTACACACTAAATTTATGGAATATTTCATTAAACCTAGGAAAAATTCTATGTAGAACTGAAATATATAAATTATTATCTTAAAACAGATGCGTATTGCCCACAATTAGCTGAAATATATATTAATTTCATCTATATATGCACTTGCTGTTGTCCCATCAAAACGAGTGGGTTTAACATTTAGTAACAGAAAAGGAAGTTTATTGTAATTTTCTTTATTTGACTGTAGAAAACTACCACCCGGAAAGCAGTTTATATGCATTAAGTGTTTAGTTCATAATTATTAGGCAAGTTACCCAAAAGGCTAAAAGAAGCAATGTTATTTCTCTTTGTTTTCACTCTTGGTATTAATATTTCTTTGACTGGGAATCGGTTATTCTTTGGGGAGACAAGAGAACCATCTCTTTGCAGCCAGTGTGACTACATCACCATCGCAAGCTCTGCCACGATAGGAGCTGGGGTGGATCTCTGAGCTCTCTGGTTTTCAGCTGGAAAACTGGGGCCCCATAGCAGTCAAGGGGCTCCTGGGTTATTTGTCTGCTCTTTATTTGAGAAAGCATTGTAGGCTTCTGGTGCTGTTGGCTTTCATGCAGAAGTCTCTCTGTCATTGTTCTAGTAAGCAGTTTTAAAACATGAATATGTTTTGGGAATTCTGCTCAAAAGAAAATGACGAGCATATTTAGTAAATCAGAGCTTTTTTGGTAGGTGAGCTGACAGCATGCTTCAAATATGATTGATTGGTGGTCTATTTAACATCAGCACTCTGTAATATGTTTGACACCCATTTTATAAGGCATTGTATGGTGGGAATAGTTTCTGCTGAATGAAGAATTTCTTTGTTACAACAGGAAGAGGTCAGGAGAAGGTAGGTTAGCTGTGAAGAAAAAAATAAATGCTTTTGGTTGAGGTGAGAAGAAATTATATCATTATTTGTTTTAACATGTCATTGGTTTCCTCTCCCTCTCTGTCTGAACATTTCTGTTCCCAAAAGTTTCTCAGGTTGAAGTTTTTCTTTTTGTGAATCCAGATTTTCTTCAATTTCTTCCTTAATAGATTTAATTTCTGTCTTTTTCTCTTGGACCTTAAAATTAAAGATGCTGTTTAACCTCCTGTATGTTGCTTTAACATGAATCTGCCCCCTCCTTGGTGAGGAGATCCTCCCTCCTTGGACCTTCCTGGATTCAGTTGTCTTCTCCTCCCAACATATTTCATTACAAAAGTATTTTTGCTAGAAATAATCACTTTGTTTCTAATTTAGATTATGTCATACCTGTCTTTCAGCTTCCTGTATTTTATTAGTGTTTAGCTCAAAATATCTCTTCTCATTTAAAATCCATGTGTCTTTCCTCCTCCCTACTTGCCTTTGCCTAATTACTTCACTTTCTTTGGTCCTTTTTCAGGTAATCAGATTAATTTGTTGCTTTGTCATCTTCTTGCACAAACTTGGCCATGCTATCTTTCATGCAGCCTGTTATGGTGTAACCTTCTGGAACACAGAAGCAACTCTGTCCTTTCTCCCACTGAAGCCTGTCTTGCTATGTTCACCTCTATTATGCTGCCTCAGGGGAAAGTTGCTGTTGGTTTCCCATTAAAGCAGTAGTGTAATTATGGTGGTTGTAGCTCTGTGTCTTCCCCCAGCTTCAGTTTACTCATCTGGCTTTCTTAAGGATTTGAAAAGTACCAAGGGCAGTTTTTACCTGGTGCACAGTGGAAGTTTTATTTTTTTAAAATTATTTGTTAATTATGTCTGGGCAGTTCACCCTGGGGATCTGCCTCTGCATAATTCTTTAATTAAGGACACAAAGCTGGGACTCATCAGCAGTATAAAGGGAGTATGGGATAGTGCACAGAAAGAGCTGGGTGGTGTTGAGGGGGATGGGAGCTGGGAGGTCATCAGCTAGAAACAACTGAGAAACACATGAGAGTTACTCAGTCACAAGCTGACAGTAAACTGTGAAGATATGAAAGAGGTAAATGCAATCCTAGGATCTCTCAGGAAAGGTAATTCCAGATAGGGAAATACTACTGACTGCATACAAGGATCATTAATGAGACCTTGTTTAAGATACCACATATGGTTTTGACTAACAGTGTTCAAGAAAGATGACCTGAAACTGAAGCTTGCATAGACGAGGCTATAGGGATGATCAGGGGAATGGAGATTTTTTTTCACAAACACAGGCTAGAAAAGGTTGGCATGTTTAACTTAGCAAGGCAAAACCTGACGGAGTATGCAATTTTTTGTCTTTAAATACATCATGGCAGAAAATAACTTTTTAAGGTGAAGTTGGCAGAGGAACAGAGGGGTACAAACTGTCTAGGAGCACGTTTCGGTTGGGGCTTAAGAAACAAGTTCCTAACTACTAAAGCATCCGAGCTCTGAACAGACACTCCATGGGAGCAGTTGGGGTGCAAAATATAACAGAAGCGAAGATGAAGTTTAGGAAGTTTATAAAAGGGATTGTCTGTAGCAAGGCTGCTCCTGAGAGCCAGGGATTAGACTCCCTAAACCAGGTGATCATCCTAGGCTATGGTCATTAGGATTTACAGAGTTCTTTCTCTCTCATTTTATCTTTTTTAATGTTTGTGGTGGTGGTTTTTTTTTAATTTTTATTTTGTTATTTATTTTGTAGAGAAGCTATTTGCATTTGAGTCATTGTTTCAAATAAATGGGCCATTTGCAGATAGCAGGATGTGCTTGTAACTGTGGTTACCTTCCAGAAGTAAACAAAGTTTCCATCCTTATCTTGATGTGGAGTTTGGAGCAGATGCTTTTTAAATCACATTAGCTCAGCAAACTGAACTTGACTGAAACTCAGCTTTTCTAGAACTGAGACATAGGTGTTGAAATGTTTCTACTGAAACAGCCTGTGCAAGCTAATTCAGTCAGTTGAACTGGTTTGGTTAAATAAAGCGGTTTCATGTTACTGACATACGTTCTCAGCTCTTTGAATATCATCCACCATCTGATAGGAGCTAAATAAAAACTACTGAAAAAATTTACGTTGGACAACAAACTGTATTTCAAAAAAACCAAAACAAAACCCCTAATGATTTATAGATTCGTCTAAAACAAACTGCTGGATTTATCTATATAAGGCTCTAACTCCTCTTTAAAATAAAGGATTAATAGTGTTGACTTCACTGTTGGACAAATCTCTTGCAAGTGAAAGGAGTTTGGGATGCAAGACAATTTCCAGTTACTTCTATCAGAGGACCTAATGAAAGAAGAAAACCATAATAAGAATCGTAAAAATATTCTCCTCCCATGTGCTCCAAAAGGACGAGTTTGGCATTTGATGGGATGCCAATGTGCTGCAAGTGTTGACTGCTGTTCTTTAAAGCCTTATAAAGAAACAAAACTAACAAAAGACACTACAGACAATATTGCAGCAACGAGTGTTTCTTGGATGTCAAACACCCTCCAGCCCACAGCACTTTGATCTTGGGAACAAACCATAAAGAACAAATAGAGTAATTTTTCTTACATGCTAACATTTAACAGTGAGGTTGATGAACTTCTGGAAAACTAGCATAATGGGCATGCCTTTTCCATTTATTAAATTGTTTTGACAAGGACATATTTCATTTAAAGAGGCTGTCTTCTATCCCTTTCCTTTTTGGTCTCTGAAAAAATAAGAGGAACCAATATAGAACTTCACAGCACAGATCAGCTCACCTTCCACATGAGCCAAGTGGAAAAAATATCACTTAAATGCTCTTTTTTGGGGGGAGGAGGGATAGGAGGGCAGGGAGAAATAAGAGAAAAGAGTGCGTAGACGGTATAGCTGGGTATTTGTGAGTTTTGGCTCAGTCAGCTTTTTCATTGAAAGCCTCTGTTTCCATTAAACTTGCCAAAGAAAATGTATGAAATATATTAATACACAGTGTACACATTAGGGATGGGAGCAGTGACTTAGAGATTATCAGAGCCCCTTAGCACTCTCTCTGTAATTAGACATGAGTGTATCAGCTCTACCATCCTTGGTTAGTATTTCCTATCCGCATAAGAGGCGCTGCTTTTAAATTTTTGTATCTCTGGCCTTTCGCATTTCCTTAGGAACTGAAATTGCCAAAGTGCAGGAGATTCCCTCCTGCGTTGCTAGTTAACAGCCACAACAGGATGTTATACACCTACAAACCCTGCTCTTCCAGAATCCCCTTTTCTCAATTTGCAGACTAAGAGGTTTGGTCTGTTTGGTGGGCATATAAACTCTTGGTATGTTAAAGCTCAGGCTCTGTTCATAATTCACAGATTCTTGTAAGATTCGTTTTGCCATTATGTCTCCATTTTCCTAGATGCTAATTTTTTTTTTTTTTTTTCAAGGATAACTTAACATGCTAGATTAAAAGAACCTTAGAGTCTTGAATTCTTCGAGTCACGAGTTCAAATTCTGATTAGATTTAGCCCAAACCTTTCACTCTGAAGAGATGCTGATTTATATGATTCCTGATGGAAAACTTTAGCATATCCAGGGCTTGTCTGCTCTGTCTGAATCTGTCTGAATGGACGCTAACAATCTCTGGGCATAAGAGTCCGGGTTTGTTCCACCAGTCTCATTCTTTCCCGCTGTTTGCAGTGTAATGTCTGTGTTGCAGCAGTGCTGTGAGAGACCCTATCTGTCTAGACAGAGCATACCTATTGCCTGAAAGACTTCATCCTCTCATTACACGAGCAAATTAATCCACCGGTTTCTGCTCTTCATGGTTTTCCTTTTCAGAGAAGACAGCGATGACTAGAACCGTTACATGACTGTATCCTTTGCCTTTTCCGAGGCAGAAACCACTCGCTCATTGGCAGAAATACTGGTGGATCCTTGCATTTGATTTCAAGTCCTTATTCAGCTATGTCCTGCAACACGCTAAGAATGAAGCTCAGGGTGCCTGGTAGATGTTTCTCAGATTCTATCCTGACCATTTGCAGAAGGGGTAATGTTTATACTATCCAACTTCAGGCATCTGACATGGGCTATGAACTGCTTTGTCTCTTGGTTCTATTTGTGCTGCTAGACAGGATTATCATCTGCAACTGGGCATCATAGATATGTGTGAGTTTGCATCTCATCCACATCTGTGAGCAGAACTGTTATCTGCAGCAAAATGAGCGGTTCTTCCCATTTGTCATGCCTTTTCACATTTATAATAAAACTGAATGGCAAGCGGTTGCATGTTTGTAGTTGCATGTTTTGTTGCAAATGTTTCGACACTTCTGCCTTGTTGTGCCTGGGGGAAGTGGTAACTGGGGTAGGAAAACCAGGAGCTCTGCTAGAGGCAAACCTCCTCAAATGACTGTTTTTTCTGTCTTCTGAAACTGCTTTCTGTCTCATCGCAGTTAGCAGATGATCTCAGTGGAGCATGACATGTGCACATAAACCTCTTACCTTCAATTTCTCATGCAAATAGAATACAGAAATGACTGGTTAGGAAACAAGTACTAAAAATATCTGGAGTTGATTTCCTTTTATGCTTTGGCTTGACATAGCTTTTGGGCAAGAAAAGAGAAATTATGCACAACATGATGAATTTCCTGATTTTTTTGAAAACTTTTTTTTTTAAATGCAGTTGAAATAGTAGGTGGGAGGCTTCCAAAGTTACTACAGCTGTTAAAATCCTGCCACATTAGGCCAAAGGCCTAAACTCTATCAGAAAGTAAATTTTTCTTAAAGATTTATCCTGTGGCATCTTTCCAGTGGGAAGTCTTTTATGGCTTTTTTAAGATTTTCCAATGTGGTTCTTTAATGAAAGCACGGTAAACCTTGTGAAAATTTACTTCAGTCACGTTCATATGAAATATAGGCTTACCTGTGCCTTTAGGTACAGAAAGAGTATTCACAGGTGATGAACAAGAGGCACAGATGACAGATTTCCAGGAAACATCCACAATTTGACATGATATTTTATCCTAACTCTGGATGCAATGGAGCACCACCTCTGTCTGGGAAGCTGTGTGCTGTTGCCTTTACTTCTTATGAAGAAGAACTCGAAAAACAAAAAAAAAAAGAACTAAAAAAAATAACAATTGTCCAGCAGATATAGATCTGTACAGCTACACTGATTTGCACCTGCCTTAATAATCTGTTTCAGTTATTTACTAACAGTAGAATTCTCAGCTTCCATAAACACTCTTCAAAACACAAGAATTTATTTAAATGCAATTTTAACTTATGTTGTGGGCTTGTAATTCTTCCTTTGGGGACAGTCTTTCTACTGTGGTGGTGTGTGGGTTATCTTTTTTTTTTTTTTTCTCCCCCAATTACTAAAATATTCTTAATGCTAATGTAGGCAGGTGTTTTTGGGTCTGTCTTTATCTGTTTAAACTGTGTATGCATTACTGAAGACCAGTCTTTCCTCCAGTGAGCAATGTTAATTATGTGTTAAAGTAACAGTGGCAAATAGTTCAGTACCATGTTGAATTGTGTTCCTCCTTGGCAGATTTTCTCCAGAATTTTGCATACTTGCTCACTGGAAGCGTATGGCTCTTTTCCATATAGCATAGGTGAGCAAGAACTAAACTGTTCAGAACACCACAGATTTTTGGGATCTGCTGTCTTTGTACATTATGGAGAGTCTTCATCCTTCCAAAGGGAGGGTGAATCTTGATCTTCCTTCAATGGGTGAGATTGAGATTTTACCTGGTTGTGGTTGGCATCAAGCAAGCGAGATATGATAATTTCCCTGCTTTTCTGCAATGTCTTTTCCACTCTCTTTAGGGACTGTAGTACCCCTTAGACTTCAGAATCATGGGAATGTAAATTTCTCTGAAGTACAGAAGTGTACATCATCTTCTCTATACATGTGACGTTTAGCAATATTTCCATTTGCCGAGGTGTCCTTGTGAGTGCATAAAAAGTTGTTATTTCAGTCTGATGTTCACAATTCAGATTTCTGAAAGAACTCATCATTTTAGTAACCTCATCCCAGACTGTAAAGGTTAAAGTAGATGCAAAGTCGTGCAAAGCCTTGGGCTCATGCAGTATTTCTAGTGGATTCTGGATGTGCAGTTTGCTAGACTAGGATGAACTATCTTTTCAGTGGAGGGCTGTAGCTTGTCAGTTGGTAGTCATATTACTTTTTCCAGAGTGTTAGGATCATTAGTATTCTTACTTAACTGCCTACCCCCATATCGTAAGACAAGTATAAGTAATACTATTTAAGTTTATGCTACTTTCTGTCTTAAGAATGAAAGTGTTAAATACATATTGTGCCTCATGTAAGCTCTGTTTGCAAAGGAGTAAACTAAAATAAAGAGGGGCTAAATAACTTTTTGGTAACATGATTCAAGAAGCTTGTAAGAAACTGAAGAGTGAGGCTTACCTTGTGACTGAAATTGTGCTTTTTCCATAGAATTACTTTGACTTTTAAAAAATCATACTAGCTAATGAAAGTGAAAGGAAGAAGAGTAAGGGAATTTTGAGCAAAGCCACAGCAAAAAATCTAGTTGTCCATTTGCTGGCAGGCCTGTAGCTGGTGTTTGGCAGGGAATGCAAGTTGTGACTCTTCCTCTAGACAAACTGTGATTATCTATTGGTAACATCAGCTGCAATCAGCATGGCAGGTACACCACCTCCATGGCTTCTCCAAGGGAAAGTGGTGAGGCTCAGCATCAAGTGTGCAGAGACCTGGGCTCAGGTCTGCATTGGTGAGGCATGGATCAAATCTGCAGTATGGCTTCCTATACCTCCTGCAAAATGTGGATTATACTTCCCTTCTGCCTTTTGTGTGTCATATCTCTGACTGCAAGTACCTCAGGACAGGAATGATTTCTTGCTCTATCTATGAATGATGCCACTGCAGGGTTTCAAGTTGCTGCTGTAAGAATGTAGGTCCCATAAAGTGGCAATAATCACCTAGAAAAGCCATGCTAAAAAAATAGCTCAATTGCTGTGAACTCAGGACTTGCATGGCTGAATTTTGGCACACTCCAAGGAAGTATGGCATTTAAAGTTCCAAAAAAGCTGTACCTCCTCTACCTCTGATATACTATCTTGAGTAGAAAGAACAGCTTTCTCATGAAAAGGTTCGACACTTTCCTTTGCCTTGCCGCTTTTTAAATTGGCCTCGCTTTGTGTCCTTCCCCTTGATTTTGAAAAGGCAAGCGTGCTGAATCCTGTTGCAGGTGGTGGTTCCTAATTACCATTAGGAGTGTGAGCATCCTCAGCCCTTGGAGGTGCCGTCACACTTGCCACTGGAGCACTGCATCGTGCGCCGAGGTTGGGAGGGAGCTGTCTGGAAGAAGAACAATGCGGTGCCCTGACAATGTGTCACAGTCAGCTTGAACATAACTTACTGTGTCAGGAAGAGAGAGCAAGAAAAAAGCGTGAGGCATTCTAATAAAAGCACCAGTACAGTGAAGATTCATTTTTCTTAGAAAGAATCTCAAGAAGTTCTTTTTTTTCTCTCCCTTTTCTTTCCACCCCCACTCCCCCCCGTCTGCATTATCAACTCTCTACCCACTGTCTCTGTCTCTCTGTTACTTTCAATATGCATTGCAACTTCTGTCTCCTCTTTTGTTCGTGTTAGCAGGATGAGTCTTTCTAGACGAAGGAAAGAGGACCTTTTGCTGGCCTACATATCAAATAATTTCTCACCTTGTGAATAGTGGAGGAGGCAATCCAAATCCTTTCGTTCTGAATTTCTTCCCTTTCTCTTGGATTGTACTTCAAAGCAGGGACAGGGTGCTGTCGGCTTTGCTGCTGCGTGTCATTTGATAGATGCACACAAATCCAGGAAGTGATCCAAATCCTGTATGACTTCTTTTATCCCCAAAGGGACTTCCTGCAGAGGAAACAATCAGGGTGTTTTTTGTCGGTTTTGGGTTAAGGAGGAGGCTGCTATCAGATTTTATTTCCATCGGCATCTAAGAAGCAAGTCCTTTATGATTTCACATCCTGAGTAGATTTGTGAAGAAATCTTGACTGATCAGACTTTTTCAGAGGACGAAGAGGCCGCGCACCCTCAGGTGGCTACAGATTAGCCTGGAGCAGTTGCACCAAGCTTGCCGTGGCAGTAGAGGAATCTGTACAACCTACTTCTGCTGCACAGACCTCTCCTGATGTAACTGCAGCAATCTGGAGTGCCATGTTGTCTTACCGCCCTTTTGCAGGGGAAACTTCCCAACTTCCTTCAGAGCTGCTGTTCTCTATGCCATTCTAATGTTTTTAAACTTGAGAATAATTTTGGCAGGGGTTAGAGAACAACAGGAGTAGGGATCAGAGTCCTCCTGAGGGCCCTTCCCACCTGAGGGACTCCATGAATCTCTGATGGTCTGCACTGATCACTGGCAACAGATGAGTGTTGCACTTAACATGTAGTGAGCGTGCACAGAATTGTGGAAATCTTGCTATGGAAAGTTAAAAGTACTGTTTATGAAGGTGTATGAGCTACAGAAGCAAAAGTATTAATTGCAGCTTAAATACATATTTATTTAACCTGAGAATTAAATTAGGTGATCATAAAATGAGTGGCCTGCTGTGACTATGTTCTAGGGAAACCTGTGTGGCTTTTTTGGTATTAGAGGGAAGGTGCAAGTGATCCTTCCCACCTGCCTGTGCTGTAAGACAGAGGCTTGAAGTGGTGCTGGGAAATGTACTTGAAGGCACAGCTTTGACTCTGGCCAAAGGGAGGAGGACACAAGGAACTGTGGTAATATCAAGATTTCAGGCTGGTATTTAAAATAAAACAAACTAAATTTAGGTTCAGATTAAAAAAAAATCATATCTATCTATCAAAGTGAAGTGTGCCGATGTCATAGGAACATAATAGACAGGAGCTGAATTCTACTTAATGTTAAGGTGAATCATTTCCAAAAGACTGGTTTGTATTTGAATTATGAATGTCCTCAAAGCTCAGGGACAATCACATTCAGGATTTGAACCTGTGTAAGGAGGTGTTCTCAGGCCTTGGATACAGATACTTCCTGCTCCTTGTAACTGTTTTCATTTCAGCAGTTGGGTAAAGGTTGAGGAGGATAAACTCAAACTTTCCCATTGTGTTATACCTGAAACCTCGGAAATAGAGTGCAGGCTGTCATGGTCTGCTTTCAGTTTCTCACTGAAATAGTGTTAACCTCTGTCATATCACCAAGGGCCACAGAACAAATGCATCCACAGAATTTAAAGCCGTTTGTTGACATCATCACACAGAAAAAAAGATGCAGAAGGCTTGCACAAACCTGAAGAAAGTGTTGCTTTGGCATGGAGAGTGTAGTGTGAGGCCAAAAGCGAATTCCTACAAGGCAGAGCTGAACGCTGTAGCCATGTGATAGATGGAGGAGCCCAGTATAAATCACAGGATAAAATAACCGCTGTAAAGAATGCTCCTTGTCCTACAAATGTTGTGCAGTTATGCTCCCTCCTAGGATTTATAAACTATTTCAGTCATTTTTTTGCAGAACCTTTCAACAGTCCTGAATTCTCTGAATCAACTGCTCAGGAGAGAATTGAAAATGGCAGTGCACTGGTGCTATAAAGGAAACCAGAAGACTTAAGGATGCATTCATCTCTGATTTAACCCAGTGCAGTATACTCTGAAATTAGTAAGGTTAGACTGATGTTACTGTGAAGCAGAACTTGCCCTTTGTAGTTTAAGATGTGGGCCCGCAGTGGTGTAAGGCAGAAGCATGCAAAGTGGTGTAGCGAGCACAGGTGTGATGTTTTGTGGGTGTGCGACGCTGGTTAGAAAAGGCAGGTGTGCGCCATGGGAATAATGCATGTTGATACATTCCTCTGAGGAGATCTGATTTGCTTTTGCATACATGGCTGCAACCCCTAGGGCAGCTAAGAGCTTCCTGGCAGAGAAGTCAGGGCTTCCTGACTGAGGGCAGCTCGTATTTGGTCAAGAGAGCATTGGTAAGGATGTGAGCGCATGCTCAGGTTAGGCTTTGCTTGAACTGACACACAGAAGCAGAAAAGGTCTGATAACTTGCAACTAGTTTAGACTCTTATGAAAAGCGTCACTTACACACTATTTTATCATTTTCGTGCGCATTTTGTTTTTAGGTAATGTGTATCTGGAGTTTACTGTTTGCAAACCACCTAGATTGCCAGATTTGCCTCAGGTACTCATCCAGGCTGGGCAGGCCTGTAAAGCTTGTGGCATTGACCCACAAATGTCTTACAAAGTTTCACTGCCTGGGCCTATATTAGCAATATTGCCTGCCATTGGTATATATTCATGTTGGCATTTCACCCTCTAGTTTCTCTTTGTTGGAATTTCTCCTGCCTGAGCTTGGTGTAAATGCTATGAATAGGGTCCTGCCACAGTCTCTTTATTTTTAAAGCAAATTCTGCCAGTGACTCTACGTCACTGCACTCTCATCCTTGGTTTGTGGTGGTGAATAACAAACTGTTATTCACCATTTCTGCCAGAAACTACCATTTCTGATGGCAGCTGGACCATCAGAATGGTAATGCTGCAGGCAGGCAAAGGTGGTCAGAGCCTGGCTCTCATAGTTGGAGCTGAAGGTGGAAAGTCAGCTCACATGATGGCATAAAACTTCTGGAAGGATTTGGCAGGCGAGCTGGGACTCTCATTTGTCATTTTACCTTAAAATCTGAACAGAGCTAAAAGCAAAGGTGCATTTGACTTCAAGTATTTGAACACACTCTTATTCTCCATTATCCTTGAAATTAAGGCTCGTTTATACTTGGACCCATTTTGTAATGGTAATGAAAAATGGAATTCATCTTGATGATTTGTGCAGAGAAAAATGAATCCAACTGTTTCACAAATGATCAAAAAAGTTTGAGGATAAGTTCAAGCCAGTTCTGGCTCTATTCATATAAATTAGTGCACCATTAACACATGCTACTATGGAATGATTGACACGAGTGTTTGGAAAACTATGTGTTTCTAGAACTTATGAACTATTAAATGGTAAATTTTTTAGCAAGTAGTGATATGGCACATATAGAAAAATCTCTGAGTAGTCCAAACCAACATATCTGTTTATCCTGATTAACTTATCAAGTGCACATTAGTTTTGTGCATTAGTCACCATATAGGCTTCCTGCTCTTGCAGTCTCTAGTTCACCATCTTTGTTCCTGGTACTGAGAACTCTTCTTGGGGTGGTCAGTAGTGGCCTGAGATGTTGTCTGTATTCAAGGAAGTCTAGCTGAGCACAGTTATGAAGTTAAACCTCATCAAAGCTGTGTGTGGCTCCTACTCAGCAGTGCTGCTGCCCTGAGTGTTTGAAAACTCCATGTGCTCTAACCAGCATTCTTGGATTAAATAATTTTTTTTCTCAAAAACAGATCAGCAAAATGTTTCTGGCTTTCCTTCTTCAATCTTAAAAGTTTCTTTGAAAATTGAACCAGTGGAAAGCGTGGACCACTGAGAGCAATGCTTAATGGGTAAATTCCTGACAAGGATGGGATGGATTACAGGAGAAGTGCTATAAAAGGAGAGGAAAAAAAAAAAAAGCCCCAGAGTAAAACAATGCAACACAATATTCTTCTCTTAGACTTTCCTTCAATGATTTCTTCACACAAGGACTCATGCAACAGTCACTGCTTTAATTTAAATTTAGGCTATTTCTCCCCAGTGTGGGAAGGATGAAAGAGTGTTTCCAATTTGTAAATACTAGTGGAAAACTTGTAGAATTTTTATTGCTGAATTTATATTTTCATTAAACAGGGCTTTATGGAGAGAAAAGAAAAAGAGGGTTTTGGCAGAAATTTTTCATTATTTTTAAAGTTTCTGGCTTTTTCTGTGGAAAAAAGAATCTAAGCATAAAAATTTGTTCTTCTGATTCATAGTTTATTTTTGTTAATAGTATTTTTTTTTATTTTTAAAAAGTGATTTTTTTTGAAACTGTAAATGGCCATTTAAAACCAGGGCATATTTACTTTTTTGATCTATTTAAAAAAAAACAAACAAACCACCAAAAAACCCCCAAACCAACCTCCATCCCCCCAAACAAAACACTCATTAATGCTTACATGGGAAATTTTGGTTTTTATTTTTTTAAATAAATATACCGTTTTCACTTTTAAAAGATGGCATTTCTCCCTCCTCTTCACCTGAGACATTTTCAGATAGTACAGTGATACGCATCATAACAAGTTTTGTTTCTTTGCTAAACATTTTTATCTTAGCTGTTACCCTGTTACTGACATCAGTTCCAAAACCTCTGTTAAATTCACTAGTTCACGTCTGTGGTGGAGGAAACAAACTCATACATTAAGGAGTATGCTAAACCTGTGCTTATGTTGTAGAGGATCGTGCCCTTAAACCTGTTTGTAAAGGAAAATTGTGTTTGGTAGCCCTCCTTTCTGTCCTCCAGAGTATTCTTAACCATTTCAATGTTTTGTCATAGGAAAAAATTGGTATAAATTTTTATAGGTAGATATCTTTCAGATTTACAGGTGTGTCTGTTCTCTGTGAGCACTGTGGAATTTTAGTTTACTTCTCTCCACCCAGCTGGGTGCCTGACTTACGGCCACAGCTCCGAGAAGGGGTTGAAAGAAGCAAAAAGTAGAGAGCATAAATAATACCTGTATCAGTAAACTACAACCTAAGGGTGCAGGTCTCTGCTGCCCAGACATGTCTGGCTGTTTTAGAGCTTGTCAATAGATGAAATGAGAAATTCTCCTCTGAAATAAGCACTTAATTTATTTTTGGCATGTGAATGTCTAATGAGGAATTCTTTAGAGGCCTGTAGGAAGTGATTTGCCTGCCAACCAATTACTTATAGAAACCTAATATCTTTTTAGTTAAGAAGGTACTCTAAAAATTGAGAACCTACCCAAGATGTAACTTTTGTATGCCATGGCTCTCTATTTTTCAAGGTAGGGCAACAAAACATCTCCATTTGTGATGTGAAAAGCAAGAATGTAGACCTCAATGATTAAGAAAATTACTAATGTTACAATGGCCATGATATTAGATAAGTAATTAAGAAGTGCTTTAAATATCTGTTAATGACCTAAAAAAATTAATAAAGTTAGCAGAAAATATGGTTAATTTTAAAATATAGAGTGGGAGGATATGTTTTCCTGAGTGCCTAGAGGTACCTTCCTGTGTTGCATGTAAGCATTGCTGGTTTCATCAGGAGTACAGCAAATTTCCATCCTCTGCATTTTGTTGAAGACTTATTTTTCCAGCAGGTAAAGGCAGAGCAGAAGTGCCTGCATCACAGAGTGAGCAAGGGCTAGAGCTTGCGAAGGACCTGCATGGGTCATTCTTTGGTATGGGGCATGTATGGCAGTCTGTAGATTACGCGAGTCTTTGAAGACCTCAGATTTGAGTTTAAATTTATCTTCTGTCACAGAAACTGTTTTTTTCAAATATTTTTCTTCCTACGCAGAAACAAAGTTTCTCAAAGGGAGAGTGTTGTAACTCACTCTCTGATATTTTTGGCCTGTTCTAGTGCAGCAGGTATTTTGATCTTGTATTTTAAAATAAGACTTATTAAATATTAAATTAGCATTTTTGCAATTATTTTCCTGAAAGAAAAATAATAGTTACTTTTCAAGGAAATACTTACTTTTTCTTTGATATGGCTCAATTGGCTATAGTTATTACAGGGAAGTCAAACCAGATGCGGCTGGAGTCCTCATCTGCTTCCACTAAGGCTGACATGGACTTAATGTTGGAGTATAGCTTTGATGACAATTTGAATGGGAACTTGGAGACTGTATTTCAGAGTTTGAAGGCTTCAGTACTGATGGAGCCTAAAACTAGGTGGTTTTGTAATTTGAGATTTGAATTGTTCTCTAGAGCTGCATGAGACCAATAAAGTGTTGTAGATAAAATGAATTTAGCTGACAGATATGCAACATGTGCAATATATTTTTATTATTTCTTTACAAAGGTAAAGCCAAATGCTGAAATCTTTATTCGTTTGTGTCTCTGTCCTTACCCAGCCTAAAATCACATTGGCTCTAACCTGTCTCAGATTCATTGAAATCGGTGGAAACTTATCTCCATAAAGACTTTAGGGTATGATCCACTTTGCTTCAGCCTCGCGGGCCAGCATCACTCAGATTTCCATCATAGCACTGTCACAGCGGCATGGCAGCTGCATAAGCAACACAGCATTCTTGGGAGGACGTTTGCCCTATTTTGTTAGCTCTCACATCAACGCTCAAAAGTTTCTGTTCTAACAGTTTCAGTTGCTGATTAGTTCTGCAGTTATCACTATAGAAAGATTTAAAAAATACATATTTTCTGGAGGTATTGTAAGTTGTGTTTCTGCCACTGACTTGCTGGGTCACGTTGGCTGTGTCACACTATCTGGTTATGATCCCGTTTCATTTCTTGTTCATGTTTATATCTAGTTTTTGAGGACTATTCTGAATTTCACGTATTTTTCTAGATGATTCTTGAGATCATAAGAAGGTGAAATAACTCGCATATGTATTTTGATCAGCATTTCACTCGGTTATGAGTAATTTGTTTCTATATGTCATGGCAAATGCTACAAGTGTTTCATATCAGTCACAAGATGTGGAGGCAATGTTTGACATGCAGGTATCATTTATTCTTTGACAGTCTCTTGCAACATGGTTTTCAGGATGGTACTCCTGAGCAAAATTTTCACAGTGATATTCCCAGCACAGTCAAATACAAACCTAGGTACCTTGGAAGATTTGATGTGTTCAAATATTTAATATAGCTTACCTTTTGTATTTGCTGTAGTTTGCTATGTTGTAATGACAGACCACTGATTTTGAGCTCTAGCTGTCTGTGCAAGTAAAACTCCCTTGAGTTCCTCCAGTTTGATGGTGCAGTTGAACTCCTAACACCTTCAAATTGTTTGTGAGAAACTTTTTTTTCTCCTTTCTTGTGGTCATGTAAGATCGTTGGATGTATTGGAGTTCTTATTTGTTTTCACGAGCATAAAATGAGAGTAGGATTTGGTTCTTTATTTGAAATAGGTTTGGTGGTGGTATTATTTTTTTTTAATAAGACCAAATTACAGTTTGACCGCTTTCATTATAGATGATCAAACAGAACTGCAAACACAATTTTCAGATTAACATCCATTACAGCATAAAGTATTCAGTGGCAGCCTTTGCCAAGAGCTGTCCAGAACCTAATTATTCATCATTAAACTGCAGCCTGAAGACACAAAACCAGACCAGAAGTCTGCTGTATAACATTGCTGTACACGCACATAATAAAACAGAGGGTTGGATCCACAGGGGACTTGGGTCTCCATTTCTGCTTCCTGCTCTTCACGCTACCCACCCAGCAGTTAAAATATACACAGTGTTCACAGGGAAGGGCCTCGAACAAATGCTGGCCACCTGCTTCTCCTCCAGGTGACTGCACTGACTGCCAGGCTGCAGTCATGCTCCCTGCCTTGCTCTCCTTAGCCCCACTACTCGGGATGTCATGCAAGGGATAACAGCTTTGGTAGGACAGATGGAAAATGCTCCTGCAGGCTGTCCTGAAAGGTGGGAGGATGAGCTACCCCTTAGAAGGGGAAAGTTGATGTCAGTCCTCTCATATGCTACGTGACTTTCTGAATTCAGTATGCTGGGATGCCATTGCCGCAGTCAGGCACCATGGAAATTCCCTGGCAGAAACTTATGAGTGTGGAGGATGGGGGATGAGCCATTTAGGGAAGGCACCTCTTTTTTCCTTTTGTGGATGCCCCCTGGGCTACAAACCCCAGCAGTGGATAGTGTGAAGGGCCAGGATAGACGAATGGTGGAGGAAGGAGGAGCATGGAGCCAGCATGCATCCCATGAGTGTGGGCATTCCAGGAGCTGACTCGGTGCACTGGTTTACATTTGGACAGATACCTCCACAACAAAAAGAGTTCATAACTTACTGTCTGCCTTTTAAGAGATGCTGAGCACCTGCAAACTCAGCATGATAAATGAGAGCTTGGAAAACTCAGCAACTCTGAAAATAGGATCCTCATCAGTTCCAGTTTTCCACATAGTATTAAAAATAAATATGTACAAACTAATGCCTCTGCCACTTGACCTGACCAAAGACAGCTTCCCACTTCCTATTTATGCCCCACACTCACACATTTTACTGGAAATGATTCCTCATCGTGAGAAACATGAAAATGTGTTGGGCTGTTGTTCCTTTCAAGGATGGTATGTGATGAATTGGAAATAAGCATAGAAATGAAAACACTTAACTTCTCCATAAAATTGCATTCAGTAAGCCTTTAAACTAATCACAATTTGAAATTGTAATGCCTGGAGCTAAAACAATTGTGTTTAAAGCAACAAGGCAGACCCACAGTATAAACTTCCATTAAGACGTTGAGCCTGTACTCGTTTTCTGTTTGCTTTCTCTTATTTTTTAAGCCTTAATCTTCAATAAAAGATGTGGAATGGGGCCAAGTAACATGGAAAAGCCTATGCGCTGCTACAAAAGTGAAATCCATAGCAGAAAGAAAAATCTCCTTGATAAACTGTTCAACTGCCTCTGCTAGATGGTGATGGTTCCTGCTGTTATTATGGTGATAGTAGGTTGCAAAATTTCATGTCTCACTTTTTTTTCCCCTCCTGGCATTAAAGACTCAAATTCAACAGTTTCTTTCTTCTCTCCTCTTTTCTTTTTGGGTAGAGCTGGAGAAAATACGAACTCTGTCTCACCTTTCTATATCCTCTGCTTTCTTTCTTTTGAGTATTGTATGGCCTTTTTCAGAATTATCTCCTTTTCTTTAAATCTTAGAAGTTGGTTATTACAGCCCAACAAGAATCCTCAGCCAATGGACCTGGGGCTAGAGACCTATATGCCCTTTCCATTTCAAAAGTGTCAATATCTTCACAATCCAAAATGTCTTTCAACTTTTCTTCCATTTTTTATTAAATAAAATTATTTCCGTAAAAGCAACCTCCAGAAATGTCTCCCACCATCTCTTCTGCCAAATATACATAGATAACTGATATGACAGTGGGTTTTCAGCTGCAGGCAGCCCTCTTGAAATGTTTGTAATTTGTTGTTTAGAAACCAAATATGCAATAAAAACAGATCTGAAATGCTGCTTTCAACAGTAGATGCTTCCACTAAAATTATTGTATGATAACTGAAGTGCTCATGCTCTGGAAGTCATCAGAAAAACCTAAGTGATACAGATATCTGGCCTTATTCTCTTTCACCTCAAAATGCAGTTATGCCAGAAATGCCTCTTCTCCCATTCTTTCTTTTGGGTCCAGACGTCTGTTATTTTGGGAAGCTACTTCAGGTCTGGAAAACCATGGCTTTTCAGCTGTATCCTTCCCATTAATCATCTGTTTTTTCAAAAATCCTGCATCTTTCTCTTTGTCCATAGATACTTGGATTGTCTCCTTACCAGCTTGTCCTGCTGTACACTGGCATATCACAACTGGTGCCTCTTTCAGATTTTTGGTTTTTGGAACCCAACTCAAAATGAGCCGGGAGGCTCTGGCTTTTAACGGACAGGCCCTCAGCCTCGCTTGAAACTCATGTGTGTTGAGTGACCGATCTGTGTCTCTCATCATGGCTAATGACAGAAGTGGCTTGTGGGTTTCCCCAGGACTAAAGATGAATTTGTCCCTACTGGAACCAATTGCTACATCCTCAAAGCACTTTTAAGTGATACATAATTATGGGGGATGGTGTTGTAGTCCTCCCCCATTATAAAGCTTCCTTTCATCTCTTGCTAGGGTTACATCCAAGAAAGGAATGGAGGATTAAGCACACAATTCCTGCTAGCAGCAATAAACTCTGGCAGACTAGGGAGCAAGGAGGCTTCTTTAACCCTCAAGATGAAACCCTAGGCACTTTTGCTTACTTACTGAATACTAGGTTTTGGCCCATTTCATAAGGATTGTTGTCCTAGCACATATTTGTGTCTCTCTCTGATAATGCTTAAGGGGGCAAGATGAAGAACTACGCGATTCAAATCTCAAAATCATAATCACTTTCTGGTTTAAAAGGCAAACCCTAGTTTTGTTATTATCAGTGGTAGATCCTCTTTCCTCCTTTTTAAATAGAAACTCACCAAATTGAAGGTAAAGTCAAGGTAAACCAAATAGCATACATATTTATTGCTGATCTGAATTGAACAGGAAATTGATGCAATAGGTGGCAAGATCTTTATTAAGGATGAAAACATTTTTGAAAGTTCTTTTTCCTGCTCTCCAGTACACTTCAAAAGGAAGTTGAAGTTTCTAATTCTCTTTTATGAAGGTGAGGAGGGCTTTGGCTTAATTACATTGAACTGATTACATCTTGAGGTGAACTTGAGCTATTCTAGTGATGTTATATGGTTTGCATCCATCAGAAAACTTGAGTGTAGCATGGTTAGAAACTGTTCACACAGAGCTGATGAAATCAAGTCTTGTACATATACAGTATTCAGCAATAGCTGCCATTTGTACCTTGCATGGTAGTCCGAAAGTTATCTATATACAAAATATAGATAAAAGTTTTGCTTTAATCACACTGGTATAGCTGAAGTGATACAATAGCTCCTAATTTTTCTTCTGTGTCAGTGTAATTATCTTGGGCCAAAGTGTAATGGCACTTTATGGATTTTATCGATGTCTGTATTTCAATGAAGGAAAGGAGAACTACTTATGGGTCTGCAAACACTCTTTAAACTTGCATTGCTGTATCTAGATAAATAGTTGTACTAGGTGCCTTGTCTGTATTTCTCTTTTTTTTTTTGATATAAGGCCATAGTCAGGAACTGTCTTGGGGAACAAAGTTGGCAAAGTTAGCTAAACAATCTTTTTGGGCTGAGCTCTTCACCGCTGTCCCCCCAGCTGAGGAATGGTTACTGGCTTCCTGAGTGTTCCTATTTTGTTTCAAAGCCAATAAACCAGGTTAGATTAGATCACCTTCATAAGAGCTGGGTAAATTAGTCCATGCTGGGCCCAGGGCTTTTGTACCTGGCCTGTGTCCAGGTCCAGAAGTGCCTTGTTAAAAGCTGAGATTGAATGGCTCTGCATTCCAGGCACTTCTGTGACTGGTGTGCACACATGCCCCACGATGGTTTTACTGATTGGACAATGCTCATTTTTGTATTTAATCACCTAGAAAGCTTTTCCTGCTAGGGTTCTTGCTGAGTACGCATATTTCCATTCCTTTCTCTGATTTTATTTTATTTTTGGATTGTCTATAAAAGATTGACCTTCCACTCTCAAATATTCTTATTATTAGATACAAAGCATATGTATTGGCATAAAACCTACCGTATATGGAATGAAAATTACTGGCAGTTCTTGAAACAGATTCTGTGCATGAAAGCCTAATTGTATGTTGGACAGTGGCGATCGTAAAAAAAAAAAAAATAATCTTGAATACTTGCGGTTTAAATCAATGACCTTTACTTCTGTGAGTGGTTGCATTGATACTGAGGTTGTCAAGTGCTAAGCCAAGTTGAAACTGTATATCGTGTGAAAACAAAGGTGCATGCCAACATTCTGTGCCAACAAACAGCATGTCCTAAGTGAGGGTGAATGAGGTGACTGGTGAGGAGATTAGCAGGTTAAGGTGCAAGAGTAAGAGCTTGTTCCTGTGAGTAAGGATTGATTCCTACAACCCTGAAGGAAACAGTTTGCTAAGATGCATTTGATTCATCTGAAATGCTTGAGGAATTCCCTTGATAACCAGAGTACCTGAAAACTTCCCCATCCAGCTTCCACAAGCTGGAAATGCTTTTAGGATACAAACGTTAGAAATTCAGTTTCCAGGATGTCACTGACGTAGCCATTGATCTAAATGGAGTTTCCTGGGGTTTTTTGTAATGCTACAATGAACAGAACCGATTACTCAGATACTACTAAGTGTTGAATGAAGAGTCTGTGTCTGTCTTGTTTTGGATTCAGAGCAAAGTCAGGGTGATTCACAAGTAGGTACTGTAGGGGCTACTGTAAATTCACAGTAGCTGCCCTGCAATCCCTTTCTGTCTGGCTGCTCTTAGTCACCTTGCATCACAGGTACACCTTGAAAGGGAAACCTAGTCAGGGTGGCGTAGGCAGTGTGCAAGCAATGTACATGCAAGAACTGTTGCACTCATCTTACCTCTGCAGACAAGCCTGTCTGCAAGTGCAGATGAGGACTTAATTTAATCTAAATAGTTAATTTGGATAGGGCCATATGCGGGAAGAGGATCAGACTAGCATTGTTCACAGATGAGTTGTTTTTCCTGCCTTGTATAATTTGTCCAGTAAATAGAGAAACAAACCCAATGCAATCAAGCCTGATTCACTTCTGTACTTTTGTGTGTTCCCTAGTACTAATGAGAGTTTGTTTGCTGGTGTTAGTAAGAGGTGTTAACAGCTCGCTCTGAAAACTGAAATCCTGTGTTTGTCTCCTGCCTGGGCACAGGCATTCCCAACTCACCCTATACTACTTCAAGCAAGACACTAGAGGGAGGAGAAAGTGCTACGCCAGGAGTCGCTCTGTGCCCCTTGGCTATTCATCCCTGTTCTAAGAGTAGAAGCAAACATGGTAATAAGCAGATCCATGCTGTGGGTTTTGCAGTGCTGGTGTCTGTCACTTCAGAACAGGACTGGTAACATCCATTGCTTGCACCTGTACCCCGCAATGGCAATTACAAGGCAACATCTTACTCTTCCCACCAAGCTGTCTGGGTTGTCACCAGAAAAGTGGAGGCAGACAGTGGATAGCCTAATTAGTGTTTGGGCTGAATTTAAACACACATAGTAATAGAGTATGCAGTTCATGGACAACGAAATAGTGCTTTCTAAAGTGAGAATGAATGGGAAACTCAGGAGACAAACAATGTGGTTAGTCCAGATCAAGAGCTCTGGGCTCGCTTGTAGTATGCAGAAAGTCCTCTGCACCATCAAATCACCTGGGTTTTGTTTTCATTTGCAACTGTGTAGCCCCTGACTACTGCAGATTTAAATCAGTGAGAGATGGCTCAAGGCCGAAGTCAATTTTGTTTTAAAGTTTCTTCTGCCAAAATTTGGCCCTGAAAGCTTGTACTTGGAATTGTACAAAGTTTCATTTTATTACGGTATGTTTCCCCCTCCGTCCTCAAATTGGCGACCGCTTTTATGAATTTTGGCAGGGGACGAATGATCCTTCACACTCAGCCTGTAATTTACAGCTACGTTTGGTTTTACATAATGTACAATTTCAACGTTGTCTAACATTTCTTCATGTATTGCGGAAGACTTTCAGGTTTTATTAAACTGGCATATATAAATTGATTTTCCAGCTGGATGCAGTCACTTGGCAAACTCTGCACATTCTAACTACATACGAGCTAAATTACACACTCTAATAGTGTATTTGAATTATTTTATGTGCAACATATAGTTGCAGGAGCATGTGGCAGTTTCCCAGTGCTTTGCCTAACTAGAATTTTGCTCCTAGCTAGAGGAACTGTTACAGAGTAGATATAAATATTTTCATGAAAGAACAAGCAGGCTCTGCCTTTTGGTAGGAGAGACTCTTGCTAATTTGCACTTGCTGAGAAGAGGTATTACTGTCTCCCCATGACATGAAGAAGTGTTACTTAGGGCAAGTCAAAGTCTGCAAAATCACCACTTGAGTTAGAAGGTTTTATGGATATGAAGAAGAATAGAGCTAGACTGGGGAATCTTCATTGTCAAAGGGATTTCTTATACAAATAGATGATCCAGGAGGGGCAGAAGACTTCTGCAGTCTGACACGCAACTGTTTCATGACTGAATTCTGGAAAACTTGAGCATATTGATTGGACTTCCACTTTGCTAAAATAAGTCAAGATGCCAAGTGAAACACTGTTCATCTCTGATGTGCACACTTCCCAATTTTGCCATCTTGCTCATTGAGAGTAGGCTTTAATCCCTGTATAGCCTCATGTTTGCATTACTCTCTGAAGGATCAGAGTAGACCTTAATCTCAAACCAGTTACCCAAAAGTAAGGACTGGGGAGAGGACTGTGGTGAACATTTGCTCATTGAAGACAGGCAGATTACTTCAGTCCACGTGAATCCCAGTGTGTGTGGCCTGAGATTTATGGCTGAGTTTTGATTTTGAAAAGTCATTTGGTGCCACCTGTGTGCTACCTAGATGGCTTGGCCTGTCATGGGGGCTAGCCACTAGGATTGGGATTATTTTTTTTTATGATGTTCACATTTACCAGAGAGCTTCAATTATCTCTGACCAGAAGGTTACCCTACTCTACTCCATGGTGTAGTACTTAACTCAGTAACAGGTATCTCTGTCTCACAATGGCGGTACTCTTGCTCTTAGGGTGCTTTTGTGGAAAGTCGCTACTGATGATCACACCTTGTTCTGCTGGATTCAGCTCCTAGCGTCACCCAGGCTGCAGGCAGCTGCAGTCACTCAGAGGGGCAGTACTGGACTTTGCATTAGGAGGTTTTGCCTCTTGAAAAGGTTTCACTCTGCATCAGAAACAATGTCGCGGCCTCAACCTCTTTGCAAAATGGGATTTCTAGTTTTGAGCCTCTTTTGTGTTGAGATGCTGCAAGAGTTTTATGTCAGGCTGGGAATTCTCTAATGCACGTCCTCCCCTCCTACAAAAGGTGGAGGAAAGGAAAGCAGTATCGTAATGTTGTCACCAGTAATCTTTTAATTCACCAGATATTTGAATTTTACTGGACAGTAATGTTTTTCCTTATTTTCTGAGATGGAATTAGCAATAAATCCTGCCACTACCTCTCAGAGTTCTGATTTTGTAGCCATTGCTTCTCTTACAGGGCTTTAGGTGTCAACTGTGCTATCTATTTACCACATGGATAAACACATAGCAAGCATTATATCACTTTATTAGGCCACTAATATCTAAGAGCTTTGTCTTATGACATGGTATAAACAATAAATCATATGCTCGTTGCAGTTATTCTTTATGTCAAGTCTTATTTCTGCATCCCAGGCAGAATAAACTGTTCAGTACAGTTTTCTTGTTATGTCTTTCCGCCTCCTCTGTTGTTATTAATAGACAGTGTTCCTGATTATTCTGCCAGGGAAGGCAATATGGGATAAATCGTGGGCTCGGATGAGGGAATCAGAAAGAAATGTCTCAGTTCTTACATTGTATTATTGACTCTGATTTTTCTTTGGGAGAGCTGGGTGAAACCAGTGCACTAAGAACCAGATAACTAAAGTTCAGCCAAAACTGCTTAGCCTAGTACTTCCTATTGAAAAGGGCAGTCCAGAGCCCAGACAGTGAAGGTCGTATGTAGTGTTTAGGACATGTAAATATGGTCCAAGGTATTACACTAGTAGGAGGTCCTCATCAAAGATTTGTTGTCATAAGTGATCACCTGTAGATCAATATCCTAAGCTAAAAGCACGATGTACAGTCACAGACTATGTATTTTTGGTAGCATCATTAGGAAAAAGAACAGATTTGTATTTTAATGAAGAGGTATATTAACTTTACCGCAAAAGAAAGAAGTATTTTATGTCATCGCAGTCATCTGCCATGCGGCATCTACAGCTGCTGTCCATCAGAGCTTTCCCCTTTGGTTTCCTGGTGCTAGGCAAGACCACAACATCTTGCCTAGCTGCATCATGTTGTTTTGTTGGCATCGGTTTTGTTCTTTTAGGAGAAGTAACAGGCAGCCTTTACTTTCCCTTCTTTCCTTCCAGAAGAGCAGAAAGGAGGGGTGGGGGGAACAGAAACACAGAGACATCAGCTATGGGGATCCAGAATGCCTTCCACCTGTCCTTTCACCTACAGTGGATTTAATCCAGGCTGTGAAGAGAACAATTCTTGCCTGCTCGAGCTGTCCAGGGCCTTCTGCGTGATATTCTTGAAGAGTCACTTCAGCCAAGTATTATAACAAAAGTGGTGTTGACTTTATCAGACAGTTCCTTGAGACAAAACTCCCATGACTGAGATTTCTCACCATAGTCGTGGCCAAGCACACAAAACTTTCCTGAACAGGATTTACTGAAAGCCTTGAACGCCTGCCTTTTCACTTACGGACACTCTGCTATGGAGTAACCATACCACCTTGCCTATCTCCCAAGACCGATTTCTTGATTGCTATCGCATCCATCAGATGATTTTCCAATGGGCAGCTTTAACCACAGAGGACTATAGCTATTCCTGAGGACCCGAAGAAACTTTTCATAACAAGCAGATACCAAGGATCAGATAGAAAATGCTGTACCTGATAGAACCAATACACACTTCCACAGAGCATAGACAGAGATGTTGTTTACATGATACAGATCTACATAGCAGCGACACAGTTCTTCATCTACACATTTTTTCTACACTATGGGTTGTTTCTTAATCATTGCAGGGTTTTCAAGAAGAATACTCTGCCCTACAATGATCCTCTAGTAGATTTCTCTTGCACTAAGGATTTTGCAAGGATAGGAGAAGTAGCGGGGTGAATTCTTCTGTGTTTCTGTTGGTGGGTTGCAATTTCCCATATGCATCTGGAATAGGACCCTAAACTCTGTCATTTCTTCTTTGCTGGCAGCATCTCTCCAAGTTTGGTGTCTGGATGGTTGTTTGGCCAAGGGACAAAGTACGATTGTGTAAATGCATGAACTGAGCTATCTGATTGGTACTAAAGTTATTCTGACTAATCATAAGCTCATCTCTCTCTCATCACTACATGGTTCTGGAGTGAAGAAATGGAAAAGGAGGAAGGCTTCGTGCTCTGTTATGCTGTTGAACTAACTTGTGGCTGCTCACAAGATAAGATTTGCCCGACTATATATCAGCATTGTAAGAGGTACAAGCTGCTGTTTGGGAGAGTTTTCCTGTTGCCTTCTCTTACGTCTGTGTGGAGCAGCTGTGGGGAGAAGGAAGAGAAAGGTTTCTCTACAGAGTACCATCTCCTGCCTGAGCCTAAAATTGGGATTGCCTATCCAGTCTTGCAACTTGAAGGAAAGCAAGAGCCACGCTATCTGGTATTTAGATCTCGTTAGGGTGTTACAACATTTGTTCCCTAATTCAGGCCTCTTCTCTCTTTGCAAATCACGCAGAAAGACATCCTGTTTTCAGCAGATTTTTGCCAGACCATTTGGGGGAATGTGATTTCAACCTCTGCTTTGTTTGCAGACTACCCACTCCATCTGTTAGTTGTTTGGTGTTTGTGATGAGTGGTTTGTGGCCTAAATTGCATAAAGTCTTGTTCTTAGCAGGAATGAATCAATACACAGCTACACTCTTTCACTCTTCAAAAAAAAAAAGTCTGGCATATTGTTTTGCTTCCAGTCCTTGAATGGTTGCTGGAATTTTTTGGAGAAGAGAATCATAACCGATGAATATTCAGTGATTAATACATAAATGCAATTGTTTTTCAACTAAAATAATAGTTGAAACAATTTTTATCATGAAGAGGAGGGAGCATGGTGGTATTGGGTAACCAGTGTCCATAAACACCTCAGGATAGTGTGGCTTTCCAAAAGCCAGTAGCGTATCTAGTCTTCATTTCCATAAGTCATGGCTTTATACCACCTTTTTTGTGGGGTTTAGGACCTCTGGGCCCAACAGCCTGAAGGGTAAGATTTAAGCTGTAGTGGAAGATGTGTGCAAAATGAAAGCTCTTCAGTGAAGATCGCTGTAAATAAGAACAGAAGTTTTGTTCAGTTGAGGTTACAAGCAGGTGTGAAAGTCCAGTATGTGGCAGAATAGGTTTGGGAGCAGCAGCTTGCTCACTGGAAGAAAAGGATAAAGAGAGTTTGAAAGCGATGCCAATTTGGTGAAATGTGTTCACTGGAAGGTGGCTTAGGCCTTTGTCATCTTCCATAAATACGGACACGTTATGGGCTGTAGAGGCGATAGGCTGAGAATCAGCATGTGGGAACATTAAAGGGCGCATCTGTCCAGTTTTGCAGCTGCTTCTAGTCCAAGCACCGTTTCCCCTCTTCCCTTCCTCACCCTGCGTCAAGGTGCCTTGTGCCTCCCTTGCGCTGCAGGGAGATGTTGACAATGTGGCATAGATCAGAACACGCATTGGGAAAGGAAAAATTCGACATTGACTAATGCCCGATTAAATCATATGTTTGGGATCTCCTGGGTCACGAACTGTGAGAACTTTCCATGAAAATTATGAGCCATAACTCAAGCAGGCAGCTCTGGGACAGTTGCACAGCTGCACAAGGCATGCAAGCTACCCTTTTGCACTCGACATAGAATTTTTTTATTTTTTTTTATTTATTTTTTTTTTTTTTTCCCCGGAAACCCTATCTCTGAGTTGCAGGTAAAGCTGACGCGTGTCCTCCGGTTCCCTTCTTTCGCGCACCCGGTAGCTGGGCTGACCCGAGCCGGGGCGCACCGAAGCGGAGCCCCGCCGGGGAGCTGCGGGCTCGGTGCCGGCCGCCCGGGCTGCCCCAGCCCGGCAAAGCCCGGAGCTGGCGCTAACGCTGTGAGGTGTGTGGGCCCCTAGAGGGTGCTGACAGCACAACGGAGAGAGGCTTCGCCTGCACAGCTCCAGCTGCAGGGCAGGGAACTGACTTTATCGTTCCTTTCAGATCTTTTACCCTGTGTCGTTTCCCCAAACATCCTTAAATTGGATAGGCAACGCTGCTTGCAGATTGCTTGCCAGCGTCCCGCCTCCCGCATCAGGCAGAGAGAGGCATCAGGCAGCTCCCGCTGCCCGCTGCCACCCAGAGAGATCATTGCACCCAGGGCTGGGGCACAGGGTGGTGGGTTTTTTTCGGTGGACAGTGGGGAGAGCCCCCCTTCCTGCAGCAGACAGAGATCAGTAGCAAACTTGGGGAGCGGTGAAAAGTTTTTTTTCCATGCACCCCTTCTCCAAGCGGGCGACTGGACGGTAAAAGTGCCTGACTGCATATGCCTGTGCCAAGGATTACAAGTTGTACCTCAATGGGGGAGAGAGCTGGGGGAGCAGTGGGGTGCTGTGCTGGCACCCTGTGATGCTGTCATGCTTGCTGTGTGTTGCAAAGGAATGCAAGTTGTACAGAGCTGCAACAAATGTGTTTAATTTATTTATCAAGGGGACTTAGCTGCATAAGTGTGGCTTCAAAAATCTCAAAGGGTTTTCTCATCAAGACTTTCTGAAGTAAAATAAAAAAAAAAAGTACTATCAGGGATCAAACAAGACACTTTCTCTGTGTCTCACTTCTCCCACACTGCGTATGAAGGGAAGGAGAAGCATAGGAAATAGGCAAACACACATTAATCCCTTCCTGCCAAAATTTCTGTTAGAAAACGTCTCCGTCTCCTACCTTTACCATTAGACTGTTTGGCTGCTTTGCGGGATTGATTTGATACATTGATTCTATTATGGCAGAGCTTGCAAAGAGTGAAAGAACGTGAAATATAGTTCCCAAAAGAGCAGATTTCTTGGTCAAGAAAGATTCTTACAGACTAGCAGCAGAAAGAGAGCGCTAGCAAGTATGCTAAATAAAAGCAGATACCAATCATAAACAATTACATATGTGCTTAAAAATTCTTCTCCTGACATCTTTACATTTGCTGGTGGAAGTCACCTTATGAATATCAGCAGATGAATTATTCTATATGGGTAAGGAGTTGAAAAAGCAAAGGACATCTCACTTTTTCCTTTAACCTTGGGGAATAGAAAAGATCTGGCTCTTGCATCTCTTTTGAGAATACAGTCACTGCAAGGGAAAAACCCATATGCATTGGAAGGCTTCTGAATACATCTAAATAACAGGCATATCAATGAAATGCTAGACTTTGGGCTGAACGATAACCCATATATAAATCATACAGTGTGCTGTTTACTTCAGATTTACGCTGACCTGCAAATCTAGCTCTACTGGGAAGTTTGCACAAACGGACAAAACCAGACTGGCTAAGAAGTACATCTGCCTCATCTATTTGTATAAGCAGAACTAAACTGACGGTCTTAGATCTGTAATGGAAACTAGAGATCTCTTTATATTCTGGCTAAAGGGCATGCCTGTTTGTTTGTTTGTAGTTAGAACTAATACCTTGTGGTCATCCAGATATTAATTTTGAATAATATTGGTTCTGAATGTAATTACCTTTCTTTGATACATGCTCTTGCAATTGGTCTGGCTTTTTGAGAAGGTATTAATTATTGTCACTTCTCAGTTAAATAGTTTCGGTGCTTAACTCTCAGCCTGTGGTTTGATTGCAAACTTTCTCCTTTGAATATTCGTTATGCGTCTTGGATGTCTAAACATACAGCATGATATTGTTTCTGGCTGCTGGTCGTGTGACTCAGATTTTTAAACAGTAGATGGATAATTGGCAAGTAACAAACTTTCAATACAAATTAATCATTCTGGCATTATGGAAAACACAGGATTCTCAAGGATTTCCAGAAATACCTACTGGCTATATGAATATTCTGAAATAATGAATAGTATTACTCACAGCCAACTGAAGCTTGGCAGTCATGCCTGCAAAATATTTTTGAATAAGGTTTGTGCCTGTTTGTGTTTTGCTATTCAGCTAGAACAAGTGCTATCACTTCCTAACTCGTGATTAATTCAGTGTTGCCAAATCCTGTGATTTTTATCGCAAGTCTCGTGATACTTGATGTTTTTTTCCCTATAACTTCCCGTTCCTGGAGACATTTAATTGGGTGAGAATCTCAGTTTTCATTTTTATAGAAGTAAGTTTCTACTCCTCAGACTGTGAAGAAGTTTGAAAATATGACCCAGGGGTATCCTAAACACAGCCACAAAACCCAGAAAAATACAAATTAATCTAACTCTTTTTCTTTTTTTTTTGGTCTTGTGATCTTCAGATCTCTCCTCAAATATCCGATTCTCGATTCAAGACTTTTGGATATTTAGGGATGGGACTACCCGTAACAAATTTTCCCCTTTCCCTCCCTAAATTTAAAACACTGACACGTTTTCTTCAAAGGGGAAGGACTGATTGTTGTGAAGCTGCAGTGAGGCCACACAGACGACATTCAAAGCGTTCCCTCGCCACCTGTACTCATAGCTTAACCTAGCTGTGATCTGAACGCATTTTTTGCTTCATGTTGTTTTGCTCAAAGGTCAAATTCTTTGGTTCCCAGGCGCAATGAAACCCATTACACTCTGTGCTATTACAAGGCGACCCTCCCTACGGCCTGAAATAGGAGACACATTGCCTTCTCAGGATAACCTGCCATGAACAGTAAAAAGTGAAGCTTTGCATGACGAACCTTGTATGATGTGTGCAAATGTGCAGACATTCATAAGAAATTTTTTCAGTTACAGAGGAGATCATCAGGCTTTTCACAGATGAATATTCCTTGAATATTCCCACCTGGATACTCCCCTCTCATCCCACTTTTTACTCAATCATGTGTGAACCAGTCCCAGTTTCTGTGAATATACTTGTTGTTTATAAGTGTTTCCAATAGGAAAAGTGTGTGTACTGCGAGAGTAAATAACATACAGTTGATGGATTGTTCAAACTATTTGATTAGGGCTTTCCAGAGCTGGCTGAAAAGCAGGGTTTCCAGTTTGTGAGGATTTTTCATTTTTTAGAAATTTGACTTTGGTCCAATTGGCCTGAAAACTTTTTTTTTTTAAATTTCCTATGAACTGAAAAAACGTACTCGTGAGACATTGGCAAGGGATGTCTCGTGCGGCAGTCAAACTGAGGAGAAAGTTGGTCTGATTTTTCAGCCTCTCTTCCCCACAAATGTTTCACTGCTCTGTTTCCCCGCTGCCAAGCTGTAATGCCACCATTCCTGTAACACAGCCCAGGTTCTCTGTGGCCTGGGCAGTCCTGCCCTTCCTCTTCCTCCTGCCCCTTCATCCTCCTCGCTACCGCACCTCTGCTGGAGGGCATGAGGGGAACCATCTAGAAACAGAAAATTCATTGTGTGGTCCCTCCACAACTGGTGGCCAACCAGGGGAGAGGGCAGCACCCAAGCAGGAGAGGGAGACAGCTCCTGTCCTGGCCTGCAAGAAGACATTTTTAGCCAGGGATGAGGCTTTTCCTTCCTCACCAACAGGTACTTTTTAAGAAAATTGATGATGAAATGGGTGCTTGCTACTGCTTCTGCTCTTTATGCCTAGTCTGAAGGAAAGACTCTGATCTACTGGGTTTTGGATTAAGCCTTTTGCTAGTATGGCAGAATTAAAATGGATAATTGAGAAAAGAAAGGGATTTTGTCATGGAGCACAAGCCCAAAAAGGAGTCTGGCTAAAGTAAACGTGAAGGGCAAACACATTTATTGCCCTGACCTGCATCTCTGCTTTGACCTGCATGACTTTTTCTGCCTCCAGACTCTCCCTTAAACTTGTGAGAAGTTTTGATCCTGATCTGGCCATTGCAGCTGAAATGCGAAGGGGAAAAAAAAATTGCCAGCAAAGGAAAGGCACCATAAAATAGACTATAGTGGAAGGAAATTAAAGATAAGGAGAGCTATGAGAGAGTCACTGTTGAAATGCGCATTTCACTGACAGGGCATTCGCAACAAGGAATGATAAAAAGGAGGAGGGGACATATCCTGCACACATGGGAAATCGGCAAGCTTTATTCTAAGTGCAGAAAAAAGCACTGTGCGTGACAGAAGGTCTGGAGCCCTGTCTCCTGCCAAACTGCCCCAAAATGTGGATGGATCTCATCTCGGGTGGCTTTGCCCAAGACCTTTTCCCTGCCAGCTGGCCGGCGTGTGTGGTGGGGCTGTGGGATGATGGAGGGGAGGCCATTCCCTCTTACTGTGGAGTCACCGTGTGACAGCCACCTGCGTGCTGGCATACAGATGCCTGTGCCCTCACTTGATGAGTCAGGAAATCCTCCCTCATCTTCTGTGCATAAGTTAAAAAAGTGCTGATTTAATGTCTTTTTGGATTTGACTGGAGTATTTGGGAGGTTTCTTTCCAGTCAAAACAAAACAAAACAAAAAACCCAAACCACATTGCCAGATGCTACTCTGCTAGTATATCATTAAACAAAGAAAGCAGTAATTTTGTCACAGATACATATGGTATAGGGCTGATGGAGTCAGGCTGAGGAATCAGAGGCTTCAAAGAGGCCAGGAAACAGGCCATGCAATAAGCCTATTTTTTAATATGATTAGAGACGGTTAAGAATGTGAATTTGTATCACAAAAGAAGTTCTGGAGTTCTCTTCCTGATCAGGGACAAAAAGCAATTTTTAAATGGGAAATGTTGAAAGTTGCTGGCCTGATCTTCTGTCCCCCATGCATCTACCGTGGTGACTCATGGAAGCTGTGGTTCTCGTGATCTGCTCTCCTCCAGGGCTGGCGCTCCCCATTCAGATGACTCTCTCCATCATGAACTGCAGGAGTCTAAATAAAAAGAATACTGTGGTGCACTGTGGAAAATGTGCTCAAGCCCAAGAGCCAAAGAGGAAGGAGAAGGGGGGCTCACAGCACTTGAATTACTGCTCCCATGAGACAATAGGACTGAGAAGATGACTGGAAAATGAGGCTAAAAAGAGACACTGTGATTTTTGTTACAACCGCTTTTTGTGATTTGTGTTAGCTTATCCTGGAGCTAAAATTTTTACTTTTTGTGATGGGAAGTCAAAAACTTCTGAGAAAATCAAAACTTTCTCATGGAAAGCGCATTTGGCAGAATTCACATTTTCTTTTAGGAAAAACGGTAACGCTTCAATGGTCTTTCTGATCTGTTCTGCTTCCCATATTTAGCCTTGTTTCAAGTGGGACTGAGTGCAGTCACTACATCCACAACTACACTTATGCAGGTGTCTAATTAACCAGATTGATCAGTTGTCACTGGGCTTCTATCTGCAAATCCACTTCTATCCATGCTTGCAGTTCTTGTTGAAAATGCTGCTTTAAAGTACTAGTTCCCAAGAGGCTGAGCGGTAAGAATAGCACAATATTTCGAGTGGTGACATATGGTGTCCCTTCTCTTCCCTCTAGCTTAAGTTCTGAGCCCACATACTTGGCAGCCTGAAGCAACAAACCAGAAGAGGTCTTGTGGAACAGATTTGCTAGGATTTCAGGATTTTGTGTGCAAGCTCCTGTGCTGAAATATAGAACTTGAGTGTTCGGTAGTCACAACAAAGCTCATTCTGGAGTTGTATAGCTTCTAGAGTGAGACATACACACAGTGTGTAAAAATGGATCCCTTTATGAGTTCCTGGTCTAGTGGACTCATAAAAATAATTAATAAGGCACCCACCATGCTGTACCTCTGTGCATGGTCTGTGAGACATGCCAGCTTTTGCGGTTTTGTCAAGCTGGGTGGGATCTAGCAATTTTCTGTAAGCCTTAGCTCAGAAACTGTGTGTGAGTCTCCAATCTCATTTTGAGGAAAAAAAACCCACACCTGACCCTTATAGATATATTCTTGAAAGTGACTCAGGTGAACTTGAAGATTCAGAGTATTCGAAGTATTTCCCTCTCTTACTTGCCGGCAGTAGCAGAAAGGGTGAGGAGAGCCTTTCTATAATAGGTGGCACAAAGTCCACTGACTGCAGCGTCCTGTACCTTTTCCTCTCTGTAAGTGCCACTCCCCTTCTAAATGGCTCCTTGTATCATGAGTAGCACCAGTTCAACCAAACGGGAGAATGGTGTGCTGTGGAAAATGGAGTTCTGCTACAGGACCAAGTGTTTTTAGGGGGGAAAAAAGCAATCTACTAAGCACCCTGCTCAGACACAGAAAGCAATGTACGATTCTGCCTTTGCTAACAGCATGGAGTGAGTAACTCCCCATGTCACCGTGTTGGCCTTTATCTTGTGAAATTTATTGTGTTGGGTGTTGCACAGTATCTTCTCTTCCCTGAGCAATAGCATTTTAAATATAAATCGTATTATAGAGCAGAACACCATTGGACAGACAAGATTGTTCTGTTGTTCTGATGCGCTGTATGCTGCCCCGTAGTATCTGTGATAAACAGTGAGCTTGCCACCAACAGTCATGGGAGGCTACTAAACCTACCCTTTCTTACGGTTATTCCGTTGTCCTCCAAATCTAGCACTATATTTTCATGTTTGACATGGTCTAAGAGGTCCTTCAAGAGCTTAATAAAATTCCAGGAGAAAGTGCCCTCAGAGTAAAATTAGAAACAGGAAATGACCAATTCAATCATTTGGATTTTGACTGAGAGCCACCTCCATTGGGGGTAACACTCAGCTTTCCCAGTGACCAGGGAAGGCAGACAGGGCTAAGCAGATCATTTGCATTGACCAACTACTCTGAGTGACTAGGAACACAGGCTGAAATGGCAGTTTGCTCATTTTATAGATATATGGATTACTTAATCAGTGTAAATTAATAGTAGCATGGTAATACTTCTCTGCTGCACTGAGTAACAATGGAGAACAGAAACATATGGATGACAAGCAAAACAAAAAAAACTTGCAAATAAGTGGGAGAGATTTGGAGTGGCTTATGAGAGACAGTGGGTTTTGTCCTTCTAAAGGAAAGAAGAGTGCCTTTTAGAGTTGTGAGTTTGGAAGTTTGTTTTCTGTTCTTTACACTGAAACTGTGAGTCTTATTTGGACCACAAAACTCATAAGGAAACCGTGAAATGCTTCCACAAGAATAAAGGTAATAAAAACTTCAGAGCAGAGAGGGACAGAACATATTTTCTAGATTTTGTTTCATATTAATGAGTGACTAAAACTTGGATAAGATAAGTTGCTTAGCATTTCCATCTCCTCAGTTCACAATGAGCATCCCCAAGCTCTCTGTGTAATTTTTTTATCTAAATTAGGGCACATCCAAGTTAAACATGCGGATATTTCTAATGTGGAAAAATTTCAAGATTTCGACGCAAGTAAGAGGAATTGGGAAGCTGAACTGAGGAGATAAACAGATTTGCAGCTCAAGAGATGGGGTAGGCAAGAGGCAAATGGCTTGGAAGGAGGCGCGTGAGACCACAAACGCTTCCTGTGCTTGATCTGGTACCAGAAGGGAAGTTTTTCTGCTCCTTTTTTGTTAGGTAACTGGATTTCTCAGCTGTAGAGTGGAAAAGCTTCTGAGTGAGTGGGGGCAGTCTTTGGGAATCACTACTGTTGGGTAGCCCAAGAATATCGTATTTTTCCTGTTCATGAGTGATTTCATCCAGCCATTCCTTAGTTTGTTAAGCCATTCAGTGTTTTCTCTGCAGTTGTCTTTATTGTTTTATCCAGGAATTTGTTTGATATTGCAGATATATAAGGTACCACTGGGAAGGGAAAGTATGAAAAAGTTACCTAACCTTTTCAAAAATAGCTCTGTTTTATCAGGCTTTTGTTTTAGGACTGGAGGATTGATGAGGTGTGAATGCACTAGTTCTGGAAGGGACTCGGAGCCCCCATATTTTGCTGGCAAATGGTAAAGGCCAGGGTTCTGGCCCTGGGTGTTATGGGGGGTCTGTTACCTTTACGTGCACAATCGCAAACATCATCAGGAAGAAAACAGAGCCATGACTCAGTCAGCAAAATTAACTACGTGACCAGCAGCAAAACTCTCAGAGTTCCCCCTGCCCTTCCCTGTTACATGAGTTTCCATGCTTTGAGGAGGAAAGGAAAAAGAATAGCTAATTACCTTGAATGGTTCATTCTGCAGCAGAGAATGGAAGTTAAGTCTGCATGAGAGTTTGGCACTGGAAGAACAGAGGCGGCTGAAAAGCAGCGCTGCAGTTTGGTTTATTTTGATTCAAAACCTGTGAGAAGGGGATAGTGTCATTTGTCATAATTTTTGCTGTTAGCAGGGCAAAAATAGGTTAGGCCCAGAGAGCTCTCTGAGTTATCCTAAACTGAGAGCCTGGGCAGTCCCACAGGAACAGGGCTTACCCTTGCTACCTCCCCTCTGTCACTCACAGCTGCTCTTTCACACCATTCTACTCCCTCTGCTCCCTTTTCTGGAGCTGGAGACTTCTCAGGCACATTAGACCTTCTTTCCTTGTGCTTGGAGAAAAGATATCGGACTGCTCTTCTTGTTCTTTCCCCAGTCCCAGAGAGAGAGGGGCAGATGGGGGTCTTCATCCTCCTATCCTTCAGTGTAAGGTGGAAGTTGGGAGCACAACCTGTGCCTCTGACTTTCTGGTGAGCACAGTTCACGGAGCTTAGAGGAGGTTTCCCTTGTTACCCCTGCAGAGAGTGCTGGGGGCAAGGGAAGGCCAGCTATGGCTCCCACTGGGTGGTAGTCCTGGCATCAGTGCCAGCTGAGCACCAGTGGAGGAGTGCTGCACAGGAACCAGTCTGCACATGGCCAGGTAGGGGTGCAGGGAACCCAGCCACCAAGTTAACTGCTGTTCATGCACTTCAAATCACATATTCAACAGTCCTGAAAAGTACAGAAACAGCCTCAGTTCCAAGCTGTCCCTTTTTGTGTCAGGTAATTTAATTTCTTCCTGGAGGGACCAACGTTCAGATGATGAAAAGCCTTTGTCTTTGCATGGGGCTGTGTGAGATGGCAGCAGATGAAATCTCTCAGAATCAAAGAAAACATGACCACCAACTAGGTCCAAGTTACCATCCTTTGGATTTCCGTTCAGACTGCAGCTGTCCTGCTGGTGCCCTTTCCAAAATCAAAGCCCTCCACTCTGACAGCCAGTTAGCGGGACTACAGCTGCCTCTTGGAGAGGAGTGATACAAGCTGGCATGAGTTATCTTGCATTCTCTCAATGGAAAGTTACGTTTTCCTTCTATGACAGCATCCACTTGGGATACTAAAATAACTTTCCAGTGCTTAATTAAGCTTCCACTTCCTTATTGGGAATAGATGATGCTACAGAAAGACTGAGATCTGCCCAATGCAAATAAGTGGGTAGTCAGGGGATATGAACCAAGAATCTGAACTCCTAGGTTCCCTCGAGGCTAATGCCAGGCAACCCCAATTTGCCTGGTTTTAGGAACAGACACCCGTAGTGGACTGACATTTATTCAGGGATTGAGGCCCCAACCTAAGGAAAGCTAACTGAAATAGCCTTTCTAAAAAAAAAAACATTAAAAATGCTCCCTACAATTATTTCTACAATCTCTCTCCCACATTTTCCCATTTTTTTATGAAACAAGTAATTTTAAAATTTTTCTTTCCTTTTCTTTTTGATGTACCTGTCCTGAGAATAGGGGAAGGGCAGGAAAAGGAAGTCAGTATTCCAGAAAAAAAAAGGTCCTTTCCAGAGACTGTGGAAAAAAATTCCACAAAGTCCGTTGCAGTTATTTTCTATGGTTCTAGTCAATGTACAGGAGATGACAAGTTCAGCCCCATATTGTGAATTAACACTTATACTCTGATGAGTAAAGTGGTTTAAAATAGTCATTCCCTCCTCCAGCTAACCCTTCTTGCATTCCAGTGCTGTCTTAATTTGCCATTTTCAGAAACTGCACAGTGACTTTGTTTAATTGATCAGATCAATAATTGCCTGCAACAGAACTTGTAATGGAGAAATTCCCTCTGGTTTTGCCTATGAATAGAGTAGAAAGAGACCAAATAAATAACCTGGGGTTTGCTGTTGGACACTGTATGCTCTGTGTTGTTATTCATACATGCAGTGGTTACATTCATACTTATTCTATGATTATATGAATATCTGTAGCACTCCAAGTGTAATTTCCAAAAAGTTAATTTTTCAGGCATATTTGTCTCTCTGTAGAAAAGCTTTTATGTGTAAGTCTTCTGTTACATATTTGACTTTTACAAAAATGTTTCTTCACTGAAGTTGATGGAGTTACTCTTGATATAAATCAGGACATGTCAGGATCCCCTAGTTTAAGTGGCCCTGAAATACGGATTTTGTAGAGGTAATTGCACAGTTGTATCAAGGCTACAAGTAAATTCTTAAATTGTGAGTGTCCTGAGACTCCTGAACTGAATCTTGGAGGAAGGTACATTTTAGAGGTGTGGAACTAGGTATATTTGTGGGTAGAAAAGTTAAGCATGGAGATATGTGACCTTGAAAAAGCTGCATTTAAGTTAAATAAAATCACAAAAAACAAACCTTCCCCCTCAAGAAAAATGGTCTTACCTCTCTCTCTCTCTCTTTATTTATTTATTTTTAAGAAGTCAAAGCTAAGTTAACAGAGGCCCTGATTAGAAATGCATTGCAAGCTTCTAATTCAGCAAAATATGTTTGTTGCTGGTTTGTTGTTTTGGTTGTTTTTGTTTTTGTTTTTTTTTTTATTTTAGCATTTTAATGCTTGTCTGTCCTTTGTACCAAATGCACTAAATAAAATTAAACACAGGATGGGGTGGAGTATCTGTTCTGACTACTGATGGAATTATTCTGTGTTTGAGTGAGCCTTATTTTTTACTGACTTAAGAAATTCAGCAGTCAAAAGCTAAGAAATTCTTATACTTTTCTAAAGATGAACTGCAAATCAAGTAGCAAGGCAGTCAGATCACTTTGCTGAACAAGATTTTAATTTCTCCTAAGTGGTTCCCTTGAATTGGGTGTCACTTTGGAGGGGAAATTTTCATCTTGCAAGGAGGTGTTTCCAGTGTATTACATCAGACAGGAATTTAGGTGGCAATAAAATGAAACAGTACGAATAAGCCCTATATTTCCTCTGTAATGCTATTACTTGGTGATAAACCAGTATTGAATACACACTAACTGTATTTAGAAGAATGATTGTCTACTGAATAGGATGTAGGGCTAAATGCTAGCAAATCAGGGGGTGATGCTCTGGGCTTGGTGATTTTGTCAGAAAGCTGCCATTGTTTTTTAGGGTTTACACCCCAGTATTTATTTGCTTGACCACTTGTTTCTGAACTTTTTGGAGACTGGGAGAGAACCTGAGGCTGTGGGATATAATTCTGATACCAACATCCTGGGTAATGGATGCCAAAGGGAAGTGAGGTGTCTTAAACTTTCTGCCTTTCTGTGCATCAAGCAGAGGCTGACATAAAAAGACCTACGTCAGATTGGGATTTACAGCCCTGCAGCCTTTTCTGGAGTTCAGCATCTGTATTGTTCCTTCCCAAAACGGAGGCTAAGTCACTTCATTTATTTATTTATTTATTTATTGAGTGTTTTAAATAAAGCAGGAGCTTCAGCTGGTCCCACACTTTCACACTTCCATATAGACCACTAGCGGCTGGGTCTCTTAACAAAAGCCTCCCACTTTCCAGGAAACAGACTAGCTGCCTGGCTATCAGCTGTTCTGGGAAGGGCACTCTCCAGCCCTCCTGGCAGATATCCAGCTGGGCAGGACAGGATTCATATCTACAGGGAAGAAGAGTTGAGTGTGACTTTATAGCTTAGTGGGTAGGACATGTCTCTGGGGAGATGGGCGACTGATCTATCGTAGTGAAATTGCTGGGGAAGGCATTGGGTTTGGGTCCTGAGCTCTTAAACCTACTATCCTGTTCTGACTGATAGGCTGGTATATAAAAGGTAGGTGCTGCCTTTGGCTGAGCTTTAACTGTTAGCAGTGCTATAGGTTTGCTCTGATTGCACCTGTGGGATGAAGCTTTACATGAGAAATCAGCAGAGCAATTCCTAGGAGGAAGATGGTGATGGGGCTGGGAGGCCCACCACTCAGGAGCTAGCCCCAGATGTGTGCAGAGGTAGCAGGCACCTAAGAAAACTCTGCTGGCAGACTTGGGAAATCTGTTGTCTAGACATGGGCTTGGAAACTCAACCTACTGTCTTTGGGCACATAAACTCAGTGTGGGTGCTTAATTTCATCCATGGATCTGGCCTCAACCTGTGTATGCCTCTGGTTTTGTATCTATCTGTAAAATTTGGAAACTGCTATACCTAAAACATGAGGATAAATAAATATGATTTCAGCCAGACTTTCATGAAGTTTATGTAAAGATACTTGTGAGTTTCACAGACATTGGAGCAGCTCTTGTAAATACTTACAAAAGCACTCCAGGATCCTTCTACTGGAATGTGCTATAGTTATGGTGAGTATCTAAAATCTTTATTGTAATAAAAAATCCATTCTAATTCTGATGGGTAGCTTATCTTATTAGTAGTAAGAAAATACTTGCATGAGCTTAATTAAAATAGCATGAGAAACAGGGATATACAACAATGCTTGTCTGCTTTCAGAGTTGTAGTGGTGGTTACAGCATCTACCAAATATGTATGCATTTGTGTGAACTCAAGTGGCATTATTACAGAAGCATTCACTTTCTTTAGAATAGTACTCAGTTGCTACTGCTGCTTAGTGAACCCAGCGCTACACCAGAATCCAGGACGGCTGCGCTCTGGTGCCAGCTCTGTCACAGGGTTGCCGAATGGTCTCAGTCCCGTCATTTCTCCTTGTCTTTCCAACCTTCTGTGAAATGAAATTTTATTTAATAATTTTTTCAAAGTGCTTTTCTAGGGCTCTCTCTAAGAGCAAATAGTTTGCTTTGTTTGCAAGAGCAGAAGTTGTCCCAGTCCAGGTACTTCGGGAAGCCTTGGAGTGCGCTAGAAATATGGCCCAACATAGCCCTGGCTCAACAGAGCATGGGAGCATCAATACAGCCCTGACTTTTGAGTGGTATCACTGATTTAGTGGATCACATTTCACTACTGGTGGAGACCTGTCTTCACCTAGGGCAACAAACAACAGAAATAATAGCAGACGTCTACTCAGATCAAAAAGAGGGAGAGAGTAACTTTTCACCAGTGAGACCTGTTATGAGGCATTTTACAAGCACATGCAAAGATAGGGTGTGTGGCCTGGGTAGCTCAAAGGTAGGCACAGCCAGAAAGTGGAATAAAGTTAGTTTGGAAGAAAAATCAGGAAAATGTAGGACTCGTAACAACAATAGTGTTTGCTTTCTTTTGGCTGCTTTCATGGGGTATACTTAGACTTTCTCTTCAATTTTTGTGTATGTTAGTACTTGCAGAGGCTGAATGGAAACTATTTTGGTGGAAGAGTGACTGGGGAGGAAAGGGTTACCTCAGGTTGAAAAAAATATAATATTTCTTCTTATTGTATCCTGCTGTATCAAAAATATCTTTGAATTCTTCTGGTTTCTTATTGTCTGTTTAGATCATACACAGCACCCATTGTATGTTCTAACCAGTCTTAATTCTTTGCAAATGTTCAGCCCTAAAACTGCCTGTGTTTCCAGTCCCACTGTCATAAAAGTAATTGACTTCATAGGGTTATTATGCATTTGCCTAATTATTGATATTTCTCTCCACTGTATGATGCTAATTTAACTTTTACTTTTTCCATCTTGGATTTATTCCCAATTTTCTTGTATACTTTTTTTTGTCCTGGCAGTATGTTGGCTTGGGCTCCAAGTATCAAATTTAACTGTGACAGGGTCTCTATTCAATTTGAAAGTTATTTTCCAGTCTTTATTTTCCTCAGTATTGACATGGGACACAATTCCAATAAACAGTTCGTATAGCATAGTATCTCTGACGACATACCCATTTCTGCAAGCTGGGTTTTGGTTTTTTTCCATCTCTGCATATATTCCCATATGCAGAAGTTGTATTTGTGGGATATTTAGTAATATATCTCCCATAAACTAAATTTTGCCCAAGTTTATTGCTCACTGGTTGCACAATTGTTCTTTATTAAAAAAACTCCTAGTTCTTTAAATAACGTTCTGTGCACCCCACTTTCAGTTAGTTTTACTATGTGACCTTGCATAATGAAACCCCTGCAGTACCTCAGATAACTAGCAATGTGCAACTGCTCAGCTTCCAGAAGGGTGTTGGGAGATTTAATGCACTAGCTTTGGTATATGCAGACATCCCTGCTTAGCTCAAAGATAAGATGGCCCAAATAATTCAAAGATAAGGAAATACAAAAGGGAGGTTCTTACTAGCAACACAGGATTGTGAATTAAACAGTGGGTCTTGGGTTTTGTTTTTAAATCTGCTACCTAGAAAATTTCACTTGGAGGAAATAACTGGACTTTTTTGTCTGCTTGCGAAAATACGTGTGAATATTATAGCCGTCCAAACATTCGTACTTGACATGTTTGGAAGCCATTGCTAAGATTTACACTGGCTCTAAGAGGAATGTATTCAGGAGCTTGTGAGTTCTGTGTCCAGTTTTACAGAGGTAGAATTGAGTATTGGGCATTTAAATTCTGTATTTTGAAGGTGTAAGAAGGACTTAACTGATGCAAGAGCCCTGTGTTGGACCTCTGCACAGAGACTGGGTAGAGAGTACTAAGTACCTGAAGCTGGAGTCAAGAATATCTTCTGAATGATGTCACTTTCTCAGTGAATATGATCACTTACGTCATTTACTTGCTGCTTTTGAACAAGGGGAAAAATCCTTAGTAAAAATGCAAGTCTTTTCATGAACAATTCATAAATAGAGAAGGCAGGTAATATCTTATTTAATAAGTGACACCGAATAATTTGCTCCATCCATATTTTTCCAGCAACGTGGTTAAGTCAGTTGAATTGCATTTCCTGACATTTAATGAGTAATTTCTGGTATATACATTTAACCAGGAAAAACAGGAAATACACCTCTATGGAGAAAGCCAACAAAAGACCTGTGTGTTGTGACAAAGTTAAAACTGCAGTAGGAACTGTAACATATTCATTTCCTGGTTTCGTATATTAATTATGCATTCTTTGCCTGCTATTAATTGAAGCCCAAGGCTTTCACAACAGGTGTGTGAAGTTAGGCCTGTGTCCGTATCAGACAGACACTCAATTAAATAGTCTGATTTTTCAGAAATACTGGATATACTTCAGCTCCCTTTTGCTGAAAAACTGCGCTTTCAAAAATCACATCATAGGTATTGAATTTAATTTCCCGAATGGCAGCTGGTTTTAAACACTGGGACTGGAAAAAATAAAGTAAAAAAA
>VYZM01010855.1:33137-67544 GCA_013398915.1 Dromas ardeola | reverse complement strand
ACCCCATGGGGCTGAGGTGGCTGTGGGGCTTGGGGGGTTGCCCCATGGAGCTGCTGTGGGGCTGAGGGGGATACCCCATGGGGCTGAGGTGGCTGTGGGGCTTGGGGGGTTGCCCCATGGAGCTGCTGTGGGGCTCAGAGGGGTGCCCCATGGGGCTGAGGTGGCTGGGGGGATGCCCTATGGAGCTGCTGTGGGGCTCGGGGGGATGCCCCATCAAGCCGCTATGGGGTTCAGGGAAATGCTCCATGGGGCTGCGGTGGCTGTGGGGCTTGGGGGATGCCCTGTGGAGCTCAGAGGGATGCCCCATAGGGCTGAGGTGGTCTGTGGGGCTCAAGGGAAAGCACCATGTGTCTGGAGTGGGGTGTTGATTGCCAAAGGGGATGTCTCCTTTCCTGGCACCATGGCAGCCGCATGTGGGTGCTTGGTAAAGGCATCTAGGAAAACCCAAGTGGGATTTGATCCTGCTCCGGTTCCTGTGCCGATCCCTGTCATGGGTAGCACAGTTATCCTCCCTCACTCCATTTTGTCAGCCAAATATTTGACCGTGTATTCTTACACTTCCCAAGAAGCTTGTTTTGACACTTCTGCCAATTTTTAAATGCTGGGTGGTTTGTTTAGTTTTTAGGGTTTTTTTCCAAGAAGGAGTTAAAGTCACCATAAATAATAGTAAATAGATAAATAAAAGTAAATAACAAGTAAAATTAAAATGCGGATGATTGAGTGGCGCTCAGATTTAGCGTTTGACCAACAGTCCCATTTGAAAGCAATTACAAATTGAGTGCGGGGTGCCAGAATTAATCAAGGTTTTTTTCCTTGGGTCATTTTTTCCAGCCCATACAACAGCTCTTCTATGTGCTTCATGGAGAGGCGACCTGGAGGTCTGGGCTGTGGGAAGGAACCCAAGTGGTTTCTCATGTCTTGCACGCAGTTGTATTTAATACCTTTTTTTATCTTTTGCTGTGGATTCTAGGGAATAACTTGTATTTAATCATTTCCTCCTTTGCAGTTGATGCTGCTGAATAATTCAGCAGCAGCACTGGTACTTCTCTGGGTCTGCGGTGCCGTGCTCAGTTTGGAGGGAAGCTCCCGTCGGGATCTCCAGACCTGCACCAGGTTGTTTTTCAGTGCTTTGGCACGCTGCATGCCAGGAGGCTGGCTCTGAAACCCCAAACCAGCATGTAAGTTGGGTATTCTTTGACAGGTTTCTCTGTCTTAGGTTGTTGTAGGGTTTTTCCTGGAGAAAGGAGATGTTTTCACCCAGAGCCCCCACCCAAGCAAGGGGGAGGCTTGAGACATCCCTGGGGCAGCTCTGGGCTGCTTGAGAAAGCGGAGGAGAAATTTCAAGACCAGCGGGGGAAAAAAAAGCCAAACAAATAAACAGCTGTCTGTTGGAAATGACAGATTGGAGAGATATTATCAGGCAGGACAGCAAGATGCCTGGCTAGATTAAATTAGCACAAGGATTTTTTTTATTATTTTTTTTTCCCCTTTATTTTAGGAAAGCGAGTGAGAATGCGGCAGCAAAATCTGCCTGTGGATGAAAAACTTGTTCAGCAGCCTTGAAGACTGAACATCAACCGGGTATTTCAAAAGCAAGAGGGGGCAGCAAGCATTTCATCTCAAGACGCCTTCCCAGGAGGGGGATTCGCAGTGTTTTCAGTGGTATCAAAGCCGTGCAGCTCTGCTACAGCGCAACAAAGTCCATGCACGAGACGCAAACATCCACACCGCCGTCTGCTAACAAAGCTTTTTGAAGTTTGTGGCCTTCCCGTGGCATTTCATATTTCACTTATGCAAACTTCTGCCTGCGGGCACCCCCCTCCCAAAATTACTGCAGGATTGTTAAAAGAAATAGTTTACTAAGATTCTCGCTAATAATACACTCCCAGCCGCAGAGGAAGAAGTGCTACCTTGGCGTTTGGAGCCTTACTGACAACCAGCCCTGAGGAGTGTTGCCATATAAAACCCGTGATCTTCAACTATGAAATTTAGGGAATTGTGAGCGAGTGGTGAGCGACAGACCTGCAGCAGCCAGGAGGAGGAGGAGGGAGAGCCAGCAGCCCCCTGCTCGCCACTGCACAGTGCAAACCACCCCAGGAGTTTCTCTGCCCAGTATCCTGTTACCACTTGAAGCAAAACCTGGATGCCGAGCCAGCTTATTTTTAGCGCATTTTGGACTTAAAGTGAAGCGAATGCTAGTGAAATATGCGGTACTGACAGCCCTGGAAAATCTTTATTCATCTGCAGCACAGGCAGCAGGGAAGGCTGTGAGGACGCAAAGCAGTCCTGAGCTGCAAACTGAGTCCCCCGGTTTCTCCGGCTCAGCTTGCCCAGTGCTATGCAGTTCCTGGCGGTCGTTGGGAGAGGGTTTTTTCCACGCTCTGAGCAGACTGAGCACAGTGGGGAGGAGCGCAGTGTGCAGGGGAGCGGCATGCTGCAGATTTGGACAGCCTGCGAGCCTCCAGCTGAGCTCTCTGCATCCCGATCAGGGCGGCTGCCGGACTTCAACTGCAGCGGCGGTGGTGCCATAAAAATGGGAGAGACTCAGAAAACATGAGTATCTGAACCCTGCTCTGCTAGTCCAGGGCCATGCTGTGTTTGCTGCGCTAGTGCAATGCCGGATCCATGCAAACTGGGGGGCCCAATGGCACCAACGCTCCCCATGCTGCCTCCAGCAGCGACTCAGACCTTCTGCTTTAAGGAAAAAACCCAAAGAGGGCACTTACGAAGCAAATGCTGTGCAGAAAAGTCCTATTTCTGACCCTTTTGCTTGGGACCTTGCTGAAATCTTCCAGCATGACTCGGTGCCTGCCGGACCTGAGCTGGCCGGGTGGATCTGTGCTGCCTGTGGCTGTCGGCTTTGTGAGGATGAGGCCGCGGAGGGGAAGCGAGAGCTTTCCTAGCAGCAAAAATGGGTCCCTTTGGCATTCAGGGCACAGCCTGCCAGAGAGCCAGGAGGTGCCTGGACGTGCGCCTCGGACAGTAGCTGGAGTTGCTGGGAGAGGCCAGGGTGACCACAAGAGATGTCCCCCGCATCCCTCTGCCAGGAGGATGCACGCACAGCATTCACGTGCTGGTCGTCAGTAAGCTTGAAATCCAATCACGGGCAGCTCGGGGATTTGACAATTGTTTGCGTCTGCCTCGAGACAAATATCTCATTCCCCCTGTCACAAACTTGCTCCTCTACTGCGCGTGTGTTTCGAGTTTCCTCATGCAAAACCTGCGTGGGTGTTTGGATATGTAATGAGCACATAGTTCAGGACGAAAACAAGTTGCATGGAAGAGCCAAGTAATGCCAAAAAAATGAAAGCAATACAAACAACAACATGGCACGTGGCCATACCAGCTAGATCGTGGGCCAGCCGGATCTCACGTACTCCCCGGAGCTGCAGAGGCGATCAGCTGTTGGAAAAAGAGACCTTTAAAGACAAGCGAGAGGAAATAGCATTGGCAGTGCAGGCCGCAGCGTGTTTCCTTCCAAAGCAGGACAGAGCCAAGGACATTAGGCAGAGCTATAACATTTGGGGTCTCGTTGCTCAGCCGTGAAGTAAGGCAAAAACCTCAAGTGGGCTGCAGTTGTGTAAACTCCTATTGTTTTCTGAGCGGAAGCGGAGCGCTGGCCTGACGGGGTATTGTCGTACCAGATTTTGGCGATGCTTACCTATAACTGAGCTCCTTCTGCAAAGCCAGGGCTTCATTTTAGCTCAGTGGATCATGCAAGGGGAATAAACCTGCCTGTCTGCGCTGGACCCAGGCTGGAGAGCATCTTCCCAAGCCAAACGCATGCTGCCTCCCACAGCGTCTTCAAGGAAAATTACCTCTAACCCGTGGGCAAGGCTGGAGCAGGACTAGAGGCAATTCTAAATAACTCCCCAGACTGGCCCCACTCGTGATCATCTCTCATTTTGATGACGTGATGGGGAAAAAAGTGTCAAAGCTGATTGAGACCCGTTTTCTGTGGGGTCTCAATGCATTTCCGCACCGAAAGGGGTGAAAGCAAGCCTCAAAGGCAGGTTATTTTATTTTTTCCCCCCATTTAGGGAGAGGGATCATCTGGACCTCCTTAAATGTGTTAAAACAATACCTTCTTCAATGTAATAAAATACCTCTTCTGATCTAGGCCCTGATCCAAGCATCTGCTCCTAGGCCACGCACTTAAATACCTGCTTGAGTCCTCTTCACCACCTCTTGCAGCATCCGTCCTTTGGTTAAAGGCTTAAATCAGTGAAAGAGCTCACTGGCAATCTGGAAGATTGAAAGGGGCCTGAAATACCAGCACCTCCATACACACATTGGCATAATTCTTTGCATAAAAGCCAGCTTTAAAAGGCTTGTTATACAAAGCACAAGCATGCATTTTTTTTCCTGAATCAAGGTCAGTAACTCAGCTTCATTCACCAGTCTCCAGCTGCAAAACAACATGCCCCAGACAATGGAGGAGAGTGTATCTGAGTCAGAAGATGCCTTTTAAGGGATACAAGTGGCTCCGAGCCATGCTGAGGAAAGATCTCCTTGGTACCCTTGCGTGCTCGGCCCCGTCTGAACTGAAACGGGGCACCCGAGGGCAGGAAAAGCTGGTGAGATGGGAACGGCAGCACAAATTGTAACTTGCACCCTTCATGCTTTGGTAAAATGCACTTTTTCCAATGTCACCCCCATGCCACCTTCTCCATGCCCACCACCATGACGTGCCCCCACGCTCGGCACTGCTCCACGATTCAGTGAGCGCTCATATAGTAAGCAGACGAGATGCTCGCAGCTGCTCCGAGGGCTAAAAATATTTGCTCATCTCTTCCTCCAGGGCAGGTGCACCCATCCTGGGCAGGGCGGCTCCGTGGGGATGTGCTTGCACGCCAGCCGCACGCTGCTCACGACACGCCGCAGTTCAGCGCTTCCCCCTTTTCTAGGTGGAGCGCTTGGGCGTTGTGATTGTTTCTCTGAACCACCCAGAGAGGATGCTCTGTCCTGTGTTTCAGATGCAAAATGTGCCTTGGAATTCAATAGTTGCTATAGTGCCGCAATTACACATTTTATGGAGTACTTAGTCACAATGGCTGGAGCTCTTGTTATTAGGTTTGGACTCCTTCTGTTGCTTTATTTTAAGGACCTTTCTGCTTAACACTTTCTCCCTGCACTAAAAATAGCTTATTTCAGCATTTTCTCCCCCCAAAGATAGCCCCAGTTCATGGTTGTGATGGAGCACTCATCAACAAATTGATAAGTAGGAAGGACGAGGCTTTCACCGCGCTTTCTGCACACAGTGCTCCATGGTGAACATCAAAGTCTGCTTGAGTGACACAACAGAGTATCTCCAGGGATCTGGGAGCTTTTGAGCACTGATTCGGGCAGTGTTGCTCGCTGCGGTTTGGAGATGACTCGCACTGTCTGCTTGGGGCATCTGCACCTTCCCAGGTGCTTCCCTTCCCCTTGGCAGCACAGAGAAGGTGGACTCCTTGGGTGTTCTTCCTAGAGGATGACTCAACCCACCTCAATGGGAGACGTCTTGGGCAAGGATGAATCATTCTCCCAAGGTGCTGGTCTTTTATGCCCACTGTAGAAGCAGCTCAGCTTTAGTGCAGACATCTGATATGGGTAAGACAAGCCCCATGCTCAACATTGCTCCTCCAAATGGCAGGGTTGCTCTCCACCCTACACAGTAGGATTGGCCGTTCCTCTGTTAACCTCTTTTTCTGCCAGGGTTTCCCCATCTACAGAATGGAGCTAAATACTTAATTGCCTTTCTAAGGAGTCAGGCAGGATAATTAGCTAATGTTTGGGTAATGCGTCATAGGGTAGGAGTGCTAAGTAGTATTGCTGTCAGCAGCACAGTGGGAAGTGAAGGACTCAGTCTTGGTTTTCAATCAGGAATGTCACGGTCTCCCCGAAGTTCATTGGTCTCCCCTAAGTTTATTGTTCCCATTGACTAGTCTGCGGAGGGCAGGGGACTTATGCAAAGTGTTTAAAGGAAGAGGATGCCAGGGACAGCAGAGAGCTGTTTTCAATCCAGGAGAAGAGCTGTGAGAATAACTGGGTGGATTTCAGAAAGAGAAAGCTGCCAATGAAGACAAAAGCAGGGAATATGCCTGGGACTGCACAGAAAGGGCTTACGTCTGTAACTGTAGTGTGAATACTTAATAGCAATATCCTCTGAGTCACTAAAGTGCATCAGGGAAACTTTTCTTGCATTGCATTTACTGCATGCATGCAGCACAGCAGAAAGCATGACACAGAGACCCATCTAACTCACCCTGGGGACTGAAGTAGACTCAACCTAAAAGAGATTTCACATCTTTAATTTTTATTATTCCGCAAGTTATGTTATGGATGAACTTCAAGCCCTTCTCATGTCCGCTGGTCATAATTGATGAGGTTTCAATCGTGCCTCCATGAAGTTAAACATCTGAGAGACACTTGGGTTAATAGTTTGCCTTTCAGAGCAGTGCATTAGCTCTCTTGTGCTCCTGTCCGCTTAATTTAGAGCAAGTGGCCAAGAGTGGTGCAATTAGAGAAGGAATCTTGGGCTGAAGCTCTCGACGCTTTCAAATGACCAGCAGACCCTTCAGTGCCGGCTTGTTTTTACAGTAGCTGGAACAACGATTTCGTGACTCGCTACTAATTATGCCCTGGTTTCGCAAACAAATGTTTTTAACCTCTTCTTGTTGCATATGAAAATTATTAAACCATCAGTGCTATCCCAGTGCCCTCCTGGTAGCGCCGCTGTGATCTGCTGTCCCACCTCTGCAAGCCTGTCTCTTTTACTTTCCGTCCAAGCCAAAGAAGCACGTTCGCCCTGTGCCTCTTTTCTAAACGAGCTGACATTTCTCACGCTCTCTATTTATTTTCTCATCCTGGAGACAGTCTCATGCTTTGATCCATGCAAAAGATGACTTTTCCAGTGAGGTTTGCTGGGCTCTCCCTGTTTCCTGTTGAGTGTCCAGCCACAGGCCACGTGGAGATGATGCCAACTCCTTTCTCTTTTCCCCAGCGGTGGTTAGACAGCCGCAAAACATCTCAGCAGCTTCTGCCAACTGCTCTGCACCCTGCATGGGCATCTCACTCGGGATCTCCACAGCCAGGAGCTGGGAGAGGAGGAAGACAGATAACCTGGAACAGATCCTCTCCACCATTTGTGTTCCCTGATCTTTGCAGAGAGTTCCATAAGGAGGAGCGATGCCTGACCTCCGGAAAAGGAGAGCATCCTTTCACTTACCAGGCCTGACGAAATGAAAATCTGTGGACACGCTGTTGTGGTGCATTGCCCGCTGTAAGACAGACCGTGCCAAACCCACCGCCCCATCCCAGCGCTCCCCAGGGAGGGCTTGTGCCCGAGCTCTGAAGTCTCAGAAAGGCTGTTTTATTCTAGAGAATCGCTTCCTGTTGTGTCTGTCTGTGGTTTTGCACTAAGTAGGTGGAGATACTGGCAGCAGCTGTGGGAAGGGCAGGGCTTGGGGAAGGATATACCTATTCATCAAGATCACCCTCCATGCCACAGCTAGATGCTCCACTTAAGACCCTCTTTGTCACTCAGGCTCAAGTAGAAAATAAGTGGGACGCACTGCTCCCATGAAGAGGGAGGAATTTTCCCTCCACTGAAAAGAAAAAATAATATTACCTGAAAGAATAAGCATCTTCTCTCGGTGCAGGTCATTTGGTGGGTCTCAAGTTGCATTTTTTTTTTTTCCCAGAGGTTGCCCCAGCAACAAATCCACCCAGATTGCCTCCTCTGTACTGTCCAGGGCCCGACTAAGGACTGCCCCAGCTCGAAAGGCTGTTTGCGGGGGTGACACATGGGACGGGGCTGTTTTTTTCCTATAGATCCAGGAGTTTTCAGTCCATCGCAGGGAGCATTTCTGTTTTCTGGGGAGAGAGGAGAGCTGCCTACCCGGCAGGAGGTTTTGTTTCTCACCACGCTTAGCTTCTCCTGGCCCATAAGAAGTAATTTCCCAGGAGCCACAGATGGGCATGGACTGGTGCCTGAGCCCGTTCAGACACTGCTAGTCTCTGCGGTTACGTGGTTTTGCAATCTGCTTCCTGGGAAGAGGAGGGACACAACGGTTCTGTGACTGCTGACGGCTTAGGATGGACTCGTGCTTACGGGTAGTCATCTGTGCAGGCTTGGCAGCCAAAGCTCAGAATTTTGTGGGCTGCATGAGTGCCGTCTGTGCTGCTTTCCCGACATACTCCCACATGCGTGGAATGGCTGTGGGGCTCAGGGGCCTCCCCACATAGCTGAGAATGAGGGGTCCCGCCTCTCAGATGTGCCAGCAGAAGAGAATACCCTACTGAAAGCCAGAGGAGAAGAGAGACAGGGGAAGTACTCAAGGCACCATGTCCTTCAACATGGCCACCTGGAAAAGCCTGGTCCAGAGAGTATCAACCCAGCATGTGCTGGAAACAAGCTCCCTCTTTCCCAAAAGAAGCATCCTAACCCCATCCAGAGTGGATTTTCCCTTGGGAGACAGGACAACATTCAAGTCATGCCCCGAAGTGGTGCCGCCTTGCTACAAGCCAAGCAGATTCCAGTTTCTCCTGGTCTTGGGCGTAACAGGATCGACAGCCCAGGAGGCAGCTTGCCCTTCTCCAGCATGAACACCTAGCAAGGGACTTTGCTTCCTGCACAGGTCGTCCCGCATTACCTGCTGATGTATTTGTGTTCATCCAGACTTACGTGGGGGAAATTCAAAGTCTTTGGTCACTGCAGGGAGAGGAGGAGTTTGCTTTGCCTAAGCCCCAGGGTAAGAGCCTTTATGCGGGCACTTTGTTCCTGGGATTTGTCTCAATGGGGCCTAAGGCTGCCTGTGCCCTTCTGCAAGGTGAGGCCCTGAGCCCATGGGAGCCCTCCAGCTCACCCTCTTATCTTCTTCAGGACCTTTATTTCTGCCCTTTGCCATGAATCTGGTCATCTTTGTCAAAGGAGGGGGATACGGCTCCATGCAAAACTGGAAGAAGCTTGAGGTTGTGCCGTAACCTCACCAAATATACCCCTGCACGTGCCCCAAAGCTGTGGCTTTTCTCAGGGTTCCTGACTCCCTGCTTGCCTTGGATGTCTGGAGGGCACCTACCACCCATGCCTGCTGTGGAGCCCTGAAAATGACCCCAGGGGAAGCAGAACAGCCCTGCCTCCTCCGGCAGGGCAGCAGCAGCAGCAAACATGGCTCCCCCTCGGGAATACACAGCTCTGAGGATAAAAATAACTTGTTCTGGAAATGGAAAAGGGCAAAGCAAGCAAAGAAGAAAGCATGAGTCAAGCCAGGTTTGCACAGAAAAAGGGAAGGTGGGGGAAAGAGCAATAACAAAACACTGAGCTGGGGGATCGATGCTACAGAACTGTTGAAGGGGAGCAAAGGGTTTTCAAAAATGCCAGCCCAAGAAGTACCAGAGAGACAGGTCTGTCTCCAGAGGATGAGAGCTCAAAGATGTACACCTGCTCTGCCTGCCATCGCCTGGGCGAGACTGGAGGGGATGGCCACAAAAAGCACATCCCTAGGGGTCCTCTGAGGCCCATGCAAGGCTTTCCCCCACAGCACTGGCCCCACCGAGCTCTTCCACCCCAAGGACATGCCCCAGCTCCCCGTGCACCTCTTTCACTGCTTACCCCGCGGCCATGAAGCAGGGTTTCCTCCTCCTAAGCCGACTGAGTTGCCAACAGAGAAAGTGGCGCTGGGTGATGTCAGGAACCAATGGAGATCACAGCCATGGACAGACTGGAGGTGCCAAACCTGCCCACAGTGACTGCTGGGGTGCTTCATGTCAAGAGTGATTCAAGCCACCCACTGCTCCTGCCCGCTTAGACCTTGACTTCCCCTGCTGCCAGCAAGCAGCAGTCACGTCTCGCTGTGTAGGCATCTCGAGTACACGACTGAATGCGAAACCAGCTAGCGATTAAAAAGAAGGTAATTCCAAGAAAATGCTTGCATGTATTCGGCAAGGACAGCGTGTACTCCAGACTGCTGAGAGAGGAAAAGAAGCAACAGCGGTGACCTTTTTTAAGTGGTGGAAAACCAGGGAGATAGCTGGGAACTTGGAAGAGGGATCAGGAAACGGAAAGAAGACCAATCTTGGAAATTTTCACCTGGCAATTCCAACTTCAGTCCTGAATACAGCATGGGGAAAGACAGGGCATGACATGAATCTCTGGCCATCTAAAGGACGATGGAATAACAGAAGTTAAGCCATGGGGCTATCAAGAACACGTAGATGAAGAGATTTCTTATCATTATATAAGAACAGTGGATGTGGGAACACCATAAGGCGGTGTACCAACTCATTTGTGAAGAATTTGATGTAGTGTCTAATAAAGGTCTTTTTTTTTTTTTTAATTAATTGCTCTTGGCTTGTATCTGAACATTGTCACACACTTTCAACACTGCAATTTAAAAGTCCTCTCAGATGACCACGCAGTATCTTGATTCCTCTCAGGTAAAGTTTAAGTGTTCCTGTTGAAGACCCCATTCCTCCATTGAAGCCGTCACTCTGCAGACATGAAACCACTGCATTCATCTGCCTCCTCCAACCTCAGTGCAGATATAAGAGTCGACAAAACACCGCATCCTTCAGGATGGAGGCGGGGAAGTGAGAAAGCCAGCAAATGAGTCATCCCAGCCTTACGGGCAAGATTTGCCTGGGATCTGCGCAGTGCAGGAGGAAAGGTGCAGGAGGAGCGGTGCAGGAGAAGAGCCGTGCAAGGGGCTTGCAGGAAGCTGATGATGGTCCTGCAGGGACCCTGGACCCTGCCCAAGGACCACCCTGTGTTATCATCATGATCATCATCATCAAGACCTTAATGAAAGTGTGCACCAGTCCCCGACATGTCCTTGTCTCCTTCTCTTGCCCTACAGGTCCAGGAGCCATCTCTGCTGGCTTTCCATCAGTGAAGAAGTGCCTTCTGAGAGGATGCAGCAGTGGTTTGTGGCCAAAATCCTAAGGGGTGTAAATGTAGACCACGATGCAAGAGAAACTGGCTTTCCAACTGTGTGTGGCAAGAATGGCCCCTCATTAAGGAACTGAAACGCGATCCATCGAGGCTGTCTCTTGCAACATGCCGTAGACCTGATTATGGTCATTTTCCTCTTCCACTGCATGCCTGGGAAAGGGACGCAGTAATTAAAGTTTGAATCTCATTAAAACCCAGAAAGTGCTTGGCTTTCTGAGAATCCAATTATCACAAATGCTACGTAATGCCAGTCAGGGCACGGCTTGTTTTCGGTGTTTGGAATTATTTTTGTTAAACATACAAATATGGTGTGAAATCAAATTTTCCAGAGGATGTTGAATATTCGAAGAGGGCACAGTTACAAAAGTAATCCAAGGCCTGGAGAAAACGCCTTGGAGGGGGAGGGAGAGGCTGCAAGGACTGCACTCACCAGAAAGAGGAAAGGGGGGAACGCAGCCATGCTGCAAAAGGGGGACAGAGCAGGGGTGCCTGGGCAGCAGCGATGATGCGCATCCTGCCCAAAGTTCTCCAGGACCAATCTAGCTGGGTCTGGACCAGCATCCCGTCGATGTGGCAAGTCCCAGCTCCTGGCTGGTGACCTTAAAAGCACAGAGCAGTGGCTTGCCATAGCTCAGTCACGTCCCAGCCTGTGCTGGCTCACTGCTTGGGTGTCTCAGGCAGAAAGTCCTGGAGTTAATGGGCAGCTTGGTCTGGTGTGTATCCATGGGATGGGCATGAGCTGGAAAATGATGTGAGCTCGGCAGCAAGAGATGAAGCTGCTCTCCTCCCTCCTCAGTGTAGCAAGCCCTACAGAAACGTGTTGCTGGAAGCAGAAGCCTGCCACCTTTGAAGGAAGTAAATCTTTCTAGCAAGTGGTTGATCATGGTGAGGGAAGAGGTGAGCTCTCCATCCTTCATTTTTTCCGTGTCCAGGCTGGGAGCATTTCTGAAGACACTCATCTCAGCGCACCTACAGCCAGCCCCCGTGGCCATGCACCGACCTAGCAGTCCTTTCCCCACGCACGGGCAGGCGGCCATGTCTGCAGAGCCCATCCGAAATATCCTCCCCCTCTGCCATTCCTCCCGGCTTGTCCCCGGGCTCTGACCCCTGGGGTTTTGCTGACAGCGGGAACCGCGCAGCCAAGAGTTACGGAGCCCCAGCTCCTGGCAGGAAGCATCACCCCTTACCGGAGCCGGCGGTGGGACTTGGGATGTGTGGCTTTGCTGCGCCGCTCGACTGCTGACTCACCAGGGGAATGGGGTCAAGGCACTTAACTGCTCTGTGCCTCAGTTTTCTCAGCTGTAAATGCATATTAAAACAATAACCTAATTTGCCGGGGTGCTGACAACCTCCAGCAGCGATAGTGAGGAGCTCTGCCAACCTGGGGTAAAAGGTGCTAGTTAAGTGCAAAATAGTATTATGCTTTTTGTGGCACAGTGTGTCTGCCATACATTACACTTATGTAACATTACTTAGCACTTAGTCGGCGCTTCACATCTTTAACTAATTACGCACAATTGGGCCATTTACCAGCGTGAACAGAAAAACATCCAATAATGACTGATCTGGAAGCGTTGGACTGATTTCCAGACTCCTCCAAGAGTGAGAATTGCAGAAGATGAGAAATAGGATTTTGAAAAAGAAAGGCCAAACAAACAAACAAACAAATGCATTAAAAGAGAAAAAAAAAATATATCAAACCATGTGTCTGAAGTGAAGGACTTGCAGGGTGAAAAAAACCACTGTATTTTCTCATGGAACCAACCAGCCAGAGCTCAGACTGCAGCATCTCCAAAGTACATTTAAAATTCACCTCCTCCTTCTTTTTGCAATTAAACACATATTCTTATGCACCTCGACTTTTAAAATAAATAATGACAATTTTTAGCGCTGGCAATTAAAAGCGATGCTGTTTACATTTTAATTAGCTTCTTCAATGTGACTAGCTCAGCTTCTTTCAATCAGAAATGGATGTATTTAGAAACAAGACAGCTTTAAATGCTCTTTGCTTTTCTGTAAACAGTAGCCCTGCTCTGCTTTCAGGTTCTCAGGGTAGAGGGAAGAGAGAGGCAATCTGCTGGTTAGAAAACTCTGCACAGCTTTTCTTCCCGGTGGCGATTCTCTGTGGGAGTGCAGAAAAGGAAGTTTATTTTGGAAGTGAGAAAAATAAAGCAAGGTTTTGTTCCAGGAGAACACAAAGATAAGTAGCATCTGTGCAGCTGGAAGTGCTGTATGTGGCTGTGAAGACCATACTTACAGCTGCAAAATGCCAGGTACAGTTTCACATCCTGGTAAGACTTCAGAAGGCATCGAAGTGCTACCAAGCCGGTTTCCAAGATGCATTTTCCACCCACCTTTGGCTTACGCTTGCAAAATCATCAATTGTTTTTCGTCTCGGTGCCATCTGTAGGGCTTGATTCAGTGTAGTGAGAGTCGGTGAAAACTTTACCCCTGATTTCGGTACAAATAACAGCGTTGTTACAGTCTGCAGAATACAGGTGAGGTACATTGGGCCCTAGGGCGCTACATATCAAAACCGTTTCATCTGAAGCTCCTTCAACAATGCGACGTCTGCAGACAGCAGGTTGTAGCTGGCACATCTGCATCTCGGTTGCAAACCTCTTGGAGAAGAGGCAGATGTCAAAACACCACTAGGAGAGCTTTTGCTGCTAAGTAATTCTACCAAATAAACAGCAACTGTGAACGCGTTGATGAAGCACGCGAAGGAGAAGCAGGTTCAGAAATCCACAGGAGCGTGGTAGGGTTTAGTGCTGCTAAGCAATATTCTCCTTTCTGCACCCTCACGCTGCTGAGTGAAGAGGTGTCATTATTTCTGACTCACAAATAAACTCGGTGGCTCGCCTAGGGCAGCGGGGGAAAGTCTCTGGAGGCAGAATGAGGATTTAACACTTGCTTGGGGAAGGTTCTGCCCAAATATCTCTGTTTTCTGTTTCCCAGCGATTTCAGCCCTGTCAGGCTGGTGGGGGAGAAGGTCCAGGAGAACCTCAACTCCAGGGAGCTCTGTCACTGAAAGATGCATTTACCTTGTCTCTCTGCTTCTGTTTCCCTCTGTATAAACCACTACAAACAGAGATTCCTGGCATGGGGTAAATGTAGGGAAGATGCCCTCTAAGTACCAGCTATTGTCGTCATGGAGTTGGGAGAGGAAAGGCAAACTGCTGCGATTTGAAAAATAATAGAGCATCCCTGCCATGGCTGAGTTTGTAAGGAGAAGGGATGAGGTGTTTGGGGTTTGTCTGGGGTATTTCCACGGGAAATGACTCCTTTGTTCAGGAGAAAAAGGCTGTAGAGATCCTGCCTTGGGCGATTTCTGGTGGTTCTCCCCAGGGATGGCCTCTGCAGAGCTGCGGCCAGGCTGGCGGTGAGCGAACCTCCAGGCTTGTCCCTGCCAGCCCCAGGATCCCCTAAGCCTGTGACCTTCCCTCACTGCTTAGTCCCCTCTAGCTACACAATAAGCAGATAAAATAGTAAGACCTTCAAAGGGCTTTGCATTAGCTTGTGCCCGTCGTGCACCAGGATCTGCTGGGTGTCAAAATCCCACCCAGTTTCTGAGTCGCTTTCCGAGAAAACTATTCACAGCCCAGCACTGGGGAAGAAGAAAGACCTGAAAGCTAAAATACATGAAAGCCATCCCGTAGGGGACCGTAGGCTTGCAGGCTGACATTGCCACTCCTGTTTGCCCCACGAAGCGATGACCATCAATTCCGTGTTATTTAGCAATTATTTCCCATGACAGGGCTGCAGTCTGGTACCGAATCACTGTGGGTTCTGGGTTTAATCACGATGGTGATTAAAGTGGGGTGGTTTTTCGATTTTTTTGTGCTTTTCATGTAATAGGTGTGGTGCTTCGAGCATGAGACGGAGCCCCCCAGAATGTTTCTGCACTTGAAACACTCCTCCTTTTCCCCCTTCCACAGATGCACATCTGAATGGTGGGTGCAGGAACACTGGAAGAAAGTGTGTCCCCCACAACAAGGCTAGCGCAGGGGACATCTGACCCAAAGCCAGGAGCCTCCCTGCTATTTTGGGAGCAGCGTCTCTCATCGGGGCACCGAGCTGCAGGCAGCCCAAGGTGACGAAGCTGTCGGCCAGGGACGATTGCGCCGGGTGGTGCAGCAGAGCCTGGAGGCAGCACGGCAAGCGCAGGCAAAATCAAAGCTGTCACAGCTGGTTACGGCTGCGTGTCGTGAGGTTGAGTCGCCGGTTCCTCGGAGACAGAGGGTGGCATGCTGCTTTGAAAAGGAGCCCGTGGCTAATTGGCACCGCCCATTGCAGTGTCAGCGCCAGGCAGCCCCTGCTGTAAGGCTGAAGGACCACCCCAGCCTCCCTAAAACTACTGGGTCGTGCCGTCTTGCTGCTTCGAGACTGCACTGAGCTTTGATATTTTTCCAGCCAATCCTCCACCCCCTCTCCGCTTCTCTCCAACTCAGCTGCTCATCCCAATGTGAGAGTCCGACGCACGAACTCGTGTGGTGAGTTACGCCTTGGAAGACCTTCCTAAACCTGCTTCTTACAGACTGTGAATGGTTGGGAAACCTTAGACGTGCAGCTTGTGAATGGAGTTGGATGATGGAGAGGATTGCATCGGGCTAGAAAGCAAAACAGGGATTTGGGGGCTGTTAGATCTATGCTTGAAGGGACAGTAAAAGCCACAAAAGGCAGTGAGGGAGAAGACTGGAAAATCCCAAGCAAGGCTCTACGCAGGGCTGAAGGCCAGGAGATTGTCCAACGTAAAAGCTGGCCAAGGCTGAGTCTCAAGAGGCTCAAGGATGGGGAGCCGTGGACAGATGTGCGCTCCTGGATCCAGCTGTGCCACTGGATGTGCTCCCCCTCCAGCTGCTCCTCCCCACCCACCAGTTGCTCCAGCCCGTGTAACACGAAGCAGCATCGCTCGTTGGAGCGGACACGGTGGATTTGGGGTCAGGATGATACTTGCCATCGACAGAGTGGTGCAGAGTGTCCTTGCCAGCTGAGGATGGTAACAATTAGCTGGGCCACGGTGACATTTCCAACTGGCACAGCCCTCTGTGGGGTGAACATCTGCCCGTGGCCAGAGAACAGAGGGAGGTAACCAAGCGGGAACCTTTTGAAACAGTTAAGGATTCCTGGGAGGAGGACAGTGAGCCATGCAGCAAAACTAGTTGGACTTTGTCAAATGGTTAAGAAGGGCTTTTACACCCAAACTGTAGCAGGGATGTGAATGAGGAGGAAGGCAACACTACTGACAAGCCAAAAAGAGCCAATACTCTGAGCCCTCCTTAAAATCCCGTCCTCCGAGTGCAGGGAGAAAGGAAGGGAGATTGATAAAGAGGAAAAACGGGTCCTTGAGAAGTTTTATATTTAAGAAATCAACCTTTGTAGGTTGCAGACATCATCCGGTGTTCATTCTCAGCAGCTAATAACGGGATTAGTTAATGAACATATTGACCCTTGGGTGGCTAGAATTTAAAATCTTTGAACAATATGATCCTGACAGGCAGAAGAAAGGAAATGTGATGGTGATTTACAACAAGAAAGGAGAGAATATAATTCTGGCAATCACCAGCCTATAAAAATAATAGAATGAATATTTAAGAAAAAAATCATAGTGAAATATTTAGAGCTTGGTTCTGTCCACACAATAGTGTCAATGGGGAGAAGCTTTGCAGAAACCAGATGCTGAATAAAATTACCATGAGACAAGAGGCAGACTCGAGGGATGACGGGCACGGAAAACTGCCAGGTTCTCTTCTTTTCCAGCTCTTTTTGGTGCAAAGAGGAATGCTGTTAGAGAATGGCACAGCCAGAGGATGAAGACAGCACAGACTGTATGAACATATGTTTTTATTTTGACTAATGTATTTTACTTCTTTGTCTTAGGAAATAAAAAAATTAGAAAAAAATGTATTGGTCTGAAATGCGGTTTGCACTAACTGGAAGCACATTGAAACGCAGTAAGTAATCCTGAACAAGAGTGTGCTACATTGAGCAAGGCGCTTTTATCGGGGTAGAGTAAGAGTCAGGGCTAAAGATCAAGTCTAACATCTTTGCTAATGATCTGGAAGGCCTTCCAGTATAAAATGAGATACACAGAGTAAATTTGAAGCAGTTTGGTAAATAGTGAGGAGTTCTCTCTGGTTTAGATCCACTTCTGTTCCGAACACCTGGAAATTTCCATCCAATATAAAGCAGTGTTCTGAAAGATCTCATCTTGTTGAGTGACATCTTCATTACTCACCACTTAGCCCACTCAGTCTCTCTTTTTAACCCTCCGAATATACTTCTGGGTGTCTTTCACAGGTCTTTCTGCAGACCCAGCCCTTCTCATCCTTAGCTGGTTTGATATTTAGAGATCTGTTTCTGGAGCAAACACGGCAGCCCGGTGCACACAACCGCCTTCTTCAGGTTTGCTCCCTGCCTCCTTTCCCCACCTGCAATGAAAGGCTGGTGATGAACGTCCCATCCAAGAACAGCACTGTGCCTTCAAACTCGTGTCCCGTCTCCACGTCGCGTTCAGTGCTCTGACCCGCTGGTGCAGCTTAAACTGGTTCCACCAGAAGCCTCCCAGGTCTGTGCTTGCCTACGCACTCCCCTGGCGCCCAAAATGCTCCTTGACCGCCTTCTCTTTCCGCTACTTGGGCGATTCATGGCTCTTGCTCAAGACCCTTCCATCCGTGAGGTCTTGAGCAACAGCCGTGAATCGTTCAAGTAGCGTAAGCCATGTCCCTGTAGCACTGAGGCGAGCTCTCCTGGCCGTCAGGAGAGAGGGAGCAGCGGAGGACAGAGACCTGGGAGCATTTGTGTCTTCTCTTAGCAGACTAGAAGGACACAGGCTGTTGCTGGGGCCGATTTAATGACTTTTTGTCTCTCCTTGCAGATAAAGCTCAGCGGTGCAAGGAAGTCTGACTGGCGATGGGAAGAGCATTACCCTCAATGAGGGTGCCAGGAGCCGCGACGGGAAGGTGTCCTGGTTTCAGCTGGGAGAGAGCTAACATGTTTTTTTCTAGTGGTCACTGCTTTTCAGATTTGCTATGAAAGGAACGTCAATGATGCGTATTGTTTTACTTGTTGCCAGGTGATGTTTATATTTTTCAAGGACTTTTTTCAGCTTTCCATAGAAGCTGATAAGGAGCATAGATGGAATGGCCAGTGGAATATTCTGTACCACAGATGTCATGCTCAGTATATAAATGGGGATAGCTGGGGGGAGGGGGGTACTCGCGATCACTGCTCAGGACGGTGCCAGTTCACCAATTTACTGGGTGCTGAGAGCGATGTGTGTCTTGTGTATTCTTTTACCATTATTTTCATTTTTATTTTTACTTTTCCTTTTCTGTTACTGTTCTATTAAACTGCCTTTATGTCAACCCACCGTTTTTTTTTTCCCTTTCCCCTCCTTTCTCCCTCTTCTCCCTGCCCTTCTGGGGGAAGGGGGAGAACCACGCGAGGGGTTTTGTGGTCCTGGCTGCCAGCTGGGCTTAAACCAGGACAGAAGGGGAAACCTTCATCTGTCAGCCTTCTCAGGAAGGCTGAGAGCAATCTTCTGCTGGGGATTGAGGGTGGTGGGAGAGGAGGAAGATCTGGAGATGGCAGGAGATGTGTTGTTTTCACCTGCAGTTTGTGCAGCAGGTCCCAGCACCCCGTCTTCTCTCCTGGCTGTGTCTGCCTGTAGCAGATGCCCTGGTTGGGGCATCACCGCGTGTCTTTGGGGCTGCAGCACCACCCCAGGAAAAGGAGGCCTGAAGAGGGGAGGTAAATACAACGGTGACACCCAAAAGGTCTGGAGATCTGGTGGGATCTGGTCCTCCAGAGGCACATTGTGGAATTCCCAGAGCTTTTGTAAAGCCTTAAATGGGTGATGGGGGTCAGAAACTGTAGGACCCGCCACCGTCACCCACTGGAAGTCCTTCACAGGAGGCCTAGGGTGCCCCTGAGGTGGAGCAGGAAGAATCTGGGAGAGTGCAGAAATAATGGATGCAGCAACAGATGAGAGGACCAGAAGTAAAATTGACAGGGATGGGGTCTGGTGGGTCAACCGTGGAGGCCGTATGCTGTGAGGGGCAGCAGGCAGCGTGGGGTGAAGCCTTCTGGAGAGAAAATGTTTATCCGGTTTGGTTTGTGGCTGCCTGAAGCCTGCTGGAGAATTAGCTCCCAAACAACCAAACAAACAGAGGAAAAAGAAATGCATGTGAATGGATCCAAATGTCTCCTTATGGCGTGGGTTTTTTATTTTTTTTTTCTTAATGAAATGTGTTGATTTTGCGTTTGCAGCGCATCAGGGCTAATTTTAGGAACGTGCAATTATTTTCTTAAAAAAAACGAAACATGAGGGGCTGCAAAATCCCCGCAGAAGATAATACGTGGTCTTCATCCCCGAAGGCTGAACCTTTCGCTTCCCTGCCAGAGAAGCAGCGATCCCCGGGGTGGAAGGGCAGGCACTCCGCAAGGCCGTCCAACCAAACCCTGATCCTCCAGCAGGGCAGGAGACCAAAGAAAACTGCTGCCTCCCAGCACGGGAGGCAAACGCAGGGTGGCCTCCCCGGGGAAAGCAGCTCCGGGAACACCGGGAGCCAGCAGGACCTGCTCTCTGATACCTCCTCGTCCCTCCGAGCCTCCAAGGGACCTCCCGGCTTAGGGGGGAACAGCACGAGCCACCGCTGACCCTGTCCCCTCCCTTTAAGCCGCTCTTCCAGGCCACGCTGGAATTGGCCGCGGCCGCTTCGTTCTCTGACTCAGCCGTTATATCTGGGGAATTTATGGCCTTTCCTTCCTGCCAGCCTTAGTAAATAACCCTGTCATCTGACTGGGTTTTGGGAGCCGACCAGCAGCAGGAGCCTCGCAGGCGGGCTGAGACGAGGACCTGCCTCTCAGCAGCAAGCAGCATTGCCAGGGACAGGGGGGTCCCCAGCGGGACCCTCACCCGCAGCATCGCCGTTCCCAGTGGGACCCTTGCCTGCAGCATCGCCATCCCCAGCAGCACCCTAACCCACGGCATCACCATCCCCAACAAAGACCCTCACCCACAGCATCACTGTCCCCAGCAGGACCCTCGCCTGCGGCATCACCATCCCCAGTGAAGACCATTGCCTGCGGCATCGTCATCACCAGCAAGATCCTCACCCGTGGCATCACCATGCCCAGCAAGACCCAGAGCCAGGACCACGGTGTCAAACCCAAAGTGTGTCCCCACTCGGGAAAGCAAACACCAGGCACAGCGATGCTCCCACACCTGCGGCGCCTGGCTGGGATTTGGCTTTTATTTTCCTCTTTGTTGGAAAAGCATCCATGAAACTGGGAGGGGGGGTGTATTGAGGCCACCAAAACCCAGATATCCATCAGCAAGGTGCTTCGGCACTGCCATTTCCTCCTCTATTTGCTTATTTACCCAGTGGGAGATGCCCAGGTAGGGAGATGCTTTCACCCAGGGCACCCCATAGAGCCGGGGGCTCTGGGAAGCTGAGCAGAGCTGGGAGACTCCATCTCTGCCAGGGATACCTCGTTGCTCCTGGGCAGACTGGAGTCACTTATACAGGTTCCCTATAGCTAATTTAGGCATCCTGGCTTGCCCCCTGGAGGCAGCCCCACGCACCGTTGATGGAGGTAATAAAAACGGCGCTAGTAATAACAAGTGTGAGGATGAGCTGATGGAGAAGTTTAAGCACATCTGGAGGGCTGCAGGAGAAATCTGCCCTTTCAAGATGTTGAAGCAGCTCTTTCAGGTAGATGGGACCATACCAGACTGGGATGGGATGAGGCAGAGCCTAAATCCAGTGTCTAAGCTAAGGCACATCCCAGTCCTCTTGTTCTTGTCCATCCCGGGAGCACTTTCTCCCTTTAGTCATCGCTTGGGTACCGCAAGGATAACAGGCTTCACAAGCAGGTAGATTAGAGAGGTATTTTAGTCCCCCGTGGTAAGGGAGGTCAGGCTGAGCCTCAGGGACTGTCTTGGAAACTGCGACCTCTGTGCCAGGAATTATGTGCTGCATCCTCCTGGCATGGGCGCGGGGAAGTGCCTCCTCCTTCCTGGCTTTCCTCTTCCCCGTCATCACCTCTGCAGGCTTTAAGGACTGCTCTGAGACGGGGTCTTCACTCCCTGTGGTCTTTATGGAGCTCAGATGTCCACAAAATACCACCAGGTGATGAGTGCCATCTCTGTGCCCTCCCTCCAGGAGCTCACCCTTATGGAGGTCTTCAGCTCCTCCTCACAAGAAGATTTTTCCCTGATGTGTCGCCTCCTGTGCCAGCCGGTGGCCCCGAGCCCCATCCTCACATTACCAGTCACTAAGGGTGCCTTTCTCTCTTTAACAGCTCCATGGCCCCCAAATCCCTTGCCTTGGTGCTGTGGGTCTGTCCAATGACCTGAGCTGGGGAATTGGTCCAGCACGAAATAACCTTGCAAAAGAAAAACCCTCCCCAGGCCACGCTTGGGTGGCACAGCTGCCGGAGAAATGCTCCCGGAGGCCATTAAGAGTGGCGCTGGTTTGGTGACCAGGAACATCCCTGCATCCACAGGTTGCAGCACGTCGTAAAGTAGAGAAGCACTGAGGAATAGCATTAAACCACATGAGAGCCCATCTCCAGGCCACGGAGTACCTGTGTGTTCTTGGAAAGTGGGCTGCAAAAGATGTAAAATATCTTCTGTCTCATGGCCGAGCATTAATTTTACCTTCTCATGAACGCCTGGCTGCAGATGGTATATAATTAGTCTCATGTCCAGCATGCACTTATCTTGTCTGGGTGTTCAGGGCATTTGGTGGCGAGTTCATAAATCAAAAGCTCTCAAGAAGTCTTCTGCTGCAAAGCGTTTTTGTGGGCAAGCAATCCCCAAGTGGCCACGCAGCAGTGATTAATAACACCCATCTCTCTGTTTGGGCTGGTTTAGAGCAGCGTGGATTACCATTGTCACCAGATTGCCCAGAAATTGGTAGGTCGGCACAACTTCTCGCCCCCACGCAGCGCAAGGTAGCAAATCCAAACCCTGAGAAACGCCGGAGTCAAAAATAAAGTGAAGAAATGAATAAATAAAAGGAGCTGCTGGAAGCCTGGCAAAGACTCCGCAAGATAAAAAAAAAATCGTAAAGACAATCAGTAAATTGCCATTCCGGACAAAGATGCGGAGGCAGTCTCTAATCACCATCCTGATGTAGGGCTGCCTTAGTCATGCTTTATTGATTCCCTTTTCTGGGGACGTGAATCATCACCTCCTCGTGGGGAAGAGCTCTCCAGCTCCACGGCTCGGAGAGACACAAATTACCGGCGTGCACGTAACCAGGCACAGGAGAGCTGAGATGCTTGAAGGAGATGCTCTCGATCACGTGCCCGGCAATTTGGAAAGGCGATTAGTGCTGCTAAGTGATGAGACCAGAAAAAAATTAATTGGTGGCAAAATGAGACAGACAAAAGGCAGCGGTGACACGGAGGAGACTGCTGGTCTTCTCCAGGAGATAAAGCCTTCTCCTGTTCACCTTCAGGGGAGCAGTGAAGGGGTTTCTCCCTCTGGCTGAGCACTTCCAGCTCTTATTTGATCAGGCAAGAGGCTCCTCGAGTCTTCATCCACGCTGGAGCAGCCAGGAGCATGTCAGAAGTAGTGATTTTGGGTCACCTACATTGCTTCAACCTGCTTTCAAACCCTTTGAACCACCTGTGCCCTTTCACACCTGACCCATACCTTCTCCTGCTCTTCCCCTGAGATTGTCCCTTCAGCCGCAAGAGCCGAAATTCCATTTCCTTGCCACGTGGCCGTCCCTGCTCTCACTGGGAGGTCTGTGCACGGAGCAAGGTGGGGGAAGAAGCAGAGAAAGCAACTAATGAAGGATTTGGACCTTCTGGAGAGGACCATGAGGAGACTGGCCCTCGAGGCAGCTCTCGCCGGGCTCTGCCAGCAGCCGGCTATGAGCACAACGGGCTTCAAGAGCGGCTGCGGAGTGTCCGTGTCGCTTCGCAAACACAAACTGCGGCAGCAACGGAGGCGGTGGGTGGAAAAATGGGGGCTGAGCACCAGCCAAAAACCTGGGGCAGCTTCCTAAATGGTCCGGGCTGCCTCCTAGAAATTAACCCCCAGGGCACGGGAAGGCTGAAAGCCATCCCTGCTCCCTTCTGATTTTATTAGCGTGCCTTAGCTGGGGAGACAGATGCCGCTGCAAGAGCAATGCAGGCGGTTCCTCTGCAATCCAGAGCAGAGCGAAGGCGAGCAGGCGCTTCCGCTGCCAGGGAACGAGCTTGAAAGGGATCCAGCGGATAAAGAGATATTCAAAGTTCAGCTAATGAGCGAGATGAGTCACTGGCTCAACGAGACAAAGGTTAGGCTGGAAAATAAAAATTCTCGCTGTGAGGAGCAGGGTTGGTGGGGATGCAAAAGGCAGAGGATGGGGTGTAACCGAAGGCAGCCAGTGCTGTTAGGGGCAGAGGGGCAAAGCGATGGCTGTGGCTTGGATGTGACACCAGGTTTGCCCCAGATTTGTCCCAGGCCGGGTGCACGGGGGTTGCGACGGCAGCTGTGGATGTTCGGGCACATGGCAGCTGTACCCCCGTCAGCCAGCCCTTTTGCAGCCCCAACAGCCCCTCTCCCGGGTTAAAAGCACATTTATTCTGTGGGTCAAGGAGATGCCGATTGCAAACGAAGAAAAACAGCCCTTCCTTCACCTCCTTTGCTAACCGTCGCTGCTGAGAAGGGGCAGAGGATGGTCAGACCTCAAAAAATGTACTAATTAGTCACTAGGAAACATCAGCCTACTTCCAACGCTCTCGGCATTTACACTATGCTGGAGGAAGAGAAATACTGCAGTAAACGTGGGTCCTGCTCCAAAGCATCCTGGAAATGAGGGCTGGAAAACAATCACCTTCCTGCTCCTCAGGGATGCTGGGGGTACCAAAACCTTGTGTTAGAGTGTCCCTGTGTCAAGGGTGAGCAAAACAGAGGAAAAGATCTTCTCTCCCCCTGGCCTTTGTAGTCCAGAAGCAGAAGGAGCTGCAGCCTGGGAGCCTATAGACGGCACAGAGTGGGCAGACGTGGCACGGAGCAGGTGCAGTGATGTTGATTAGGGATCTTTGGTCTTCATTTGTGGATGTGCTTTGCTTTCCTTCACTAGTGGGTTCAGCCCAGGCCAGCCAAGATGCCACCTCAACTGAAAAAACACATTCCCCTCCTCCCCAAGAAGCTGAGAGAAAGAGAGATGGGGAGGGATGGAGCAGCTTTCGGAGAAAGCAGGGCAGGAGGTCAAAAAGGAAAGTGGGGCATGGGTGGGGAAAGGAGGGATGCAGCAGAGCATCGCTGCACGCAGGGCTAAAGGAGTTCAGAAATACAGATGCGGGAGCCATGGATGACCAGCTGACCAAGGTGGACACAACCATCCCTCAGCAGCCCCAGGGGAGCTGCCACAGGCAGTTATTGGGGATGCTATAGCAGAGCAGTTGATGGCTCATCACCCCGGTTCAGGCCAGGGTTTTAGCAGCTTTGCACCATACAGGGTGGAGATGCTCTGTAGCACTGGATGCTTGTGGGTGATGGTGGGAGCATGCAAAGCAGGTGCGTGGAGACAAGGAAGGAGTGAGGTAGAGGTGGAGATGAGGACAAGAGGAAATGGCCTAAGTTGCACCAGAGGAGGTTTAGATTGGATATTAGGAAAAACTTTTACACTGAAAGGGTTATCAAGCATTGGAACAGGCTGCCCAGGGAAGTGGTGGAATTGCCATCCCTGGAGGTATTTAAAAGGCGGGTAGACATTGTGCTGAGGGACATGGTTTAGTGGTGGTTTTGTCAGTGTTAGGTTGATGATTGGGCTTGATGATCTGAAAGGTCTCTTCCAACCTAGACAATTCTATGATTCTATGTGGGGCTGGAGGACAGAAACCACCTGCCCTGTTTTTCCCAGACACATTTTCCCCCCAAGTTCATAGTCTCCTCCATGCAGATTTATAAGCAGCAATGTCTGTTGGTACTGGGAGACCAGTACAAGGTCTGCTGTGGAGCTGGAACTTTGCTTCTCAGCAAGGTGCAGGCAAGGAGGCACCTCAGCTCGAGGGAGCAGCAGGCAGGATGCTCACCCTCTTCCACAGCCCCCTGCCTTCTCTCTGGCTGCCTTTAACTTCCACAGCTCACCCAGGCGCAGACAGAGGTGAAGGGATGAAAACCGAAACCAAAGGCAACACCATCGGCTAAAGATGCTGACAGAGGACCAGGAGACCATCTGTTTGCTCCTTTCCCATATCAACCCTTATTAATGCTTACAAATACTTAAAGGGTGGGTGTCAGGAGGATGGGGCCAGGCTCTTTTCAGTGGTGCCCGGCAACAGGACAGGAGGTAATGGGTACAAACTTGAGTGTAGGAAGTTCCACCTAAACACGAGGAAGGAACTTCTTTACTTTGAGGGTGGCAGAGCACTGGCACAGGCTGCCCAGAGAGGTGGTGGAGTCTCCATCTCTGGAGACATTACAAACCTGACTGGACGCGTTCCTGCGCACCNGTTCCTGTGCAACCTGCTCTAAGGTGACCCTGCTCTGGCAGGGGGGTTGGACTAGGTGATCTCCAGAGGTCCCTTCCAACCCTGTGATTCTGTGATTCTGTGATTCTGTGATTCTGTGTGATTCTGTAACCCTCCGTGTTGGGAAGTGCCCTTGGCTATGGTCCCCAAAATCCTTGTGCTACCCTTTAATGAATTTTGGTTTTTGGAAGCTGCACTGGAAAATGAACAGCACAGGAGGGAAGAGATGTGTAGCAGATCCCAACCTGCCCCAGCTCCTCTCCTCACAGGGGAACCCCAGCACAGCCCAGGCTTTCCTGAGCTGGCTGCATAAAACCCCTGGAGTTCAGGAGGTCGGGTGCAGCATCCAAGAAATGGTGTTTCCAGACTGGGCAGGATGCGCTGGGTCCCACACCTGGACCCCCTGTGCCTGCTCTGTATTTGGGTGCTAATCCCACCGTCCCCAAGCGGATGAGGCAACAAGCTGGTTCCTAAAAGTGTGAGGTTGCTTGTAGTTTATTGCAACGTGGGACGGGGATTATTCCAAGGGAAGCAGGATGTCATGCAAATATTAAATTGCCTGCACTTGCAGACTTTTATGGTCTTCAACATGATTTGCAATCCTCAATTAATCCAATACTAGTTTTGCTGTAATAGAAGAGGCATGGCCAGCAGGACAAGGGAGGTGATTCTGCCCCTCTGCTCCACTCATAGGAGACCCCCCCTGCAGTGCTGCCACCAGCTCTGGGGCCTCAGCACAGGAGAGACACGGAGCTGTTGGAGCGGGGCCAGAGGAGGCCCCGGAGATGATCCGAGGGCTGGAGCCCCTCTGCTGGGAGGACAGGCTGAGAGAGCTGGGGGGGTTCAGCCTGGAGAAGAGAAGGCTCCGGGAAGACCTTAGAGCCCCTTCCAGTACCTAAAGTGGGCTCCAGGAAAGCTGGGGAGGGACTCTGGATCAGGGAGTGTAAGCCATAGGATGAGGGGTAATGCTTTTGAACAGAAAGACTGGAGATTTAGATTAGATATTAGGAAGAAATTCTTTACTGTGAGGGTGGTGAGGCACTGGAACAGGCTGCCCAGAGAAGCTGTGGCTGCCCCATCCCTGGAGGGGTTCAAGGCCAGGTTGGACGGGGCTTGGAGCAACCTGGTCTGGTGGGAGGAGTCCCTGCCCAGGGCATGGGGGTTGGAACTGGATGATCCTTACAGTCCCTTCCAACCCAAGCCATTCTGTGATTTGCACATTCACACTGGCTCTGCTGTTACAGGTAGCTCTGCCGACCCACTGTCCCTCTGTCCACCATGACCTGTAGGACAGGCTATGAACAGCGGGATGTGCATGCAAATCCTTCATCCTGATCAGTGGTCAGCTAAGACAAGACTCAGGGGATACGATATGACCCAGGAGGGTCCTAAGCAGTTCTGACAAGGGACATTGCCTTGTCCTGGTTTTCTGCAGGACCATGGGGGTCTTGTTCCTTTACATTGCTGCCTCTTTACAAATCATATACCAGAATAAAATGGCATGCAGGATAGCAAGGGAGTCTTTGAACGACAGAGAAGATTGCCAAGCCTGTCTTCTTCTTCATTGAGTTGGGCTGCTGTGCCGCTAATTGCTGATGCTTGGAGCTGGAGCATCAGCGAAACTCCAGGATCCCTCCTGCCCTTTGCGTTCAGCACTCAGGACAAATCAATAGGAGAGCGCGTGCTCTTCAACGGCCACTGACTGCAAAAATTACCCAGCGAAGACAACGCAGCCCGGGTTAAATGAGGCAACCTTAAATAGCAGCAGCCAGCATCAGATCGACCGACGGGCTGAATATCGCTTCAGACGGAGGAAAAGCAAACAGCCACGCTGGTCCACGGGATGTCTTTCTACTCGGCTTGTGTGGCCATAGACGGGGGGACAAAATCAGCTTGGACGTGCAAAAGGGCAGCTGTTGGTGAAGGCAGGAGAAGCTGCGTGGTTGGATGGAATTTAGAGCTTGGCTGAAGAATGTAATTTCAGAGGTAAACGTGCAACCGGGGAATGAATGTCCGATCTGGGCTTCCCAAAATGCAGCGCCTGCATCGGTAGTGTTGGAAAAGCCAACTCAAAGCGGCCTACGGCCTCATCTATCCCCAGATGCTGTCATTGCCAGGAGCTGGACCTGCTGTCGTCACCAGAGCTGATGGAAATGCCTCGCAAGACGTGAGGGAATGGGTGGGTTGAATAGAGGCAAATGGATCAAGTCATCAGGGAGTTCAAAGAAAATGGTGACAAGTCAAATTGTTTTTAAAAATGATTTCCATTTTAGCGGTCAAAGACTGCCACGGAATTCTCTCAAAAGCCCTGCTGAAGGAGAGTGACTCAAAATAATGCTTTCTGGTAATAAAAGCATCAGCATTTCTAAGGCTGCACAAAGAGGTCCAGCCTGCCATGAAAAGATTTTGATTAAAATAAAACAGCCCCATGACTGATTGATGTTTACAAAATAGAAGCATGGCTAAAAGGAAGCAGCAGGAACAGAATTAGGCTCTTTGCACCAAAAATCCTCGGAGCGCATTCACCCCTCGGCATCGCCAAGCGGCACATGGGGGAATCCAGCATGCAGCATGGAGCAAACCATATCACACCTGGCTCAAATCGTGCCCCCACCTCTGGTCCTCTGCCCCCACAGCTGCCAACAACGCCCATCTAACAGCTGTAGACTGCAATGATTTGGCTATTTTGGTAACAACCCTACCTAGGGCTTAAACAAAGTAGTAACTGGCAGAAATACACGTGAAGATGGGGATTGGAGAAAGGTTTCCTTGCAACAAAAAGTTTTGCTTGTGGTTATATTCTTGTGCGTCTTGAGCTAATGCTTTCCCAGGATAGTGTTGAGGAGCTTCACAATAGTGAAAACCTACCAAAATATCCTATTTACTTCCATCTGTTGGTCCAAAATGCACATGATTAAAATGAAAGCAAAGGATTTTTTGCATAAAAGCAATGCAGCGAAGTCCTCGGCAGCTCGTCATGCTGGAAGAGCACCGTCTCAGCTCCCAAAGCCAGAAGACCCCAGGGACACCAAGAACAAAAAACACCTTATGAAAGCTTTGAGTAAAATGCCACTTGTAAAGACGTGAGATACAAATGGGTTTGTGTCTGTACAATCAGGGTAAAAATGAGACGAGAAGGTAAATGAGAATAAACAGGTTGAGTTTAAGAGTGATTTGTGCCCAAGGGACCTGGCCACTGAGGTGAGGGCTGGACTTTGAGAAGTCAGTGCCGTGTTTTCACCCTGGGCTTCCAGGTAGCGAGCGTTTCAACAAACATTTACCCTTTGCATGCGTTTATCACAATTTTTCCACTTTCAAGCATAACCTGGAGGAGACTGGCCTCACCCAATGATGGACGAAAGCCCTACACATGTGCCCTGGCCGAGCAGAGAGGTGTGAAGAAGGAGAGGACCTCCTGCAGGGAATCCATTCTGCATCAGCTGAGGCACCTGAGAGTGTTTCATTTACCCAGTCGATGCTCCCAGGCCAAACAGAGGTATCAGCACGGTCATCCCTTTAATGTGACGTTATCTCATTGCTGCTCTAACTCACCTGTTACTAGCTTGGAAACAAGCTTTACGATGGATTGCCAAGGGGATAAGTGGGAATAAAAGGGTGAAATGAAGAGAGCAAGTGTTTAGGTTAAATGCTGAATTTTCTCCTGGTGGAAGCACTGCAAGTTGCTCGCAGCATGTACGCTTTGATAAGGCTGAAGACCAGTAAATGCACAGAAAAATCCTACTCTGGAAGCGACGAGGGCTGGGTGACCTGTTGTATCTTTCTTATCTCTATGTTCAGAGCAAAGATTTTGCTTTAATTGGCTTTAAACCATCTATTTAAGTCACTTCTATGGCTTCCAGTACTCTAGGACCTGAATGACATCCAAGCTTTTAATGTACTTATCCTCACGCTGCTCTGCAGAGGTAGGAAAATACCAAGACCTGTTCTGCACATGGGAAACTGAGGCAAAAAGAGCCTTAGCCAGAGCTTGCAAGGTGGAAATGAAGATGATCAAAAAGATGCTCAGAGGGCTGGAGCCCCTCTGCTGTGAGGACAGGCTGAGAGAGTTGGGGTTGTTCAGCCTGGAGAAGGCTCCAGGGAGACCTTATAGAGCCTTGCAGTACATAAAGGGGGCCTACAAGAAAGCTGGGGAGGGACTCTTGATCATGGAGTGGAGTGATAGGACAAAGGGCAATGGTTTTAAACTGAAAGAGGGGAGATTTAGATTAGATATTAGGAAGAAATTCTTTACTCTGAAAGTGGTGAGACGCTGGCACAGGTTGCCTGAAGAAGCTGTGGCTGCCCCATCCCTGGAGGGGTTCAAGGCCAGGCTGGACGGGGCTTTGAGCAACCTGGTCTGGTGGGAGGTGTCCCTGCCCAGGGCAGGGGGGTTGGAACTAGATGGTCTTTAAGGTCCCTTCCAATTCTAACCATTCTATGATTCTGTGACATGGACACAGAACACTGGTACAATTGTTGCGCTGCTCGGCAACCAGGAGCAGTTAGAAGAAATCAGTTTGTTCCTGTCTTAGGAGAAATCAGATCTCTCTCCAAGGTGAATGCTCCAGTCAGAAGGTTAAAACTGAGCTTTCGTGACTCTAGGAACTACAACCACTGTGGGACCACTTCATTATTGGTAGGACACAGTGTCCCCTCCAAAGAAATGGACAAAAAAGTTTCACACCCCTGAGAGATGGTGAAAGTGGTCAGAGGATGGCACCAACTGCGGCCAGCCTGAGGCAGGTGCTGGACCACTGTTTAGCAAGAAGGAGGGACAGGTAGACGAGGGCATTACATCCCTGACTGTCCCTGGAATAGAAAATGAGGTACCCTGATGCATTATAAAGGCAAAGCACAAGGGCTTCTCACTCTGAGGGGCGGTTGGGGACGTGAACATGGATTGAACTAAGCCCAAAGAGCTCCTCATTTGAACTAGGTGCTTTGATCTTTCTGAGATGCCTTGCCCTTCCTCATAATGGGCACCAAGGCACATTTGTCAGGCATGGAGGACCTACTGTGGGCCCAATAGCCATGATGAAGCTTGACTTTGCAGGACTGCTTCCCAAAAGGCACCCAGGCAGCCTGTAGGAGAGGAGGGAAATGAACTTGCATGTACTCAAAGTTCACACACATGCCAAGCACTGGACTAGCAACCTCCCTCTGACCATGACTTAGCCATGAAACAACCTCCTGCTGGAGTTATGGGCGTGTTGTTTAAATGGTATCCACCTCAGGTTCTTTACTTGTCAATTAAATGTGCCACATACACCCTCGTCGCTGAGATCTGTCTGTGGTGGCCAGATCCATGTGGCCGTGGTGCCACCTCCATGTATGGCCTTTTCTCAGATCTCCGTCTGGTGGACATGACTTGGTGACCTCCTGTTTTTGGAATCTGGCACATGCAAGGCTGAGCGCAGTTTCTCCACTAGGCTGGGTCTAGCCTGGTCGGATGTCAGTGGTGAACTTTAAGGTGTTGTCTACTGTGTGGATTCACCCAAACATGCCACATGTGCAAGAGTGTGAATCATTGCTCCAATGCCTGCAGAACGCTGCCTTCTTCCAAATCCTGAAATGTGTCTGACTTCACACAATTAACCAATCATATTCTAGCACAGCAGAAAAATAATGTTGGCAACTTCTGTGAAATACCTTGAGCACCTGTGAGTCACTTCAGTAGCATCTCTCTCTTGGAGATATGTAGTAGCACAGCTGGGTGCAGGTCTATTACTGCTGGATTTCATGTCAAGTTACAGCTTGTATTATCCCCGTACCCTCCTCAGCAAGCCCACCACGGACATTGCTCTGCACCACATCCAGCAAACACCTGCCCAGAGAGCTCTGCTCCGAGCTGAGATGAATACATTCTTCAACTCCCTCAACAGAACAGCTATTCACTTGGATTTCTGCATGATTTGTCCCGCTGCCAGATTTTAAACTTTGGTCTTCATCCAGGAGAAACAGAGACCAAGTTTGTCGGCTTTTGCCTCAAAGCGTCCAAGCGCAGATTCCAGGTGTTGTGCTGACTAACCAATGGGAGCCACATCATCCGCAGAGCCAAGGTCGGTGAAGGTCGCTCCACCGCTGACAGCAGGTCCTGAGTGATGCGTCAGCTCTTCTCGAGCCAATGGCACAGCACAGTGGCACGAGGGATGCCAGTTTTCCAGGCGCCTACTGTATTGCGGAGCCACTGCCCCTCGCCCCCAGTGGAGCCGCTCCCCCTCTTTCCTTGTGGTCACGTGAAGGCAACTTCTCAGTGAGATCCCAAGGCGATGGGGTCACAACCAAGGGGGAGGACTTTACTCCTGCCCTGTCTTTGCAATTAGTCCAGGACAAGGTTCAGTGTCCAGACGTGACCGACTGGCAATGAAACAGGATTGTTCTGGGCAGTTTTTGCAAGTCAGCAGTGGCTGAGTTTTGGCAAAGGCAACGGGGGCGAAGCCTGGCGCAGGAGCAGTCGGTGACACGGTTGGTCAGCATCCACTACAGCCCGACGGTTGACCTTTTCTTTGCGCAATGAGGAAGAAATGTCCTTCCTTCATCCCAGGAGGACTACACCAGACACCAGGCTGTGGGGTGGCACTCATCTCCCCTAACTTTGGGTGCCAACAGCAGGCATCTACTGCGCTCATCACCCTCAGCTCCCTTTAGTCACCCGCTAATGGAGAGATGCAGGTGCCTCTAGAAATTGGTCTGTCGTTTTTGATGCCAGCCTTAAAAGGAAGCAAGCCTAACCCTACTACTGTGATTGGCATTTATAATGCTACAATCTTTATTTCTTGTAAATTATAAAGGTGCTCCCATGAGACACTTCACAGCTCACCCATGGAACCTGACCTTTTGCATCAATGGTCCTACTTGTCCTATAAACATATCCACATCCTTTAACTTGTCAAAGCCTGGCATCCACTTAAGGGGTACCTGTCAAGTTCAGGGGATAATACCAAGTTAATCTGCACAACAGCTTCTCATTGCTGGGGGAAGTACCTCCACTTCTATATTATAACAATGGCCAGTTCAAAAACCTGTTGGCATGGTGCCATAAATCAGAAAGTTTGTGAGCCAGTTCTACCCTGGTTCACCAGAGAGCTCTGTGCAAAGCAAGGCTCACGGCTTCATTTATTTTTTTGCCCTGAGTATTTCTTATGGTTCTTGAATATCCTTCAGGGTTTTAGTTTCTGCCTCTGGCATGGTGCAGATGATGTTGGTCAACCTCTGCTGTGCAGTGGAGGATCACAAAAAGGGTAGTTTTGTTGTCAAATGTTCTACTGGTGTCTCTCAAGTTGTCCAAGGCATCTTCTGTATTGTAGCGACATTGCTTCTGCATTTCCACACCACATGGGGGAGGAACGGGGTTGTGTTGAGCAAGGGAGCCTGGCAGGACTCTCATGGGTCACATCCGACATGCTGGGAAGCCAGCCCGCACAAAGATGGTGGTTTGTATTACCAAGTTTTAGAGTCATCGATGACATGGCAGGATGTAATGGCTTTATTCAGGCAAGCTATAATACATCAGTTACCCTTTTCATTCAGTTTTCTTTTTCTTAGCTAGGGCATTGATGGAAGCCTCGCTCTCTGAACTAAGATCCTGCACTGGTGGCATCATAAGGGCTATGGAAAGACACAAAGCGTTTCCATGCTTATAGTAGGTATTTCTAATTTCAGTATTTCCTCGTTGTCCTTCATCTCATCAGAGCGAGGTCACGATTTCTTGATAGCTTCGTAGTTATTTTTGTCTCCTGAACTCTTTAGAGACCCTAAAGAAACTAAATGCTATGATTTTGTGGTATCTTTGATGGCTTGTTTGTTTAAAAGAGCTTCTGGGGAAGAACAAGGGAAACATCCCTGAGTCTAATCTGGAAATTGCATCTTTTGAAGTGTTCCCCTTTCCGTTGGCAGTAAGCTGAGCTAAGCTGCTCTCTCCTTTGGAGCAGTTAATGCTAATGAGTGACAAAGATGTATGGTTTTTAACTTCTAGGTAGCACTTCAGGGTGGGTTAGGAAATCACCCAAAGCTTCCCATTAGAAGATGCATCGTCTTGCTTTTAACATTGTGAACTCTAAAAAAATCGGGCAAAAGTTTTCTACGTTGAGTGTTTTGTACTACTTCTGCTGAAGCTTCTGCCAAAATCATTCAATCATTTCTAAGAACAGCAGTAGGGAACTTAAGATGTTTCTCCCTTTTAAGAAAATACCTGTGTATTTGAGCTTTGGAGTAGGATTGTCCTTCGGATTCCTGTGCATATCTGGCTGAATGTGATAATTTTCAAAAAAAGTCCATTGGTCGGTGTTCAGGCGAGGTATCTTTGATCCCAGCAGTCTCAAATCGCACCAGGTGCCCTCCGTTCACCTGGAGATAGAGCAGGACTATCCCTGTACTGTCAGGGCTGTGAGGTCCATCAGCCAGCACTGCAGTGTTCGGCAGCGAGCAGCCCAAGAACAACACTGATTAGCCGCTCATTAACTGAGCACGGTACATCCTGAGCACTGAACGAGGCAGCAGCTCCGTGCAAAAAATAGCATGGGAGTGCGTAATTAAGGGCCATCAGGACTCACCGACACAAGATGGATTGTTGCAGGTTGCATGGATATTTTTAAGCCAGGGTCTTCCCACCTTGCGTTCGCTTATCTCTGCTTGGCAAGGGTGCTTCACTGCAAACGTGCCTGGGTGCGAGCTTCTGAGTTTGTCTGCTGAATTTTTCATATCGTTTTTGAAAAAAAGTACTGAAATTAAGGGAATATAGGTGCGTCTTACTAGTAAGTAACAACAGCAGTGATTTCTTCTTCCCCATGCCCCAAAAGGACCTTGCATCACCCAGACACACTGTACAGAGCATGGTAGGGCAGAGGTTTCGTGCTGTCAACCCAAGAACAACCGCACTCCCTACTCCCAGTCTGCAGCAAGACAGGGCAGATGTCCCAGCAGCACGTCCCAAGCGCCTTCCCCATCCCACCAAATATTTGTCACAGGTTCATCTGTGGTGGCAGGAATAATGT
>VYZM01010855.1:301-32709 GCA_013398915.1 Dromas ardeola | reverse complement strand
ATTCCCTGCCTGTCACCCCCGTGGCTCTGTCCTCAGCAAGAGGGCTCTGTCTCTGTCTGGCCTTTGGTCTCTGCTTTGGGTAGAGTTCTGCAAGGCAGCAAGTCCCTCCTGAGATCCCTCTGCTCCTGAGGACCTGAAGAAATGCTGAGTCTCTCTTTGCATGGTTTTTGGTCTCATGATATTTAAAAGGAATATAGTATTGGCCAGCAAGGGGACAGTAGGAGAAAGCTTTGTGTTTGCCTTGACCAAGCCTAGATTTAATGTTGTCCCCACCGCCCAGATCAACAGCAGCACGTGCAAGATCCTTGCTTTGAGACCTTTCAGAATTAATGGGATCAGCCTGGTGCTCTCCACTGGCCCTTCCATAGTGATACAGCATACAGGTGGTCTCCATGAGGTCCTTCATCTGGAAAGGGACTGTGATCCTAGGTAGCAAGTATGGAGGCAAGATGGGGACACTGGAAGAGCAAAAATTCATCCCACAAGTCCTGCCAAGAGACCAGAGGGTCTTGCTGGGCTGCTCGACCTTTTTTAGCCCCAGGCAGGAGATGGATGCTCCCTTGAGATGCAGAAGACACCAGCATTGTCTCAGCATCGGAGATCACTCCCCTGCCACGAAGCCCTCTGTGGTGGGATTACATTTTAGTTGAAATCAGCTCCCACAAAGACGCTGGCAGATTGGCCCCATCCTCCAACGCAACAGCTGGATGGAGAATTGAACATGGACTGCAGCCCACGGGGCTGCCCTGGCATGGTTCCCCCTTGCTCAGGTGGGAAGGATGTCGAGAGCAGACACTTCACAGATGAACCACTTTGCTCCCAATACACAGCAGAACAAAATCAGGTTGTCCTAAGGCGCATCCCAGCACAGCTTTTGAAAGCCAGGCTTGTTTTTTTTCTCCAGGTGGTGTACTCATTTCTCATGGTAGGTTTTGGTGTTGCTGACTCATGTAATTTTTTCATAAATCTTGTGATATTTCATGCCATTGTTGCCACAAAGGTGCCCGGAGTCACGTGACTCCGTGACAAGGAGTTTTTATTAGGGGCAAAAATAGACTGGTATATTTGTCGTCCTCACACTATGAGGAAAGCAGGAAAACATGCCCCCTAAAGGTTCAGAAAGCAGGCACAGAAAGGTAAAAAAAAAAAAACACAACCAAACAAAAACCAAAACACAACCCAAATCTGTATAATGATTTTATAAAATCCCATGATTTTTAACCTGCTGTGATTTTTCCTGATGCTGGTTCACGTCTCCGGCTCTCCCGAGGGCAGCCGCTGCAACAGCTTCCAAGCTGTTCCCTGAAATGTGGAAATCCCCCTTACACAAACAATGGCACTGTTAGTCTTGCTGATTTTCTGGAAGCACAAAAACATGTTTGTTTTCAGCCATGATCCACTGAGGGAATTTCCTCACTGATTTGGAGTTTGGGAATTTTTTTTATTCCTCTGAAAGCCATTTTGCCAGTTTCCAAGAACCTTAATAAACTACAGTTACCAAGATTAAGGGCATTATGTGGTTGGCTTCCAACACAGAAACGGACCCTGAATTGTGATCACTTTGGTGGAAACTGGCAGCAGTAGCTGAGTGAAATGACCCCTTTTCCTGCACAGAGTCTGAAAGCGCAAAACCGATGTGCTCCTATTGGGGATAACAGGTTGCCTTTGGCAGGAGCTTTGTGCCGATGAAAGTGCAGACAGCTGCCCAAAGAGCTGCGTTGTGGCTGATGGGCAGGGGAGACATCCTTGCACCATAAAAAGGTGCTGCAGGTTCATGGGAAGGAGGTTCAAGGGCATTTCCCAGCAGATAAATACACCGTGAGCCCTCACACACACGAGCGGGTAGAGTGGCTGAACCTCCAAGGGTCCGGCATCTCATTTATCAAGGACACAAGCACGCTGGAGTCCCTGTCTCCACCCAACATGCTCCAGATGTTGCTGCTGGCCATCACGTCCCATGTGTCCTCTCTCCACCGCAACACTGTGCACGGCTCTCAGCATGAAGTCGATGGAGAGATTGGTGAAGAGGAGGGCAAAGGACTCATGTCACCGAGAACATGTGGTCCTCAGGAGGAGGATGGGAGTCTCACTCCTGGAGCCGGTGCTGGGTTTGAGGGCATGGAGATTGTGACTCATCTGAAAGACGATCTGTCCTGGCATGTGGAGGCTGGAGGAAAAGCTGCTCCCTGGGAAGACCATCTCCAACTGCATCACTGGCAAGTGTTCTTGTGGTTCCTGGAGCCTTCTTGCTGTTCTTGCTCCAGCTGCTTATGTGCCCCCGTCCAGAGAAATACAGGCAATATCAAATCACACCCAAACCTAGCAGGGATGGCGGTGTGCCACCAGTGGATAACAAATACTGACCCATCTCACTGAGACTTTTTGGAGCCAGACGAGATGTAGCACTTGGAGCTCCCAGTGCCGCCCTTCCTTCCTTTCGTGTTTTACTGATGACCGCGGCCACCCTCTCCCCGTGCTCCAAGTCTCGATGGCATGCCAAACCCTTTGATCCTGCCACAGAACCGAACGGTGTTGGCAAACACAGCGTGACATCCAAGTCATGTAGACATGGAGCAGCTGGCAAGTCAGCTTTGGGAGAGCACTGGGTGCCTCAGCAGAGGGATCTTGGCAGTGCAGAAGATCTGAAGAGACGTCTGACCCTCCCAGGAGCTGCAGAGGTGGGGAGTACCACAAAGGCTCCACGCACATCTCTCCTGGGGGAGGAAGAAGCTCCTCTGCCAGTTATACATACAGATCTTCCCAGCAGGGGAGACGGCAGCTATTCAAGAAGGAAGTCTTTGAAACCATACTGTGCTGCAAGTAACTCGGAGACATCCTGAATGACCGCAGGATAAATACATGAGGAAGTTTTTTTCCAAGAATACGTTAAAGGATACATGGAATTTCCTAAAACCATCAGCAAGGGACACATTCGTATTCATTTGTGTGACCATGTAGTTTTGATTCTCGAGCTGCCAAGCACGTTAGCAACTGAGCACGTCCATTGGAGGATGACAACTGCTGCTGAGCACAATGGGCCTTTCCACCCCAGATGTTCAGTGGAGACCCAGAAGATGCCAAAAACTCACCAACATTCATTCTTGTTCAGGCACCCGCAACCACGCAGCTTGACAACAACGTCAACATCCACCCTAAAAATTGTCCCAAGGGCAGTGCTCCCCTCTGGCTCTGGAGGTCAAGTCACACCAGCAGCTTGACAGTGGGACTGCAGGAGGATGAGGAGCCCTCACCCTCACCCTCTTCCTGGCTGTCTGGGCTGACCCTGAGATGTCCAGTGCCCAAATACATCCTGATGGGCTCAAGAGAGCATCCCACAGACGCATACACTGCTTTTCCCACGGCGGGTTTCCTGCAACGCTCCACCAGCATGACAACTGCTTCGCCTGCGAGGGAGGCAGGACTTAATTAGAGGAATCTGGAGAAAGGCAGATTTTGTCATGTAAATGATTCCTGTCACAGGACATGATCTAAATTTGGATTCTGAGGCTGAGGCTGAGCAGAACAATCTCTGCTGTAGCATGGCAGCTGTCAAAGGTAGGGAGAAGCTTTGACTGCCTACAGGAGTGATGGCTGGTGCCTTTTATTTCACTGTGGGGTTCATTTCATCCTCTGAGCATATCGAGTGATTATATATTGCTGGACAGGAACGATCCTGGGAGACAGGCTCTATTATCCCCACTTCTTTTAGCTAAGGTAGCCAAAAACCCAAGTGCTTGCAGGAAATAAAAGGAGTTGTTATCAGGGACATGATTTGATCCAGGGATTTCCAAACTCCCAGGCCTGTGCTCAGGCCATGAGCCAATATCGCAGCCTGTTTCTGTTTAGTATTTTCTTTCTCCATTGCTCAGTACTGCACAGATCACAATGGGAGGTGGTCCTTTCTGCTCAGCTCCACCCGGTAATGGTGTCTCTCACTGTGTTTTCCTTCTGATGCTGCACCACAAGGTACTTATTCCTTTAAAATAACAATTTCTAAATAAATAAATTTAAAAAACCCTAGTAGTTGTGATAGTAACAGTAAAGTATCCAATAAGGATGCGTTTTGTGTGTGGATTCTCTGGTGCCTGGTAGGGTGGAGGCTCAGGCTTATCTTGCTTGCAGATGAAGGTCTTAGAAAACTTAATTTCTATTTGGATTCCCAGGGAGGTTGCGGTCAATCTGCAATCTTTCTATCCCTTGCCGCTCCACTTTGCCCACTTGCTTTCATTAAACTCATGGTAATTTTGCACTTCTGAGTTCTCCATCTCTCTATCAAGTTCAGCTGAAGATGCCCAACAGGTTCACCAGCTGCGAGAGGTGTCATAGAGACAGGTACATCAGCGTGAACCCAAATGCACCGTGCTCAAATGCGTAAGCCTTGCTTCCTTGGGAAGCCAAGCAAACAGGGAACAGTGAAAATGCACTTTGGAAAATGGCTGGAACAAATCCTGTTGAATGTATAATGTGGGTAATCTTCCAGCAGCTGGGAGAGGTGCTAAGATAACTGGAGCAGAGCGATAAAGTGCATCATTCATAAGCACCAGCTTCTTTAACAAATGTGGCTCCTTATTATGCTCATGAAATATACATGGAGAAATCACAATTTCTGACGGTGTGCAGCATTCACAATCAGTTTGATGGTTTAACTCTGCACGGACCAGGCACCGACGCCGCTCTGGAGCCAGTCCCATTTGGATGTGTTCATTTTGGCTGGCCAGAAAGTATGGCTGCTCCTTAACTGACTGATCATTTAAACAGCTTCAGCCTCGATGTAAATCCCTCGGCTGTGAATATTCCGGTGTAAATTTGAAATATAGTTTCTATATACCAGTAAAACTTGACCTAGACAGTAAAACTCTTAATGAGATAAAAAAAAAAACCCACCCACCCAAACACAAATCTAGCAAATCTCTTGGAACATGGAAAGAAATATGGGCAAAATACTATTGGCAGCATTTGCTGAAGGTCCTTCATCAGCTTTTACTTTTGTGACCCATAGAGCACTTCCACGGCATATTAAATCAAACCGCCTGTCCTAATAAGTCATTTTCAGAAATAAAACCACTGAGGAATAGGTCCAGAAGTCAGACTGCTTGCTATGCCATCACACACAGCAGCGATCCGCCCTCCCCCTGCCCTCTCCACCTGCAGTGTGCGAGAAGTAGCAATTAGCCAGGCTGGGGGAGTATTCCCTGCTTGGGCTGAATGACACCCCTGAGCCCAAAAAGTTGCGGTGTGAGTCCCGTTTCATAGGAAACCTGGCTTGGGTTCATCCGGCCAGTGGTGAATTGAAATCTAAGGTCAGGCTGAATTTGCAAAGTGGAGAAACCCAGCAAGCCGCAGCCTGAAATCATGCCCCGAGAGCTCCGATCCTGGAGCAGTGGCCGAGCCACATGCCAGGCTCCAGGACACCAGGTCCTGGGCTCTGGCCCGTCTCCCACTCAAAAGACGTGATCCTGATTTTGGTGAACCGATCCTGGGCTTGGCTCGCCTCCAGGGTGGAGGAAATGACTCAAGTGACTCTTTGGCAGCAGCGATGAAGAGGAAATAATAAAGAAATCCTTGAAAATATAAAAGACACTATCATTAGCAAAGGACAGTGAAAGCCCAGCGGAGATTTTTATGGGTTATTTTGCAAGGTCCCTATTCTGGTTGAATAATCAAACTCATGGGGAAGCAGCACATTGTTCATATTCTTCCTATACCTGGGGACTGTGCGTATGGACCAGGACTCGGCTGTGCAAGGAGCTGTACAAATCCAGAGCAAAGGGACTGACCTTACCGCAATGGTGGCTTTTACCTTCCATGTTTAACACAGGAGACAGCAGATGGGCTCAGATTTAAGGACAGATAAATGAATACGAGATTTCAGTGACAAAGCCATCTGTCTAGCCAAAGTCACCCACTTCTGTAGACTGTGAGGCTTGGATCCACCCACTCGTGTTGTAGAGCCAGACTCTAAACTCAGTAATTTTACTTATGGTTAAGTGTGAAGTCTGCTTTACAGGGAGATGAATTGTGCCCTAGGGGTACGTACTTCTCTGCATTAATTGCAAATGCAGAGCAGGATTTAGTTCTGATTTTGTCATCTATAGTCAACATGTCCCAGGCAGATGCTCAACAATTTAGCTCTTTCCCCACCAGAGATAACTTGGGTTGGTGTCTTGGTTCACTTGTATTTAGGCTTGAGTGATGGATAAGCAAAGGGGATCTTCAGGATACCCTCACGAGTTGACACGATGGCAAAAGGACTGGTCCTTCTGAGGACCTTCTGAGGTCTTACTTCTTCTCACCCACTGCCACCTGACCAATGTCTTCTCCTAGCTTAAAAGGCCCTGTAGGAACACAGTTAGATGAGGCCTTTGATATTTTGGTGCAGCTGGAAGACAGATGAAGTTCCCTGCTGTGCCATGGGTTTGCTATTTGGTTTTGTGTGGTTAGACATGAAGAACAGACTGGTGCCTCACCCATTCATCCCAGTTCAGTGTCTCGTTTGAGGTCCTGCAGACTGGGAACTGGCTGGGACATCTTGAATGCACCTGGGGGCACCTGGCCAACAGGAGGAAACACCTTTTGGGCCATTAGAAATGAGCCAGCCAAGAAGCTCCCATTGCCTTTGGGCTAGGCTGGTTTTGTGGAGGTGCTTGTGCCTGTGCATTGACGCCACAAGCACACTCTGGACCAAAGATGGAGCCCCTGGTGTGGATCAGGGTGTCCTCCTGCCCGTTCCTGCCACTCGCAAGCAGTTGGCTGACAAAATGAAGTTGCAATGGCTCCGTCTCCGTGAATCCTTAATTTCTGCTTACGTAAATAAATAGTCCAGTGGGTGATAAGACCAAATACTTCTGCTGGTTCTGGATGGAGGGGCCTTTGCAAGCCAAGGGATCTTAGGCTTTGATAGGGTTTTGTTTTTACATGGTTATTTTGAAATGTCAAGGCCACGTTGCATTTTGATGCTAGATGGGCAGATCAGCCACAGCAGCCCCACCATCTGTGTGGGGCAGGACGAGGCATGTGCAGGGAGCTGGGTCCAACTCTGGCAGAGCCTCGGAGGCAGCTGCCTGGGACGCGTTTGCAGAAGCCATCCGGGAGCCTGTGCAGCGTCTCGGTATTACATTCAGGAAAGGCGGTAGCTCTGCTTCCAATGTGTTTCCTTTGCTGTCCTCCCACCCTCGTTCCTACGAGCTCCTCATCATAATTTTTACAGCACAGCTGACAATTGCCTCCTATATTTTCTGTCCCTGAGAACTCTCTGTTCAAAGAGCCAGCAAGAACTGCCAGGTATTTAGACCGAAGGCTCACACAGGTACCTCTTAAGAGCTGTTTCTACACTATTTACCTGCTTTTTTGTGTGGTCTGCAAAGTATTTGAGTGGGCAAAGGCATATTCGCCCTCTGGGCTCCTGGGCTTTTTATGGAAAGAGGATCAAAAGCTCCAACCTTTCAAAGCTGTGCTGCAGAGCTTCTTGCGGAGTCATTGCTGTCCTCTGCCACATAGCTGGCAGCTATCGTCTCGTTAAAATACAGGTTCCCATTATCTCTGACTCGACAAGGAGTGTTACAGGTGCCTTGCTAGTCCGGCACGTGTTTCTCCTGCAAATGCATTAATTTCCTTTGGTCTGGCTGATTTTTCCAACCCTTCCCACAGTCATTCATTGATTCTTTTAAGCAAATTGCAAAGCAAACAAACAAACAGAAACAAACCAAACCACAAGCCCCAAATACAACATGAAATACAAAATAAAAACCCCAAGCCTCACCAACCTGAATAGTTTAAAGCCAGAGAATACATTAAAAATTTCCATCATGGAAATTTCCTAGCTCAGCATGGAGATTTCCCAGTATATTAGACTCTTCTGTTTTTCAAGGCTGCAAGCAAAGAATGGAAATTTCCAATTACTGCATCAAAGGCTGCTGCTCTCCTGACAGTCTGCTTAGCAGGGGTCATCTGCTCCTGTAGGACATTAAATAATTTAAGGGAGGGACAGGGAGGATTTGCTCAGCTGCACCTTTTCCTGCACAAGGCACGAGCATTTCCTCTGGTGCCTGGTGGAAGGGAAGGAGCCCGGTGACCTGAGCAGGAGTTCGGGGATCAGGACTGAAGAAGAGAAGACCGAGAGGGGATCTCATCAATGCTTATAAATACCTGAAGGGTGGGTGTCAAGAAGATGGGGCCAGACTCTTTTCAGCAGTGCCCAGCGACAGGACAAGGGGCAACAGCCACAAACTGGAACACAGGAAATTCTGTCTCAACATGAGGAAAACCTTCTTTCCTGTGAGGGTGCCAGAGCCCAGGCACAGGCTGCCCAGAGAGGTGGCGGAGTCTCCTTCTCTGGAGATATTCCAGACCTGCCTGGATGCGTTCCTGTGCAACCTGCTCTGGGTGACCCTGCTACGGCAGGGGGGTTGGACTAAATGATCTCTGAAGGTCCCTTCCAGCCCCTACCATTCTGTGATTCTGTGATTCTGTGACCTGAGGGGATGCTTCTCACCCATCCCTCCAGGCTCGGTGTGCAGATGTGGGACCCAGGGGAGCCTGGGCACCTTCATCTTCATCTTCATCTTCACAGGAGCTGTCCAGTGCTCAACCTGATACACGGTTGACTTCCCACCACCGAGATGCACATGCAGAAAGCTCCTCTCTACCAATGGATCATCATTTTTTATTCCTCCCAGTGCACTAGACTGAGAGGAGAGGGGAGGAGGGAATATGCCAAAGTAGGGAGGAATCATACTTCTCCCCCGGCTTTGTAACTGCCCCCACCAGTACCCTTGAACTGCAAAAAAAGCTCTGCTGGCGACTTCTAGCCAGGTTGTGCATGAAGAAAGTCAGAAAGGCAGGAGAACCAGTCCCTGCTTTCATCTTCTGACTCCACCATGGGTTTGCAGCATGGGGTGAGCAAAGCAGACCGAGCCTCCACATGGTGGTCGGCAAAGGTGGATGATAGCCCCAACCAGGCAGTGGGTTGTGGGGCTTAATCAATTTGTACTTGTAGACGGCGTCAGAGTTCCCAGCTGAGAGGTACTGTATAAAAGTGCAAAGTAATGCCATTACACAGTGATTTTCTTTAACAAGTCTCAGTGCTGCAACATGAGAAATGTTCAGGATGATGCCATTAACGGTAGCCAGCTCATCTACTTTGGCAAAAGCAGCAGGGAAAGAGGAAAAGGGGAGAGGGAGGAGAAATGAATATATATGAGTCCCAGGAGAATTCAGATTTGGACCTGATGTCTGATTTTTTACAGGCCATGTCTTATCTGTATTTGTAAATCTGGCTTTGGGGCATTTATGGCTGTTCTCTTGTACTAAAACTTCTGAACTCTGGTAGTTACAGCATGTTTTTTGTGGGTCCCAGCTCATTACAGAGGTAATCATATGAGCCACTTTACTTAAAGGGGTAACTAGATCTGAATGTTCTCCAAGCCAAAAACATCTCTTATGAGCATGAGTCTGCCGTAATAATTGCCTGTACTTTTGCAGTTTCTTGCACCCAAGAAATTCAGAACTTTTTGCAAAGCAGAGTAGATGTTGTTCCCCTTATAGCAACAGGGAGGCAGAGAGAGAAAAAGTGGTTTGTCTCAAGGTTTCTTTGTGAGTTACTGGTAAAGCATGATTAGAGGCTTGGTCTTGAGGCATGTTGGCCCGTACACCTTCTAGATCCCCTCAGTTTTTAAAACAAGTCAGGCTGATTGCAATCAAGCCCAAGTGCAAGTTTTTGTAGCATCTGAGAATCAATATGGGTCACGGAGCTACAGAACAGAGTAAAATGAGCTTTTCTGTGAGTCCATCTTCATAATACAGCTCAGAAAATACAGCTTTTTGTTAAGAGGAACGTCAGTGTAAGTCAAGTATGCAACAAGTTTCAGGCAGACAGCAGAAAAAACATCTGCAAGCCTTCTAAAAATTAAAGGAGATGATTTCCGACACAAATGGTCTTGCACCAAACACAAGCCAACTGGTTCAGACCTCATTATGACAGATAAAATGAAATTTATCACTGGGCTGGAAGCTGGTGGCTGTTCACAGACTTGTGAACATCACCTGTGACAGCATTTGGGATGAGCCAAGAGAGAACAGACTCAAAGAGAGATGCAGCATCTGGTAGCACAGTAGGTTTCCCAAAGCTGTGGAGAGAAATGGGATAAAACATTGAGATGAAACCTCCTGGATGGAAATGAGAAGGTTGCGTAGAAGAGGGTTTTTTTGGGATGTCCAAACAACTACGGTGTTCAGCATGGTGCTCATCTTGGATGAACAGCAAGATGAAAGAAGCAAGAAGAAATAAAAAGCAGTATATAATGCAAAAAAAGCAGGGGAAAGCGGGGATACAGATACCAGGTAGAAGGCGTCATGTAGCGAATAATTAGGGAAACTGTAGCTGTGAGAGGCAACACAGTGGTGGTTGGGCTGAGGAGGATAAGGAAGATAAGGAAAAGTATTTAAGGTATAAGAGGAGCAAAAGGAGTCCTTGCAATGGAGATGTTAAATCATTACTAAAAGGGAAGAGGGCTATCAAGCATTAGTGTCTGATCCAGCTAGCTATTTTGCCTTTCTAAGCAGTTCATGGAGAGAGACAGCTCTTCTGGAGGGTGATTCAGTCGCTCCAGAGATGGGTGGGATGAGTCGCTTTCTAAAAGTGCTTCTCTCCATTGACTAGAGAGGGGGAGGCTAGACACTTGGCTCACACCGAACACCTGACTTTTCGGCAGCTAAAATTAGGTGAGATGAATCTCATCTGTTGGTAGAACCAAGGAGGATATTGGATATCTACTACAGACAAATATTTTTAGATCAGTCAGCTAGGAAATTTGCATCAATGGGTCCTTAAATGCTGCCTCCATAGGCCTATGGATTGCTCATGTTTATTTTACTGCAAGCCTTAGCATATGGAGGAGCTCCTGAAGGCCAGGAGAAGAACAATGCGTTGACGACAAGGCAAGCAGGACAGCACAGGTAACAATAAGCATGACAACAGATCCCATGCAAAATGGTGGAAATGCTGCCACATGATTCAGTCCATATGGAATTAAATGACAAGAATATAATCAATGTCAGTCAAGTTGGTTTTGATAGAAAAACAGTATTTTCAAATGAGCCTGGCTTATCGTTCTTGAATGAGATTACAGATTTGTTTGACGGAGGCAATTACGACTGTACAATATGCTCAGACTTTTGTCCTCGTACCCCATATTCCATACTTCACTTGTTGGTGATACATTTCCGTTAAAAAACTGGCACTCTAAATTATCAAAGAACTGTTTGTAAAATGGATTAAAAGCTGGCTGCCTGGCAGACCTCAAAGACCAGACTCAGCTGGGAATTAGCACCAAATGCAATGTTCAAGGTGAGGTGTCACAGGGACCAGCAGGAGGTCTGACGGTAAATACCAAGTCACTGCCGGTGATGTGCCCCTTTCAAATGACACATGGGTTGATGAATAGTCTGACTCGGGCTCCCCATGCAAACTGTTATTCAAACACTCACCAATGGCAAGTTCTCCACCTCAGGAGAAGGACGGCAGGTCATCCCTGTCTACTGAAGGATTATGCTCTGAAAAGATTAACTGTGGAAATCATTTAGGAGACAAGGAACTCAATATGATCTTCCAGCGAGACCAGTGAAAATGGCTACTGCAAATCTTCTGTAAGAAGCAAATCCTCCTCTCTGCCCATGGTGGGGAGCTCTGCCCAGCTCACAGCTGTGAAAGGATATGGCAAAAAGGGTAAAAGGAACAGAAGAGAAACATCACGTCCAGAGAAGGGCAATAAAGCTGGTGAGGGGTCTGGAGCGCAAGTCTTATGAGGAGCAGCTGAGGGAACTGGGGTTGTTCAGCCTGGAGAAAAGGAGGCTGAGGGGAGACCTTCTCGCTTTCTACAACTACCTGAAAGGAGGGTGTAGCGAGATGGGGATAGGTCTCTTCTTCCGAGTAACAGGCGATAGGACAAGAGGAAATGGCATCAAGTTGCGCCAGGGGAGGTTTAGATTGGATATACAGGAAAAATTTCTTCATTGAAAGAGCTATCAAACATTGGCACAGGCTGCCCAGGGAAGTGGGGGAATCACTATCCCTGGAGATATTTAAAAGACGGCTAGACGAAGGGGACTTGGCAGTGTTAGGTTGATGGTTGGACTTGATGATCTTAAGGGTCTTTTCCAACCTAAAAGATTCTATGATCAGTGTTGGTCAGGGGCTGGAGGTAAAGCTTTGGAAAGAGAGGTGCAGAAAGCTCTATCTTTTTAGCTGGTCAGAAGCAAGGCAGAATAAAATTGCTCTTCATGCGTACTTCCACGGGATGTGGGATACTAGGCTCTCGTGGTCTCTTTAAACATCAAAACAGTCATAGCAAGAACTGATGACTCAAAGTGGAAGCCAGACAAGCTCAAATCAGAGAAAAGCTTCAAGACCATAGTGGGAAACCTGATCTACCACTGGAACGAGTTGTGAAGGGAACAGTGGCTCTTTCCCTGTGTGGTGTTTCCCTGGGCTGGATCCTGTGCTTCTGCTGAGCATGCCTATGGGTCCCCACATCGGGTGAAGCAGGGAAATGCATTGGCTCATTATCTCAGAAAGGTCCAACCGAATGATCTCATGCACCATACACGACTCTGACTTTGAACTCCCCGCATGCCTCCCTGGGCCAGGGTGCTTGACAAGGCGGTCTCCTCTCCGAGGGGAGCTCTGCGTCAGCAGAACGAGCTGCATGGAGCCAGCAGAGCCTCCTCCGAGCCAACTGTGCACCATTCACTTTTGGGATTTGCTCCAGTACTTTGGGCATTTTAGCATCTTCCTGCTCCTGGTCACACGCCTCTGACAAGGACCTGACTCATGAAAGGATGTGCCTCGTGTGCATGACTCCATCTGCCTCCCTGACCCGTTGCTCATGTGCATCTAATGACTGCTCCATGATTTCAGGATTTGGACGTTTTCCTTGCACCAGCTCTGGCTCCTATGACTTCAGCCGTAATATTTCCCCGAATCACGCCAGCTGCTTTTGCCAGCGGCTGCTGTAGACATTTCAACGCCGGCAGCTGTTTGGCAACGTGTTGTGCTGCTGCAGTTGGGATGAAGGATGCCGACCACACCGGCTGCAAACCCCAAAGTTTGCAGCCTGTGGTTGGAGTGGTGACACCCCAACCGGTGCTGCCAGCCCCTGTCTCGTTGCCAGCCAGATGACTCCTCGTGACTGCGCAGCTCAGCAGGGGATGAGCTGTGCCACCTCCAGCCTGAGCACAGGCTGCAGAGGGAAGATGCTTTTCAGAGTGGTCTGCCTCAAAAAGCACCTTCCCCCCAAGGACTCTCCCACTGTGTGAATAACTGGACAGCTCAGAAGATGGTGGCGTCACCAGGTCCATTTTACAAAGTGGGATGTAGCATCCTCACAACTTGGAAAGGAGACCTGCAAGGAGAAGGCAGGTTCTTTGGGAAGTGCTGCATATAAACTGTCAGGTGATGCTTTTCTTGTGAGGGGGAGCTTATGGAGTCAGGATAGGGGAGTGAGATGGCGTGAGGTATCACGGCTAAGTGGAGGGAACATGCTCCATTCTTGCTATGTCCAACATATTGGGTGGCAGCAAATCTGTATGCTTGTCCCCCTGCACATGACTCAGTTTCCCTTTCTGTAAAATCCGGTGCCATAACCCAAGCATTACGGCCATCCCCAGGAAGCAGCACCAGATATACCAGCTGCATCTTACAGGTGAGAGTGGGAAGAAATGTTCTGCCCATGGACTTCAGAAGGTCTTGTTCTTCCAAATATTCTTGGCTGGACCTGCGCTTTTATTCAGGCGTGCTTTGGATATATGGCCATCCAGGTGCAATTTCTCTCCAGCCTCTATGAGGAAGGGAAGGGGATTTTCTCCATGCCATGCACAGGCAGGTTCTGTGCTGTCCCGTTGGAGGAACCACCCAGCCCGGTGGAGGGTGGAGACCTTCTGTGCATCAATCTAATCCCATAATTAACCACTCTAAATAATGAAGAGATAGCTGGATAGTTCAGTTTAACCTTTCACACTCAAAGGATAGTGTTTTATGGGCTGTAACATTTTCCAGATGGGCCCTACGGCTCTCCAGGTACCACTTTGGACTTCCAGGGACTAATACAATATAATGTGATATGATACGATATAAAATGCCTTCATGCCAGCCAGTTATACTTTTAAAACAAAGTAAAAGATGTGCCACACAAGATGGCAAAAATTACTGCAGTAGCACAGGAGACTCATTGCACAAGGCTTTTTACGTGTGATGCCCAAACAATGATGCAATCTGATGCCTCTTACAGCTTCACTATCTCACGCAGAGATAGAAAGAGAAGACTGCAGAAAGCATCCAAACGTCCTGGGCTGAAATCCCAGTAAAGCCGGTGGCAGGATTTCCAATCCATTTCGGTAGAGCCAGGATGTCTCCCCTGAGAATTCCTGCTGGCCCTGCTGGGTTGTGCATCCATCTCCAACTTCTCCTTCTATGTTATCCGTAAAAAGGACACAGGAGCGCCTGTTTTACTCATAGAGCTGTTGGGCAGTTTAACTCACCGATATTTGCATGGTGCATGGGGATTGTTGAAAGAGTCAAAATAACCTCATTATTGTCTTTATTGCCTGAATATCTGCCCATGCTATAAAGGCTAAAGCAGATGCACGATATGTGCTGTGCCATCAGATGTGAAGTCCTGCAAGCATTTCCAGACAGTTACCGATTGAAACTCAAGGTGGTTGAAAATCCCCTCAAACCAAAGGATGCTGGAGGTGTCCTGCACCCTCTCAACTGGACAAACAAGGGAGAGCTGTTATCTGAACAGTGTGCCGTGCCCATGTCTTCCTGAAAAGGCAGGAGACATTTGTGTTTAAAGTCAGAAATAACTTTTCCTAAGCGAAAGAATGCTGCCAGTGCAGCACCCCTGTGATACACAGACAACGGGAGAGAGTTCCGAGCTCAAAGAGATAGAACTGGGGGAGAGACTTTTGCTATCAGACGTGTCATGGGCACTGGGCTTGCTGGATGGTCAAAGCCAAGAAGAAGGTGGCATCACAGGTGCATCACCCTGCAAATACGAGTCATGGCTAGGAGGGGAAACCAAGGGATGAGTCACAGCTAGCTGCCGGGGAAGGAGACAACACTAGAGTGATTTGTGTTGTCTCATCCCCTTTGCTATCTGAGCCAGAGTTACCTTGTTTAGGTTTATAACTAGCTCAGCGTAATCACCTAGTGAGGTCTGGAAATCTTCTCTCTGGGGGTATGGGCTCAAGCATTTGGAGCCCGAGGCTGCAATCTAGAGCTGGTGGGATCTGTCCCAGCCTTACCTCTGGCATCCTGCGTGTCCTCTGCAGTCCCACGTCGGACCCTCTGAGAGCTTCAGCGCCACAGATGAAACACAGGTATTATTCCCCATCCCGTGCTTGAGGAGCATCCTGGAGTTCATGCTGTGAGCCTGGAGGCCGTCGTGAAGGGTCTGCATAAACGCAGCCAACAAAAGGCAACCGCGGAGGGCTCGCAGGCAGATGCACTGCAAATATTTCCTGGAGAACGTTTTTAAGGCTTCATTAATTGCTACGTGGCAGGCAGGTAAGATGCTGCAACTCTGTCCGCCGGCTTTTCGCATGAGGTAATTCAGATCCTGTGTGTTTTTTTAGCCTGACTGCTCCGTGTTTGTGCAGCGCGGAGGTAAATGCTGCCAGGAGTTTGTAAGTTTTAATATTACTACTGACGGACTAACGGGAGCCAAGATTTTAGTAGTTCCACGTTCAGGAGTGTTAGAGGAGCCCTAAATGGCCGAATTGTTACTTGAGCTGAAAGAAGTAGGCACGGTCTTTCCAATTATTCTTCATTTCAGACAACAGCTAGCTGTTTTGGCTTATTGGAGCAGTAGCTGGGTAGGGGAACAATATTGAGTAGATGGTGCTGAAAAAGGCTCAGTGTAAGGCAACAGATTTTTCTGACATAGACCCAGCCTTACTTTGGAATATTGCTGGCAAGTCAATAATAGGTACAGCAGAAATCAATCGGTAATAATGTTGCAAATGAGGCAGGGAGCACAAAAAGTCCTTTCAGCACCATAAATAAATCTCTGTTTGTTCAAACAAGTAGCATTTATGACATGATATGGAGCTTCCAAAAGCAGACATTTGGGCAGAGAAAGACGCTGGAGTTTATTAGGCAGAGTAACTGAAAAAGAAATAGGCAATCTCTTCTTTCTTCTTTTTCCCCCTTTTATCCCGTAGAGATAAAATATTAGAAACAAAATGCAAGCAAAAGGATCTGAAGCTAAAGCATCTTACAGAGAGATGCAGCTGGGGGGAGGCAGTCTCCTGCTCAGAGAAGATGCTCTCTTAGGCATAAAATTATTTTTAGGATACAAACCTACGGTACGGTCCTATAGAATTTAGCAGGAAATTATACCTTTCTGTTGAGCTCTTAGGTGATATTAAATCAAGGCAATAGAATTTTAGAGGTTATTAAAAACTCCGTAAAAATTAAATTATTCTCTGTTTAACTCTACAGCGTTTTAAAATAACTTCCATAAAACTGAGTTAAATTTCTACTGACTCCCACTGCTTTTTTTCCTTACCGAGTTCTACGAGATTTTTCCCATAAAGGTGTATTACGTAACATTAAAATTGCAGTGGATTTTCATTTGTAAGTAAGTGGACTGTCTTTCAGCTATTTTAGTCTTTATTAAAATATACAACTCAATAGTACTAAAAAAATAGTAGCACAACAGAAAAATCTTATAAAACATTCACAGATGAACACTGAAAGAAAGGTATTCTTAAAATTACTTAAAATTTTTTGAAATTGTAGGTTTTAAACCTTGGAAGGTCTGGTATAATCTGGATGTTGAGAAACCTAAGGGACAATTCAAAACACAAATAGGAAAAGGCATTAGAACAAATAGGAAATTTTTTAATGTATGAGAATGGTAAGGAAACCTCCTAGGAAACCAATAATCTTACAGCCCATCAGAGAGTAAAAGGAGCAATTAGGATGTTGCAGAGAAGAGAACTTATTTCGTTGTGTCTGTTTCCAAGCCAGAGATTGTCACTGAAATACTTGTTCTGTGCTTGCTCGTTGCATGTAATAAATCTGGGAATATCGTCAAAGAATTAGGCGAAGCCCATGCTTAAACATTTTGCTGGAATAACAGCGTCAGCAAAAGCCCATGTGCTTTTTATATTATACCAGCAAAAAGTCAGCATAATGCAAAAGACAGCTTATTCTGCTAGAGGAAGCTTGTTTACCCAAAATTAACAAAAACTAAAGTGTCGACAGAAGACCAGTATGTGTAATATCTGCATTTAAGCTGCACAGCCCCTGCCTTCCAGGATGGGTCATGAAAGACCTGCAGGGTTGAGTAGCTTCTTCCCCATCGGTGGCTTTTGAGTCTGCCCTGCAGAAGCATTGGACAGCCAGGAGAGCTGGTGTTACCCCTGAAGATATCTGTTGGTAGCGGTTGACTGAGAGGCACGTAAAGAGTGAGGAGCTAGCCTGGAAATAACAGGAGGAGCCAGCAGTGACAGCATGAGTACAGTGTCCATGCTGGTGCTACCTGATGGGGCTTGCTATGTTATGCCTGGTCCTCTTGCTACGGCGTTTGCTATGGTATGGTCCTGGTCCTCTCCTACCACAGAGCACACTGTGGCTTGGGTGTCCTTTGCACAGAGGACAGGCTGGTGCATACGTTGGTCTTTCTTGGATACAGACTTAGGACATGGACAGGGCTTGCTTGTCTTCCCGGACCTAGGAACCGAGGAGCTGGTTTCTCAGTATGGGCACCACTACTGTCCTGTTTAGACACCAGAGTATCCAAGGCTGAGCCTCAACCCACATTGTGGATGGAGAGAGACAGGCGTCAGTTCAGAGCACATGCCCATAATGCCTAGCCCTGGTACATAAAGAACATTTTTGATTGTTCTTGACTGAACCACATCAACAAGACAAGTTCCCTGGACTACGTCCCAGCCATGGCTTATACATGCTGGCTGTGCTGCCTGGGGCTCTGCTTTGGGACAACCCCAGCTACTGAGCATTTTCTAGTACCTCTCTTTAAGTCCTTGCAAGCCTTGCGTATCTAGAGAAGACATATGAGAGCAGAAAAAAGAAATGCTGGGGAGAAAAGGATGAATTAAAGAATGAGAGGTCTTTAGGACTGGCTAACGTAACTATGTGTATTCTGGAGGAATTAGCTATGAAGCATTAAGCCACTAGGAAATATATGCCTGCTTTGCATTAAAAACCTGTGACAAATCAAAGGACTGGAGTACACCTGGGTCATGCTTCTTGACAGCAACTACTATGGAAGAGCAACCGAGTAACAGCCATACTGGCTGTGTTCCCTGGCCCCGAGTCCAGCTGGCAGCACCTGTCCACCAGCATAAACTCTTTTACTCTCCAGAACACGGACCTTATAGTCAAACCACCCATCAGGAGTGTTAAGCTCAGGACTGTGCCCAGACATAGTCTGGGAGAGCGTTTATTAGCCTCAGACAAAACTATACCAGGGACCACACTAAAAATTTAACAGCATGGGCAATGCTCAACCCTGTTCCTTGGCCCTACTTAGTCATTAGTGTAGATGTAGCTGTTGGATCAGACCAAGATCCAACCAGTCCAACAGACGACCTCCAGAGATGCCCCTATGCACATCCCCACACCCATGGGGCTGTTTGCAATAAGCAAGTCTCCACCCAGGAGAAATTTGTGACTGTGGGATCTGTCTCACGTCCTGCAGCGTTGCGCAAAAACAGGAAAGCCGTGCAGACACCATGGCTAAAAGTAAATTCACGATTAGCTAATATGTTTTGCTCTAATAGTAACACAGTGATGTCTGGTGCTAGCTCAATAGCCAAAAATGACTGGTGATAGTTACACCCTGTGCTTTGCACAGAACAATAAATAAATGATCCAACAAAAACGCCTTGCTCGGTTTGTCCCATTTTTTTACAAAGTGCAGGCAGAAGTGCCAGTCCCAAGCTCCTGGGGGCAGGACTTGTCATGTTTTAGGCTGAGACTTCCATCATCCTCCATTCCTCACTGTCCTCAGTGGCTTTCAAAAATCTCAGCTACAAAGCAACTATCCCAAGTTAAATAGTTGTGGAAGACAAATAGTTGTGCTGGTAACGACTCAGCTTGTGCCCTCCATGATCACTGTCTAGGGCAAAAGGAGCTGCAGGGACATGCAAAGGAGACTTTTCCCAGGTGTGTCGTATGCCACACCTCTTGTTAGGGACAGCGCGTGTCCCCCAGCACTGCTGCAGAGTGGCCTGGGGAAGGTAGAGATGTGGTCTTGAACTCCTTCAAGGTGCATCGTGTCCCTCCACCAAGAACAGCATAAGGGGATCCCATCTCTTTCCACAAAGGAAGAAACAAAGAATAGCAGCAAGGACCCACTAAACCTTTTCCCCTCCTGTTTCCAGACACAGAGCACTTCCCAAAGGAGCCAGGCAGAATCTGGCCCAACATGAATAATGTGGCTTTTGGCTAGCCCTTTTCACCTGTGACTCTCAAAGCATTTGGCAAGGCGCTCTCTTCACTTCCCTGTAATTGCAATAATCTAAGCAATGTGCGTAATGGTTCAGAGTTTTTATAATTACATACCTTTGTCCAAAGGACACAGTACAAAACCGTCTATCTGCAGCACAAATTAATTTCCCCTCGTTAAGGTTGCAGTCGTGAGTTAATTGCATGGAAAGAAAATGCAGAAGACTTCAGATGCTATCCCAAGAAATTGTTGCTGTCATTCATCCAGCTGGTCAGGATGTGATGATCAGTATCAGTTACTCAGCAACTGATCTGGCATTGGTCCCCTTTGATTTAAGGTCCCGTAGACTCACTTGAACTTGCACGCAGAAATAAGTTCTCCTAAGGACAGACAGTCTCCTCTTGGAAACGTAGTATTTCTTGTGAATCCTGGAATTCCTTTGAATTGGAGGGAGGAGTTTTTTCCACTGGGGAGCCGACTGCTTGTGAATCAGCATTCTGAAGAAAAATTAAATTTGCTGATAATTTGAGGTTTAGCTAATGCACAGGATGATCTTTTGGCAATGCTGTGATGCAAGCTTGACGTTTTCAGATTACAAACCTCAAGCAAATAAAAGGAGAAAGAAGAATGGCTTCGGAAAAGTTCTATCGGGCTATAAGTCAGAGCCTGTTCCACAACATTTTATCTCTAAAATGTCATGCTGTACTGGCCTCAAAGCAAGAAGAACAGACGGTTCATCTAATACAATTATTTTAGGATCCTTTCATCATAAACAGTGTGCATGCCAAAACGAAAACGTATCATGGGAAAGCATTTCTCATTGAAGCCTGAATCTCCTCCCTAATGTTTATTCTGTGTCATGGAGAACACTAGGGGCCAAATACACTCTGGGTTAAAAACACTGGCACCAGTTCTTGCAACACAAATCTGGCAGGGATTCAGGACGTGACAGCCGAAGGAGGCTGCAATCTCCCGTGTACCAACAAACCAGTTGATGCCTGGTGCTGGCGAGTGAGGAAAGGGGATGATGAAGAGAAATACGAAACATGCCATGGAGGCTCGCGCCCTTCTGCAGCTGCTGCCTGGCATCCTGGGTCCCTGCCACGTCAGTGAAGCGGTGTCCCAGGTGCCTGCGAGGTGCAGAGTAGGTGGGTGGTGGCAACAACCTTATCCTGTGTTGATCGCATGCTGGTGATTCGTACCTCCTTGCAAGGGCTCTTTAAATGCGATCCTGGGTGGCAAATAAATCTCTTCTCCACTTTCAAGAACGTCACAAAGTCTTTTTCCTGCAAAAAAAAGCTTTCAGTGCTGTTAGTTGAGTTGGGGTTGCTGCAAAATTCTCTCTTATTCTCAGCATGTTCCCATTTAGTGGATTATTTGGGCTGTTTCGTTGTCCCCCCCATTCAAGGCCATTGCCTTCCATCATGCAAACATGAGCTGTACTTTTAACAACAGTGACGCTGCACTTTGTGTATTTAAATTCATATTATTTCCTAGCTTCCCTCCTACCCTGGGTCTGGTATGACTGACTTTCACGTCATCCGCAAGTTTATTGGTGCTGATTTTTATCATTTCCTCTGGGTCAATCCTAAAGACACTGAACAATCCAGGATCCAAAATAAATAAATGGAAGACTTCAATATCTCTAGTATAATTGAATTTCAAATTACATTATAAGATCTCTTGCTGAAATAGTTTTTAATCCATTTACAATACAAGATTAGGTTTTGTACCATTTTTCTTTAATTGGGACTGTGTTCAGGAACTGTTCAATAACTTGCAGAAATCTAAATAATTTATAACAGCCTTATCTTTATTAACCAAACTTACGTTCTCATTAAAAAAACATTCATTTGTTTGACATGACAGGCTTTCCATAAAACTGCTCAGGCGTATCAATCAGGTTAGCATCCTTTAATTCATTACTAATCATAGCCTATATCAGATTTTCTTTGATATTGTTTGGGATCAGTGTTAAGCCAATGAATTTGTAATTACCTGGGATTTTCCTATTATATGAAATATAGTCTTCTGGATTCTGCACAGAGTAGTCTTACAAATTTATGCACACAGAACCAACATGCTCAGGCAGTCTAGCAATTTTGTTGGCAATCAGCTGGAATGAGCAGGACAGCACAGGATCCCAGCATCACACAACAATTTGGGGAGGGAAAGACCTCCAGGGATCTCCAGACTCCCCTCTCACCGCCGGGCTAGCTTCACCCTTCAGTCAGATTTCTCAGAGCCTTACCCAGCTGAGTTTTGCAAGGATGAAGATCTCAAAAGCTCTCTGGACTCCTGTTCCAACAGTTGAGCACCTTCGTTATATTTTTTTTCCTCCCTAATATCTAGTTGTGATGTCCTTTGCTGCAACTTGGGTTGATTGCCTCTTGTTCTATCACTGCGCACCTTCCAGAAAAATCCAGCGCTGCCTTTTCAATAATCTCCTATGGGTAGTTAAGCTTTATCGTCTTAAGCCTGAATAACCTCTACTCTTCTGGGTTCCGCCAAGTGTTCTGTGTGGACTCAGCACTGTAGGTAGATGCTGGCTCCGATGTGGCAAAATGCTCGGCTTCACCAGTAGCCTCAGTGGTGAGGAACAGACTGCTCAGATACTGACAACTACTTATTTACTGTTCTCTGCTGAAATGGAGGTTGACAGCTATATTCATCTAGCTTAAATGTTACCTATGTACTTGTACCTGCTCAGTGGGGAGAGCCTAAGGAAAGCCTTGAGCAAGAGTCACCTCTGTCCAGTTAAGGAGAAAGAAGAGGTAGGCGGATGTAGGTAGGTGGAATTGCAGGTCTGTTGCTTATGCGACCTTGCAGGTTTATGTTTTTCCTTGTTTAGAGATGTAATCATTTTATGAAGAACAGTGACCCGAAGAGCTGGGAACTTAATTTAATACTTTTCATATGGGCCTGGGTTTGTTGTCTGATTTACTAAAAGATATCATCACAACTTTTGGTGGAAAAAAAATGCCATCTGTGTGCTGGACGCTATAAATCTCAAAGGGTAAATGTACAGTACACTCAGACCTCTTAATTGCCTTTCCTAAATGCCTGCTCAGTCCGAGCTCCCACCGAGCCGAAGAGGGGTGCCTCAGCATGCAGGTGACCTCTGTAATGTTTACAGGAACCATCATATTAATTTACTACCCTAAAAAGAGTTTTAAATAAAACCTCCTAGTTACTCTTTAAATCTAGGCACTGGGGACAAGCAGGAAGGAAAGGAAGGTATAGGAAATGTCCTCTTTCATTCTTCTGGCTGGGAGTAATAGCCAGGGCAAGGACTGGCGTATTGCAGAGGTGAGGATTGGCATAAGAGAAAAATTGATTATTAATTAGATCTGAAATAATAGAGCAAAATAAATAATGGTTTCCTATCTGGCAAATGACCCAAGAGTGCTCTGCAAAGAGAGTCTGCATGATAGTGCCTTGCAAGCCCAGCAGAAGGGCTTTAAACTATGTTTGGAGGCGGCTGGCAACAAAAGTTGAAATGATGGAGCAAAGTTCCTGTGGGAGGAGGAAATTGTTGTAGCTCTCTGAGGTTAGTCTCTGACTAATGGGGAGGAGATTGCTGAGAATAGGAAGGTGGAGGTTAATTAAGTTGAAAGAGAAAACAAAATGATGGAACATCTTCCTCTGAAGAAAGGAAAGAGTGAGGGAAGCAGAAAAAGGAGAATGGACATTAAGCTGTAGAAAGACTGAAAGCAAGACCAGGAAAATTATGCCTGCAAAAGAATAGCATGACTATGGAGGACTAAAATGAGAAAGACTGGGGACAAAATGAGTTTCAATTAGGACGGGATATAGAGGGTGACAAAAGAATGCTCTGTAAAGGTAAAAGAAATAAGAGAAAGGCAGTGGAAATTATACATAACCGAATTAATGGAAAATGAGAGAACAGAAATAACAACAGAGAAAAGACTGGACCATTCTCTATTTCTTATGTTTCCCCCCCAAGAAAAAAAAAGAAAAAGATGATGAACCGATACTTATCAGAAATACTTTTACTGAGGGAGTAAGACAATCCAAAATAGCAAAAGAAACATTTAAAATCATTCAAAGAAGTTAGACAAATTCAAGTCAGCAGGACTGGATGAAGTTCCCCCTAGAGCACTTCAGGCACTAGCCAGAGCAATCTCTGACTCATTAGTAATTATCTGGGAGAGCTCATGGAGAACGGGGGAGATCCCAGAGGAGGGGAGAAGGGCAAACACAGCGCCTTGTCTTTAAAGAGGGGGAAGAAGGACTTAGTGAATTATACAGCAGTCAGTTTAGCATGTGATGCAGAAAAACAATACAATAAACTGTTAAACAATCAGTCATTAAGCACTTGACTGATAATAGAAAAACATACAATCAGCCAGACTGGATTTGTCATAAATGGGTGATGTTAAAACCATCTAATTCCCATCTTTGAACTCAACAACTGTGCTGTAGAATAAGGGAGAGGGAGTATATGTCAAATATTTTGAAAGAAGCAGGGTTTTTAACACTGTTTCACATGACATTCCCATAAGCTGACCGGGAACCGTGATCTCTGTTAAATCATCTTAAGACATACTTGACAGAAAAAAAAACTGTATTCACACACTAATTCCTTTCCTTTGAATTTAGAGGGCTTTCCAGATGGGCTCCCGCAGGGTTCGCTCCTGGACCCGATTCTAATATTTTCATTAGTTATTTGGATGATGAAATAAAAAATATATAATTACTCCAGAGGATATGTTCCAAAATATTGCTGTGAAACTGGAGTAATAGTATAAAATCAACCAGATTTGGTTCAGTACAGTCAAAACCAACAAAATATGTCAATGCAAAGTAGCGTATCACTGGTCAAGCAGCCATTTAAAGGAAAAAGAGCCATGAACGAGACACTGAACAGTACACAGCTGTTGCAGAAAAATGCAAGTCTTGTTCTGGAGTGTATGAACAAGAATGTAAGAGGTGAAACATCAGTAGCAATTATTCCACTCTAATGAGGGCTTGGTTGGAATACCAGGTGTGGGTTTGGATGCTGTGCTAGGAGAAAGTAGAAGAAAGACACAGTCAAATAGAGGGGCTAGAGGAAAGCAACACAGATTATAAATGGTTCAAAATAAAAGAAGTATTTTCTTTGCTTTCTCCATAAGGAAAACAAAACAAAACAAAACATGAGAAGATGAAAACTATCTTCTAAGACAGAGGAGACTTATGAAAAGAATATTAGACAATTGTTCTGGGTACAACAGACCTAAATTGACTTGATTTCCTGCAAAGATCATTGTTACTGGATATCTGGGAAAGAAGAAAAACCCACAAATCAAACCTAAAAGCTTTCTAATTCAAAGCAAATTTCTTTGAATTAAAACTAAAATTTCTAAATTAATTCCTAAGTCTTCCTCTCTGGAAGTCAATTAGCCTCTCTCAGGGATGGTTGGATTCTGCTCAGGGCACTGAGGGGGATTCGTGGTCTCTCTCCAGCTCTCCTTTTCCATGACTCTCTTCTCTAGGTTGCCAATGCTTCCATCTTCCCTGTGCCCACCCAGAATACAAAATATTGATGCAAATCTTGTGTTTGCACTTTAACATAACTTCAAACACACTGTTGGTATTAATTAATCATCCAACAGCAGGAGGAAGCCAGCGATGCCAAATGAAGCACGGAGCTTTCCCCAACCAATAACAAAATCACTCATTCCTCCTGTGTGTTGCATAGTTTCCCCAATTTTCTTTTCTAATGTACCCATGTAGCTCTAGATAAGCAGAACGAAGAGCCTCCTTTCCTGCAGATCTCCAACAGACAGCATGTGGATGGCAGGGGGACGAATGTGATGCTACGGTCCTCACTTCCAAGGGCTAGAAAAATTAGTGAGTGGGCTGGAGTGCAAAGCGGTTGTGCAAAAACACACATTGCATGACAGGGAAACAGGGCATTTCTCACTTTTCCCTAATAAGGAACTCCTAATTTGCAAATAAAGGAATAATACACGGCTAAAGTTTGCCAGGACTGTTGTTCAAGAAGGGCAGGTGATGAGGAAAAAGGAGGAGGGAGTTCACAGGCTATCTGGAAGGAATATACTTTCTCTGAACTCTAGGAAGATTATGAAACAATCTGCTGGATGTCCCTGGGTAGAGATAAAGGAAGAGGGAAATCAAACAAAACCAGAAGGAGTCTCATGGCAGAGTCTATTGTACATCAACTAATGAAAAAAAGGAGATTGAGGAAAGTTTTTTTTTTGAAAAATAAATGGGTCATGCAATGAACAAGTGCTGGTGGACCTGGAGGAAAATGGTACACCAAGGCCAAGGATATTGTGAATTTTAAAGTGAGAAGGAAGAGAAAAATAAGGAGAGGAGGAAGAAATTTAAGGTTTTGGCTGTTGCTCACTGTTGCCATTAGGGTCTCAGGGAAATTCATGGTACTCTGACGAGGTCACCTTCTCCCTTCTTAGACTAGCACCAAGTTCTGAATGATCAGATGGCATGGACAGGTTTCTGTGGGCATCTTTCTTCTTGTAAAACATGTTGTTTATTCCATACAAGTAACGTGACCATAGAATGAACTTCTCAATGTAGATCTGCAGCACAGTTTTGGGGAGGGAATGATGTCTGTCCCTACTTTTGGAGAGGGAGCAACTGAGCTCTGCTCTGCTCTAAACAGTCTTGATAGGCAGCGTGTTGAGTCACTAGTACATATGAATTTGCTGTTGTATTCTTCCTTGAATACTTACCAAAGGCACGACACCAAAGGCTTTCCGCTTAAAAATCACTTTATGGACCTTGTATGATACTCATAGCATCCCCATTCCGCAAAGAAATAATTCCTGCTCTCAAAAGGATGAAACAGGGGCAAAGAGTTCAATAATTTATATTTGGCAAATTTGGGTAAGACTTAAAGGTGAGACCTTCTTTGTTCACTGGAGAAATGAAGTGTAAAATCAATGTTCGTACGGTCTCTGCACCTCTCTGCTTGGTTGCCTGTGGGACGCTGGGGTGGCTGTAGCTAGCGCACTTCACATGTAGCTGAAAAGGTGCATGAGGAAATGATCAGAGAGGGTAGGATGTGGTTAAAGCCTCAGTTTGCAAACTGGAGCTAATGTGAGGGAAGCATATTATGTCTTACATCCATTAAGGCCTCCAGCAATCACCTCCCACTAAGACGAAGGAGCAGTAGAGAAGGAATTGTGACTTCCTGAGTCCCAGTAGCTCCTGGAGCTGTTCCTGTTAATATTGAATTATGTGCTGCCCTGGACTTAGAGCACTGAACTACGTCTCACTCCAGCCCTGAGGCTCAGCTGCAACAAACACAGCTACAGGAGGCCGAGCCACAGAGAGAAACAACCCCCAAAACAGGGTTATCACACCTCCAGCCGCCTGTGCGGAACCAGCACATAGGAGGAACCCTGCTGTCCACCCCCTGCCTTCTCCACCTCCCCTCTCCAGGACGTGTGGCTTTGGGGAAGAGGCTACAGGTAGGAGCTGTGGGCAGGGTCGTCAGACTCTTTTTTTCCCCGTTTTTTTATCCTGGATGTGCCAGTTGACCATATAATGCTCTGCGTGCCCTTCCTCTCCATCTCATACCACGCAGCTTCTGCCATGGCTTTTCCTTCATCTCATCCCCCAACCCCGAGTGTCTCCCATCCCTGTTGACCCACCTGCCCTCTGATAAACCTCTTCCACTTCCAGATCATGGTATTAACTTGACATTTGCAAAAGGTCACTGTGTTTGCTCTGCCTGAGAGTTATATTGCTCACTCTTTTGTCTTTTTGCTTTGTAAGCCCTTCAAGGCAGATGTTTTCTCCTAAGGTATAACTATAGCATCCAGGAAAATGAGGCCCCTGATCTCATTCGGGGTCTAGCAGCTGTAAGAGAGAGAATAGCATGCTCCTTGATAGAGAGGCTGGATCCAATGTTATAGGTTAATCATCAGAGGTTAATGAATCTTAACTGATATGTAAAAGTCTCCCTTCCAGAAGAGGTCCATACGCAGCATCTCACAGCAGAACAACTAATGCCTTAGTCTCAAAGAGCAGCAGCACCAGATCACTCCTATATTTCCAGGAGTTCATCCAGACCATGTGGTATTGCTGGAGCATATGCCATTTACGACTCCTGCAGGAACAAATATGGGACATAAGGGAGGTGACGCACAATACATATTTTGTGTATCCAGTTTATGCATATGAAGGCACGGCTTTTTTTAGCTTGCAGTTTATCACGCTGAAACTGTTGTTGCATCAAACTAATTGCAATTGACATGAGAGCGTAAGTTATGCATAACGTTAGGATATCTGTCCTGCAGTGGCTGGTCCAAGCAAGGTGCAGCTGGTAGAGAAAGGATATACAAATTAAGCCTTTGCTCTCCGGTGAGAATGGGTCTGATCCTGTCCTCTGGTCTTGACCTGACCATCATCCCCATGTTTGCCTCCCAGCACACGTTGAGATGGAGATGCAGGGCTAGAGCTCGCCCATGCCATAATCTCAGTTAGGCAGTTGGGAGAGCTTCAGCCTAGGCAGGAACTCATCACGTTTCCTTTCTGTCCATGAGGAGATACCCAAGGCTGGGTTCTTCTCAAGCATAAGCTGACTCTAGGCCTCAGATACAGCAAGGCTACACCAGAAAGGTAGATGGGAGAGTAGGACTGTAGGACTCATCAGGCTCAAGCCTGTGGTTGAGACTGCTCTTCATTTGGCATGTAGGCATCTCAGCAGCAATGCATCTACCGACCACGTTTGGAAAAGGTGTGGTTAGGGGATCTTTGCCTATAGCTTTAGTGCCAAGGCCAATGGAGCACTAGACTGACATGCCATGCTAACTCTAAGAACACCCCAACCCGGCAACGCTGACATCGTTTGCTTTGGGAGTGACACAAAACCTAGATCGTTCCCCAAAACTACATAGAGGCATTCCCAGGTATTAACTTTTCCCTTTCATACGAAGATATTCCTTAAACTCCTCTACTGTTTTGCTTTGAAAACAACTTGTTCCCTGAACTATCCAGGTTCCTCTTCTTCTCCACGATACCCCTGGCCAGCCAGTGATATATCTAGGCAGGAAACAGCAGCACTGCAGCCCGGCATAGCTACATATAGATTAATTGGCTGGTACGTATGAGTTGGGTGGCTTGAAGGTGGCTGCCAGTCCTGATGCATTATGGCTAAATTCTGCTTCAACTTCTGATCTGGGTCTCTCCCTCCTGTCTGAGTGCTGATTTTCATGCAACTTGCAGGAATAAAACTGTCTTTGAAATATCTGCTTTCTCCCAAGTTCATCTGAAATTCATTAATTGGTTCAGAAGCTTTTGGGAGAGGGAGATGGACACAGACATGAACAGAAAAGCAGCTCAGCAGAACCTTTATTTCCTTAGGGAGGCAGCCTAAAGAAACATAAGCATTTATTCTCATCTGTTGCTGGGCTTACGACCCACACAAATAACAGGGAAAAGCGAGCAAGCAGCCGACTGCAGAATGGGAACAGGGAAAATGACTCAGCAAGCTTGGCACCAATCTGGAGAAAATGCAGGTACATTATAACCTTGCTCGAGCATCCCATCTCGTCCGTGACATGACGTAGAAACAGCAGCTCATGTAGGTATTTGCATCCGACGGAAACATTCCTTATGATAAACGATTTAGCTCTGCTCTTGCTAATAGTTAAACACAGGAGCAGAGCAGGTGAGAGTCTCCCTTTGTATTTGGGGAGAGAAGGGAGAGAAAGGGAGAGAAGTTCAATGAAAACCTCTCATTGCTTTTTAAATATCCTTTTTTTCTATTATCAGTTGACAAATAGATGCTGAATTATAGTTTCATGCTTTGTTTGTGTCATTTTTCCTAAGATCAGTATTTCCTGCTACATCACCTTAGAAACTCAATCAACAAACACTCTGCTCTACACGTAAACAAAGCTTTATTTTACCCTATTTTTGACAGCAGCCAGTGTTTTAGAAACCAGAACATTTCAGGTTCTCTGGGCTATTTGCCTCAATTTCACAATTTGATTTTGTTTTTGAGGGCCTGTCAGCATTGTTTATACCTAGATCTGTTTGAGAAGCAATGTTTTCGTGTGAGTGGCAAAGAAAATGTATTACTGCAAATTGCTTTCTGGAATCAGGCTTTCTTCTCTTCTGTCGAGAGTCGAAATGAAACTGCACTTTCTAACACATGGGAACTAAAGAGTGAAACGAATTAGAAAGAGAAGTGAAACAAGCAGATTCGGTTTCAGTAGCAAAAATGAACAAAAAAAAGAAGCAAAGACAACATTGATAAGTAAGCAGGACCACCTCCGAAGCTCAAGCTCTAATAAAACCCAAGAGTGTTATCTCTAACAGAGGAACTGAAGAACTCTGCGGAGCCCTTTAACCATTTCCTTGCGGAATAGCATCAGATCTTCTCCTGACCCCATGACAAGGGTCTTTTTTTTTTTTTTTATTGAGGAAAAATAGGATTGGAGCCCCATAAAGTTTTCTTACTTGCTTTCACAAGATGAGCATTTCCCAGGTAGCTGCAGTGAAAACAGAGATTAATCCAACAGCAAAAGGGGGATTTTATTTAGCAGTTTAAAAAAACCTGCACAGGAACCCCAGCTATTGAGCCTCCTGTGATCTGCCACAACACAGAGTCCATCAGTTAGGGATTAATTTTAAGGCAGATATTAAAGTCTATCACATGATGAAGGATTTTCCTATATGTGCACTTTCAATGGGATGCTTTAAATCCTGTGTGTGTGCGCGTGTACATGTATGTGTATGTGCACACCAGTGTTTATTCAAACCTTTTTCATTCCCAGGCAGATATAGCCTTAGGCTTCTTCAGGCCTTTCCAAGGAACATAAACTTGGGAGGGCAGAGAGAGAGAAGAGTCATCTTTAAACCTCACATTTTTGAAAGTAAGTTTTTGAAGGGAACAGGCTCAGGTGGAAGGAGACATGATCGTAAAGATTTTATAGCTAACAACATTTTTTAAGAGGAGGCAGAATCCCTGCTCTTCCTTAGTGCAAGACCTCCTTGCAAGAATTTAAAGTACATTTGGGAAAAAGCGCCCTTTTTACTGAGATGCATCATTTTGCTTTTCTGCTCAGCTGTAACCTAAAGCGTCTTGGCTTGACAAAATGAAATAAAGCTGTGTGATGATGCGCTGTCACTGCTGCTGCCGCCACTCTGCCTCCTGCAAATCTCCCAACATCGTGCACCGATCTCCCCATCAGAGCCCAGTAAGGGCGTGATACCTTCTCCCTCCAGCCTAAATCCTGCGCCAGACAAACTTACCCTTCAGCTTTGTAAAACACGGCTCGGGAGTGCAGCGAGCGGCTCTGCCTGAGGTGCCGTTTCCGAGGGCTGGTGTGGCTAGGTAACTCTCTTCCCATGACACAGCAGAACAGCAACAGCAGCAGCAGCAGAGTGAAATAGATCGGTTCTGGCAGTACTCCTAGAAGATTACTTTATATCCCAGCTCCAGCCTCTTTCTCCCTTAAGGATGATCTGAAGAAGGGAATATGGAATAAAAGGAGTCTTAGTGAGGTGGGGAAATAAGGCCGAGGGAGAGGGAAAGCAAGGCATGCTGGAGCTAGACTTCACGGCAGTGGGACAACCCAGAGAAAATGGCAGAAAGGAACCCAGAGGTAGAAATCCCCTCAAAATTGGATGGGAAAGGACAGATAAACAACAACGAAGTGTAGGGTGGATAGAGGGAAGACTCGGAGAAGAAGGAAGGAAAGGAGGATGAACCTGTCTCACTCACTTAACTCTTCTCAGCTAAGATCATTAATTCCTACAAAACTCCTGAAAGATTTTGAAAAATAATAGTAGAGATATCCAAAACATCGATCTGTTACATATACAGCTTATTGCACGGGCTCTTGGAAACGAGTGGGGTAGAGCACAGGTACTTCAACTCCGAAAGCATTAATGGGAGAGCGAAGGGAGATGATCTGCCATCATTGCCAGGATCGGGCCTGCGTGGGCTCTGGTCCCCTCCCGAGGCTGACAGTACGTGTGACGGGCACCAGCATCAACCCCGCAGACGGGAAAAAGGTCATTTATATGATTCCCTTCAAGAAAACTCGGTGGGACACTGAGAAATTAAATTCCAAACTTAAAATTTATTGCATCTGTGGGTCATGCTTTAATTTGCCGGGGGGCTGCGATTTCCAGTGAAACCTGTGAGGAAGGAATGAATGTAGCACACTTTTCCTCCTTCATTTTTTAACAGCAAATCCATTCCCCCACACACACACAAGCTAGCCCCTTGAACCTTGCACTTGACCGCCAATACCAACATGATGCCACCGGTTCGGGCGCAGAATTTGGGGACCTCCCGCGGGAACAGTGCGCTGTCTTCTACGGAGAAAACCCCAAGAGCCCCCCGTGCATCGCCAGCTTTGCCGAGGTTTGGCGGTGGGACCACGGAGCAGGTGGGCTTCAGCTCCTCCATCCCAAATTCTGGGGGCAGGAGGAAAACTGGGAAAGGAAAAAACACAACCCACTTCAGCACCGCAGGCAGAACAGCAGCCTGAGGAACGCGGCGCTGCCCGCCCGGCCTCCCGCACCCCCGGCCGCGGGCAGGCGTCTGGAGACCGGCGGCGGGGTCCGCGGGGGGAACCGGGGTCTTCTCAAAGCACGGAAAATGCCTTAATCTTTCCTTTCCCCCTCTCCAGGGGGTGGCTGTTTGTACAGGCGGCTTGCATTATGGCAGTGGCAAATGTACATCCCTAGAAACGGCTCCTTCCAGCATCCCTACAACCCGCTCTGGCAAACCGACGGCATCACAGGTTAGACCGGTAAATCGTTTCCCTATCAACTGGCAGAGTTAAAAAACCACGTCCGTGACCACCGCATCAGCCCCGCACAGCCACACCGACAGCATCGCTCACATCTCCAGCCTCCTCAATCTGACACAAACAAGTTTTTTTTTTCCTCCTTTTTTTTTTTTTTTTTTCTTTTCTTTTT
>VYZM01010851.1:62953-73784 GCA_013398915.1 Dromas ardeola | reverse complement strand
TTTCCCCCTGCACCTCCCCAAAGTCCGTTCCACGCTCCCGCGCCTCCCCCCGTGCCCAGGCAGCGCTCCCTGCCCTTTGCCGCCCGGGAGGAACAAGCCCTTCCCTTCCCAAAGGGGAAATCTCTGCCTTCGCTGTCGGGCTCCGTAAGACCTGCGCCCTGTTCTGGATGTAACTTTAAGCTGCGGCGTTGCCCCCATTTCGCTTTTCTTCTTCCTTGGTTCGAAGCCTCCAGGTTACAGTTATTAAAGCCTCCTTTGTGTCTTCTATTTATTGATTCCAGCGCTCCCAAGTCTGGGTGATGCAGATATTTTCTGCCTGTCCTGGAACCAGCCTGCTGGAGCCAGAGGGAGCAAAGAACCACGTAACTCTACGGCACGGAGAAACCCATTTATATTTTACAGTTTCTCCTGAAAATAAAGGCTGAGATGGTCCGAAAGGGAAACAGTGGATGGTACGTGGTCGGCATAGTCACAGCAGGAGTCGACAATCTGTCTTTTCAGTTTCTTTTGACCACGGAGGGGCCTGTGCCAGGAAGGACAGGATAATAAAGGAGGGGGAATTAACGCTGCATTTCAGCGCATAAACACACATCGATCTCACGCCACCGCCAAGACTAATACGGCCAAGGGCAGCAGCGTAACGCTGAGCTCAAGTACAAGTTTGTGTAGTTTAATTAACTCGTTATGCAGTGAGAATAACCAAGCCTTACCCTAGACTTTGAGTGGGGGTCGCACGGGGCCACCCTGTGAGGCCAAACCCGCGCCCTGGGGTCTCGCCGGGGAAACTGAGGCACGGGGCAACATAAACCACGCGCAGACACACGGCCGACCTTTAATGAAGATTCCTCCCCGTAATTAAAAGCACGTGCCAGTGCAGCGCTGCTGCCGCTCGGCAGGTTTGTGTATTTGTGAAGGCCACGAAAGGGAGAAGCGAAGCCGCCCGGCAGCATTTCGCGCTCGCACCACACAATGGAAAAATTCAGGATTTGCTGCTAAATCTGGGGATGGGGAAAACACTGCCCGCACCCAGGCTGCAGGGGCAGCCAGCTCCTGCCCGCAGGGCGGCACGCGGAGTTACGAGATGGGGCTGTTCAAGAAAAACATGGGAATATTCCCCAACACGACCCTGCGCCCGTGTCCTTCCCGCAGCAAGCCTCTTTCGCTCCCTGTGCCTGCCTTCGTAGGACGACGGGGTTTAACTGGTGTACAAAAGGCGGGTTGGGGCTGACGGCATCGCCAGCTCCCTGGGAAACCCAAACCAGGAGCAAAGTGGGCAGCTGCTAGGGGCAACTCCCAGGGAAACGTGGAAACAAACCACTGCAGACCATCTATTGTCAGTTTAATTAATCAAACCACGCTCTAATATGAGCATTAGTAGTTCAGAGTAATGCCCGTCTTTCCGTACACGTTTCAATCCGGTTCGAATTTCCTCCTCACCTGGAGCCGGGGGTTGGAGCGCAGCAGAGCCCGGCTGGACGACTGCACACAAACACACACACAAACGCTTCAGAACGGCAAAGTGAACACGATTTCTACTCATATACCACTGCCTCGAGAGGAACTTTTGGGGAAACGCCGAGAGAAGCATCTCAAGGAGACAGTGGGAGAAATGTTTACTAAAGGAATATTAATTATACCTCCTCGAGGTTAAGGCAATGTTGACAATAAGCTTATTTAATTAGTGTTTCATAGCATGGTGGCGTAAGCAACTTAAACCCCCTATGGAAATACTTGCCTGTGCAGCTGCTACAGGGATGTCATAAGATGACTTGAGAAAGATCTTTCAAAAAGGGTTGTTGTGTATAAAAGAAACAAACCAAAACCCCCCAAATCCCCCCGCGTTCAGAGCCGGAGCCGTGTCAGAGCTCCGAGAAGAGGAACAAATTTCTCCGCGTTTCTTGCCCTTTGCTCCCCCATCGGTTACCAACCTCTCACAGCTGCGGGAAGCGCTGCAGGCTGCTCGGAAAAACCCTTTCCATGCTGAGCACGACATGAGCAGAGAGGAGTTCAGGTGCAGTTTTAGCTGTTCAAAGCCTCAGCAGACTTTGAAAAGGAGAAAAAAAGAGGCCGAATTGGATGGAGTTATCCAGCAATACCACACAGAGCCGTACAAGCAGCGGAGGACGATGATACAGGCAGGGCTAATCTCCTCTCTGCAAAGGACTCTGAAAAGAAGCAACAGAGCAGAAAACAAACATGACATTTTGACTTTTGGTGTAGCCAAAGCAACAAAACAAACCTTTCCATCATCCCTAAAGTGTCATTTATACCTAAATGATACCAAGTGATACAGACACATTCGCAAAGTGGGGTTTAAAACCAAACCACCCCCCAGCACGGCTGGTTGTTGGAAATCACAGCAAAGCGCAGGCTGCGTGCTTTTGAGCTGTCCTAATAAATACTGATCGCATTGGTGAAGCTTGGGAGAAACGGCCAGCAGTGCAACTCTGCAACACTTGCTCTCCAGAGCCGGGTGCCCGCCCCGCTGAGCGCCACAGGAACAGCACGGAGGCAGCGCTGCTTTCAGCCTTCCCGTCCTCCCGGAATTCTTCAGCCTGTTTAAAGTTCATATTCAGAGCATTTAAACCCCATCTGCAATTTGAAATAAGATTTTAATGTTCTCTTTTACACTGTGGGCAGCTGAAGATGTATTACAGGCCGATACATTAAGGAAAGCACCGCAGAGGGGCAGAGGCCGGAGCTCGGATGGCCGCGGGTCCGCCCGTGTCCTCTCCGGTGCCTCTCCCGGTCTGCACTGCTTCCCCCGGCTCCCAGGGCCACCTCGCCTGTGCCCCGTAGCCAGTCCCACACCCCCTCCTGGCGTCTGTTTGACCAGTTTCTCCTCTCTTCCCTTGCTTCTGCACTTTGCTGGTTTCCCCAGCCTGTCCGTTTTTTCTTGATGAGGAATTGGGGAAGTGGTTTTCCCCTCTCACACCTGAACCCAGCGCCGGAAAGGGGAACGCCACAGCCGTGTTTCATCTGCCAGATTTCCCCACGCTCCCAGATTTATCAGCCTGTAACAGACCCAGCCACAGCAGGCTCCAGCCAACACCATTAATTAACATCTAGCTTTAGGCAATAACGGGATCTTATTGTTGCTCGCGTCAGTAAACAGCAACGCAGGGCAACACCTACACGCAGGATAAGCGTGAGCAACAAGTGCCCAACCTCTGTCACTAAAAAGACTGAACAGCTCAGTTCCTTACTGAGAGTTCAGCCCCAATTTAATCCCCAAGTTAACATTTTAACATGAGTTTTGATTCCTGAAACTCAGCTGCAGGCCATGGTGATGGCCACGGCCTTTGTGCACATCTGCCGAATAGAAACAGCAGGCACCGCGTGGCTGTGCAGGACTTGAGAGCAACGGCATTCGGCTATAAAGGAGAGAGCAGACAAGTTACCACCTCACGAGACTCAGCAGTCAATACAGCACAAGTATTTATTTACCCAAATAAATGCAGCTTACGCCTGCTCGCCCGGAGACAGCTGGAGCCCACTGTGTATTCTTCATTATTTGTCCCAGAAAAATTGTGCCAGAGAACTAGGAAAATATTGTTTGCTGCCAACCACCACTGTGATATTATTCTCTTTAATCAAGTTTAGAGTAGTTCACAATAGCATAGCTTATACAAAAATACTGCATAATATAAAAGAACCTTTTTAACCTGAAAAACTCTTAAAAGACATCTACAAGGCACTTAAGAGCACAGTTGCACTGCACATCTCCAATCAAGGAGATGTGGCATTTTGTTAGTATTAGGAGGAAAAAAAAAAATCCAGACTGGGATTCATTGAAGATTTGTGCACCTTCTTCCTACCCCCAGATAAAAAAAGGTCTTGGTCTGAATTAACACCTGGTTTAATCCCAGAAACCTGTAACGGTGTCAGTGTTTTCATGGTCCTTTTTATTAAAAGCAGATTTCCACAGAGAATTAATGAAATACATAAAATGTAACTGAAATGTAAATGAACAGTTCCCAAAAACCATCATGTTGCAGCATCCAAAACAAAATTAACATAAAGACTACGGATTGTGGTCATCATCAATCCCAGCAACTTCCTCAAATTCTTGTTGTGGAATACCATTCTGCTTTATTTTATAATCCAAGCAATCCATTAAATATTTAAGTCATCACTTTTCTTATTTGACAAACCCATCAATGCTACTTCAAATTCACCAGGTTATGAACTATGGCCACATACTCTTAGGTTGCCGTGCTATGTCCGCCGGCAGGATCCAGCTGGAGTAAGAGCCGTGAGGAGTCCACAAAGGCCCATGGTCTTCTGAAAACCTTCTCAAAAACCCGGGTTACTCTAATGTGTGCCTGAAGCCCAAGAGGGCAGGTCTCTCCCAAGCTACACCTTGAGATGGGTCTCAAAGTGTGTTCACCTGATGGGCTTCTGTGCTGAAATACCAGCGTCTGAACAGCAACTGCGCTGGGGAAGCATCCATAAGGTGCCGCAAAGAGCAAAGAAAGGAGTCCTCTACGGAGCCCGAGCCTCGGGTTACAGGGGAGACGAAAGGGAGTCGTCAGTCTTTAGCATCGCCCACTCCATCAGCATTAATGGCAAACATGGCTTCAGCCTCAGGAAGGCAAGGAGAGTCATAAATTTTACAGATTCTGGTTTCACCTCGGCCTTTTCGTAGATACAGTCTAATAGAGAGAAGGAAAGGAAACAGGTAAGGACGTACAGCCTACTTTCAGTAAATCATTATCATAATCATTAAAACTCTATATTAGTACATGAATACAGCACACCGCCGAGCTGTAAGAACTTCTGAAAATGCTGTGCTGATTTTATGCCGATGAATGAGTGCTCAGAGTGGCATTCACTGATGGAGAAGCAGGCTGGACTTTGACTCTTCGAATGGTTTGGGTTGGAAGGGCCCTTAAAGCCCACCCAGTGCCCCCCCCTGCCCTGGGCAGGGACACCTCCCACCAGCCCAGGTTGCTCCAAGCCCCGTCCAACCTGGCCTTGAACCCCTCCAGGGATGGGGCAGCCACAACAGAATCACAGACTTGCCAGTGACAGACTATGTAGAAACCCAGAATTTAAAGGTACTGAGCTAGTTTCATAAAATCTTCCAAAACAAGGCTAATGGCAGCTGATCATCTGATCTCTCACCTCGTGGTGGAAGCGTGTGCTATGATATTTCCTCCGATAGGTTTTTTGGGATCTGCAGCAAACATGGCTGCTCCATCTACTTGTGCTACCACTTGGTTAGTGATCACAACCGCCACACCAAACTGTAAGGAGAAAAGCAACAAATCAAAATGCATTTATTGTCCATAATCTGAACGGGTCGGGGGGGGGGTGGGGGGGGGGGGAAGAAAGGAAAAAAAGAAGAGAGCACCATGCATGCGCTTCTGCTGTACCCTCTGCTGTCCATAACCACGCTCTCACGCCTCTCAAAACAAAATGGAAACAGGCACTGAACAGGCAGAAAGCCATTGTACAGAATTGACAAACTTTACAAGAGAAAGAAACTGACTACCAGAGAATAAAGCAAAGTTCATAGTTTACCTCATCTGCAAGTCGAAGCAGCATACGCAGAAATCTGGCCAGATGCATCTGTCTGGCTGACAGCTCACCTCTTCCCGAGTAATCCGTCCGATAAAGGGCCGTGGCACTGTCCACTATCAGCAGCGCGTACCTGGAGAAGAGAGGTACAAGGTTCCCGTAAACATTTCCAGGGACAAATAACGCCTCCCCTGGGGCGTGGCAGTGCCCGGCGAGCGGTAAGGCTGCACACAGATGCGGATGTAAGCTCCTCTCACCTGCCAGCTAGCAGAATTTTGTTTTCAACAACACTGACTTGATCTGTAACATTCATTACCAACTATACAGTAAAACCCAGTAAACCCAGAGAAAGTTGCTGCATGACTAAAAGGTTAGATTTATTGTACTCTGATAAACTAGCCCAGAATTTCATGTTTTCTGTGGACAGGTTCCTACGCACCTCATACCAGCCTCCTTCCCTCTCAAGGGGCCCGTAAATCTTAGTTTCAAACTAAAGCTGTCTGCACAGGTTTCTTCAGTGCTCGGCATGCTCTAAATCAACACTCTTTCGTTCTGGAAGCAATTATAAGCTAATCTTTAGAATTGTTTCTCAGGCTGGCACTTTTCTTTGTAAAATCACATCAGTCGTCACAGTTCAAGTCAGTCGCTGCCATCCGACATTTCAAAAGCAGGAGGTATAAACTGACAACTGACTGCGGATCCACCAAGCTCATTATCTGGACATGCCGGAGAATAATCCAGTTTGAAAATAACAAAACCTAATGGAGCTAAGCACTGCAGAAAGCAAGTATACTTCAAAAAAGTTAACTTTTGAAGTAAACATTTGCTTTGACATTTCACAGTTTTGTAATCTATACTTGCATTTGTTCATCACTTACAGGTAGCTTTATAATATGGCTACGTATCAGCACAAAAATCACTCCATCTAATCGGTCTAATTACCGTGATTCAGCCATCATGGCAGAGGCCTGATACAGGAGCTGGGTCTGATGGTCCGTGTTAAAGCCTCGAGCATACGCCACATTATCTAGGACATCACTGCCAGACAAGCCGTACCTGGAGGAATCAGTAAAGAAAAAAATAAATCTTAAAGTGACAACTTCATCACTAGGAATTATCTAGCAGATTTGCCTAAAGGCTGGAATAGAAATTCACATTCCTGGGAGAGTCTTAGATATAAGAACAGGCAGCAAAAAACCGCAACACAACATAGTGATGAAAAGCGAACAGAATGATTGGAAACCATTTTCCAAATAATATTTTCCTGCCTAGGAACAATAGTGAAGTAGAACACCAGGCATTTTCCTCAAAATAGAACCACAGCCAAGGAAAGCTACCATTCTGGAACAGAGTATTCTGAAAGCAGTAAATTGCTAATAAAAAACAGTGATAAACAGCCTTCCACCTGCAATTCCTCTGTCAGTGTTTCACTACCAATATAAAAAAAGATACTTACATTCAACATCTGGTATTTAAATTATTTATAAGGCACTTTGAGGAATCCCTTGGAATTTGGAGAAACAGTTGATTACCCCCCTTAGATCCAAACTATAATAATATTTTTTCCAATGAGAGAGAACATACATAATTTGTTCTCATTTTTCATTTCTCACGGAGCATATTTCACGGACGCTGAAGCTGGAAGGGATCTCTGCAGATCACCCAGTCCGACCCCGCTGCTCAAGGCGGGACCAGCTGCAGCAGGTTGCTCAGGACTGTGTCCAGGCAGGTTTGAACATCTTCAGGGACGGAGTCTCCACAACCTCTCTGGGCAACCTCTTCTAAAGCTTGGTCACACTGGAAACCCCTTCTTGCTACCGTTGGCATACCTGTCCTAGTTTCAGCTGGGATAGACCTACTTTTTTCCTAGCAGCTGCTGTGTTTTGGATTTAGTATGAGAATAGTGCTGATAACGCATATTGTTTTAGTTGTTGCTAAGTAATGTTTACATTGGTCAAGGACTTTTTCAGCTTCCCACAGAAGCCGGGAGGGAGCACAGACAGGACAAGCCGGCCAAAGGAATACTCCATACCACAGACGTCATGCTCAGTAAATAAAGGGATGAACCAGTATATGGCTCAGTATCGAAGGGTTGGAACCGACTAGAAGTAGTACTCTCTGCATACAGCCACGCACAGGCACCCTCTTACCGATGTACCTATGACCACTGCAAACATCATTTCACTTTCTCATCGGTGCCCAAGAGGTTTTTTGCTGCCAAATATCCACTGGTGACAGGCAGTATGGGAGTAGTACTCTACTCGCTGCAGGAAAAGCCAGCGGGGTTAGACCAAATTGTCTTCAGAGAGAGTTAACAGGATTTAGTTGGAACTGTCCCCAGCTGATTAGGAAGTGCACATTCCCTTCCAGTAGCAAACAAGTGAGGGAAATTACTTCCTGCAGGTGGACAATTACTCAATAGCTGCAGGGAGAGAGTAGCAGCAGAGAGAGAGGAGAGGAACAGTAATACCAGATGTTTCCAAAGCGAACATCTGTCAAATTAACCTCTAGGACCTGTGTAAAATGTTGTCCAAAGATTATTTTTTTTTTCAGTAACAAACCATCCAAATCCAGTACTGACCCAAACCTTCAGCTTCCTATTTTAAAGCAATTTGACCTTCATTCAGTTAGGATGGTATGTCAATTAGATCATCTCCTTCTATAAAGAAAAGGAACTCTTGTGGACTAGCACGTCATAGTGATTTGGTATTAAATCTTACTTGATTTTTCTACCTACAGTCATGGAAAGGCCCATAAATACTGGCCTTACCTCATAAATCTGAGGTGTTACTAAAAAGCAGCCGTCCAAACCTTTCATTCTCTCTGCTTCCAGATGCTCATTTTTGTTCCCTGCTTCGCTCCAGCACCAGCAGTTCATGCTGCGCTGCAGTGAACCACACGAGCCACCACTCTGCTCCAGCCTACAGCCCAGCAGCCACTAATGCCAACACCAGGGGCAAAAGGAACTGCAGGACCACCTGCAGCGGCAGAGAATCGACCTGAATTAAACCAAATTAAACCTTAAGTTTCTGCCCCATGCAGGCTGTTAGCTACGCATCATGGTATTACAAAGCAGACATACTGTGAAATCAGCCTACAGCACAAGGAAGGCAGCTTTGCCTACATGGAGTCTTGGCAAAAAAAGAGCTTAATGAAAAAAAATATATGCTGAGGAATGACAAAAGGTAAAAACAAAGAAACTGCAGAGAACACATCTGTAATGATAGGCCAGGCCTTGACATATACTTGAAGGCTGTTTGAAGGAAACACAGTCACTTGGCAATTAAGTCTTGCTTCTGTAAATGCAAAGTAAAAAAAAAAAAAAAGGAGGACAGTCGCTTTTTAAGCTCGGAAATTTGTAGAAAAGTTTTTAAAATGCTTTTTAAAAAGGCCCACATATGCAGCCTGAAAACCTATGAACCTAAATCAGACTACCAGCAGCATAGTAGAAAACAGGCCAATTGATTTTATCTTTGCAGAACATCTGAGCCTCTGTATTCACACCAGCCCAGCCTTACTGCGCGATTTAGGCTTGCAGCTTAGAAACAATCCATGTTTGTCACCTTATTACTTCCAGAAGAAAGTGCACAGCTTACTGACATGAAAATTCTAATCAGGATCTTGGTGGAAGTATTTTTTAAAAACTATCGTATGATTGAAATTGTTAATCTGAAGCTTAGGCCCAAATTCCAATCTGAATAATTTAATTCTGTATCCTTAAAATTTCTCTCCTACTTCAGTCAGGTGTGATGTGCTTCCCAAAGTTCTGGGCTACTGTTCTGTTCAAGCTGATGCAATTTCAGCAAATGATAAACACTGCAAGACAAACAAATACTTCAACCCAAGTTCACTGAAGTTGCATGCATACCTTGACAGTTAATTGAAACAACAATCATGGAAAGTTAAGCCCCACAGAAGCAGTTTTAATTTTGAGAAAGCCTAAAGAATCACAAGACCAGAGTAGCTCCTTTCTCTAACACACAGAACCAGTACTTCAGGCTCTCAAGTCTAACCAGAATCTCTGTGTAGACAGCAGAATTTTTATTTGGGTAATTAAGTTTTACTTGCCAATTGCTACAAAAAAACCGCACCAGAACATTCTGAGGTAGAGGCAGGAGATGAGAAAACAGCTTTTCAACTGGTCAGTGGATGCGCTTGTATTTCCTAACAAAAATTTTCCAGCTGCTGTTGTGATAACCTTTTTACCAAAGAATCATTGTTTGCTATTGGCAGAATTTAAGAAAAATCTTTGAATGTATTTCACTAATAGTAAAACTGAATTTGAAAAAGACACTAGTAAGAAGTGAAGAGGAAATATTCCAGGAGACAATGATGTTAGCTATTGTCATATCTAAGTAAAACTAGAAACTTTGTTTACAAAATACAGCTAATGAAGTGGTCTAACACACATGCAGGTAGGCAGGCAACTAGAATACAGAAAGGCTTCTGTTTGGTTGTTATTTTTAGGGACAGTTCTTACTGCAACAGTTCCACGAATTTAAGGAGACAGGCTGATTTACACACTGATCCTTATCAAGTAACTAAGTTGTCCCACAAGCATTGCTTTCTTCAGCTAACACCAGTTTACTTCCGGCCCTAAGTACAGACCTTTCAGCCACAGCAAGAAGACGTTCTGGGCGGAAGGTCCCTTCTGTGTCAATGTACATAGCTTTTCCTTCTCCACCACCTCGGTCAATGGGAAGCTACAGGAAAAGCAAATGAATGAATGTGAAATAAAATATCAACAAATAATCCAGTTACCACTTTATGCTCTCAACTGATACCACACAATAAATAACATACCAAGCAACTGTGATCAAAGTCACATTTATGCGGGAAAAGTGAGAAGAAAGACTCCCGTTTTCAGTCTCTGATACCTACATAAAAGGACAGGTGCTTAACTTGGAGCTGGGAAGTTGAGGTGCATAAGGGTGTTAACTAAATGATCACATTAAGGCCAAAGCCTCTAATATTTTATGAAATAGCAACCTCTAGAAAGTAATAAACACTACTATTTGTTTAAACTAAGATTAGAAAAAAGGTTCCTCCAAAACCGATCTACTGTTTGATAGCAAGAGCCAGTTGAAGGCTTTTGCAAAAGTAACGTGAAGTAAGCTCAGGATATGTTAGTTAAAAAAAAAAAAGCAGCTAGTCAAGGAAACTTGTTGAACCAACACAGTTTCTTCTCTCTTCTCAACACTCTTGGTGATAAGATAGGTTCTCCGCAGTTTAGAGCACCTGATGAGAGATCAAATGCTTCCCGGCATTTAAGACCTACAATTATGCTACAAGGCTAACGTCTTAAATG
>VYZM01010851.1:28676-58514 GCA_013398915.1 Dromas ardeola | reverse complement strand
GCTCGGCGCGCCTTAAAGGGACCGCCATAAAAATGCCTTTTTTTTGTTTGATTGTTTTTTAAATCCCATATCAACCCGAAGAAAAATTCGAGTGATTTAACTGAGCCGCCCACCCGCAGTAAAAGAATATCAAAGGGAAAATTTGACGGGTCCCCAGAGAACTCGTGAGTGTATTTAGGACAAACCCAAACACGCAGAGCACGTTGGGATCTCATACCCAAGGGTTATAGAACTTCATAGAGAAAAGAATTAAAGCTGATGAGCTTGTGTACAAGTCTAAGCTGTTAAATTAACTAAACCTTCCATATCTGACAGTTAAATTTACCTGCTATATCTTCAGAGCGGCGTATCTTGTATAAATATCCCATTTAGAAATTATTTTCCACTCAGAACTCTTCTCCCCCCCCCTCACAGTTCTTGGAAACACTGTCCGTTCTTCTTACGCTCAGCTGCAAAACAGATCAATCGCTTATTTTACTTTTGGTACTTCACGTTTTACTCAAAGCGCTGCCCCGTTGAAATGGGTACGTTCTCCACCAGCGTTTCCATCCTCTGTCCAGATCTTGGAATGTTTCCCCATGGAAAGTACAGTTAGGACAGGAAAGCAGAGTATCACTAATAATGCCCAAGAATTCGCATCCTCGTAATTTAACCTTTTGCCAACGAGATAAAGAATTTAATATGTATTTAAGGTGACAAACCAGCGATCACAGGAAGTTTTTGTATTTATGTATACAGAAAGATAGTCTGAACTTAGCAACATCGAAGATTCTTTTCCCATAACATACTAGAACTTGGATGTGGTTGACACTCTCCTGGAATTCACACTTAGGCAGGGGCACAAGTGCTCATGGATGATCTCCAATTTACCATAACAAGTGCTTTAAATTAAATGCAATAAAACGATGTGCTCTATTACTGGTAGCCATGAATTAATCACTGAAGCAAGCCAGAGTCAAAACAACATTCCAACCCTATTAGTATAAAAACACAATGGTGCTCTTTCCTTCACAGCTAGAATTACATTAACAAATATGAAATAAGAAGCATCTAGAGACTTTCTTTTTTCCACTAGAAAAGTAAATTAGTTCTTGATACGTAATTAATTTCTTCTCCCTTACCTTTTCCCCCATCCTTAGAAGTGGTACAGCCGTAACTTGAGATCTAATCCCAGCTCTACTCCATGAAGGGCAGGGGGTTGTTGATGGCAAGGAGTTCTCTAACACTGTGTAGGCAGCGCTGTGACAGCAGTGGGGACAACAGCGCCGTGTGTGACAAGCTTTAGCAACGGCATTCTCATCCAAATTTGGTGTGCAAAAGAAAATAGTTTCTGTAAATATGTTATCTCTGTGAAGATTTTAACAGGAATACATCAAGCCCTATAGATGACAGATGTTATGATCTTTAAGTCCTAATGCCCTGAAAGGAGTTTAAATATGAGCATCAAGTACAAATATAAATTAAAAATAAAACTGAACTGCTCGATTTCTGCCAAATCCTCTTTTTCTGCTGCAAATGCATGGCTTTCTCTTGCTTTGTTTCATCTGCTACTTTGATTCAATATCCAATAATAAACTCTACCAAAACCTCACTTCAGTCTTTAGTGAATTTAAGAATCTGATAACTATCAGATTCTTTAGCTTGTAAATATGTCAAAAGAGAACAAACCCAGAGAGACAACAAAGCCCAAGCTGGATTGTGCTGCTCAGGTTCTGCTGCAGCACCCTCTGCTGCTTGGCCATGCTGATACAGCCATCCCAGCAAATTTCAAAGCAATTCCGGGTACAATTCGCAAGTCATTTGCGGCTTAGGCACTATTTTTCCAATTAAAAAAAAAAAACCAAACTGCAAAATCCAGGCCATAGAAAGCTAACACTAGGAAACGCAAGGAAAAAAACCCAAACAACACCCAAATAAATTCATATTACGAAACGTCCTCCCAAAGAGCTAACAGTGATTTCAATGGAAGTAGGCAAATTTTCAGTCACAGGTTGAAATTGAGCAGCCAAGAATCACAACTTGAAGAAAGAAGGGAAATAATTCAAATGTTTAATGAACTTCCACCTTCACATTGAAGGAAAACTTGTAAAAAGACAAACTTTTATAAACACAAACACATGAAAACACATTTAAATTCAACGTATTTTACAGAGATACAAAAATCTGCATCTGCCTACAGAAGGGAGAGCTGAGAAATGGTCACTGAGGCACGTCTACACGATCGGGGTTAGCTCAGTTCCCACAGCTCAGCCACATCATATACAAAATATACACAAAAGCAGGCTGGGCTGCACCGACGGTATTACAGATACCGCCTGAATTTAAATAGCTCCATCTCCTCACTGACATCCTAACGCTTCGCAAACTCGAGGGCCCGGAGCCAAGAGACGGGCTGTCCTGGACGGAGAGAGAGACCGAGTGTCAGGACAAACTTCCCGTGGGAGAGGATCCCACCGATGGAACCCCATGGCTTGGACCGCAAAGGCTGTCGTTGAGCACAGGGATCTTTACTCTTCATGAGAAAAGGACTCCTGACTTTGGCCACCTCGCTAATTATTACAGGTTGGTTGGTTAATCAGAAGCAGGGCTGTGGTTTCAGTGTTTTGGGAGGGGTTCCAGGAAACTGATAAAAATCAAATGCGATGCAATATGCTACGAAGTAGTGAAGTAATGATAGCGAAAGTAAATTTCAGTCACGTTAATTTAGAAAATACTCATCATCGTTTTCTACAAGAGCTCTGTAAATCAACCCAGAACAAAATGAACATGTTATGTCAGGAGAATATCCATACTAGGACAGACTATATGTACAAGGGGGCCAAGACCAGCAGTGACTGAAAGAAGGTAAAAAGGCAGATTGGATAAATCCAAAACATAAGAAATTCTTCCTTCTCCTCTTTAGAGACCTCTGCTTTTATAAAAACTTGTGGCCTACACCAAGCATCCTGGATATCAAGCGATTATTAGAGAAGATCACTAAAGAGCTGAGGAGCGAACAGCACCCCCCTTCTGGTGAGAGACAGCTTGAATTCTCACAAGGCTAAAATCAAAGACCATCCAGTCCGACTTCTTCAGTCCCCCCTGCAGATCTAGCCAGTCATCGGGGATCCCGGAGCAAATGTTGATGAATAGAGCTGACGATTCTCCGCAGATAGTGGTAACCGATTGGTACTTTGGAGAGAACAGCAGAAATTTCCTCCTCCCTGGGAACGACAAAATTATCACACGTGTTTGAGAGGACACGGAACGTTTAATTCCCCATCCCGTGCTTTGAAACTGAAGTCCTATGGAGTGGTTCTTTCTGTCCAACTCACCCGATATTCCCAATGTGGTTTTGGACAGTAAAAGACAGTGAAGCAGACGGGTAGTTGGCAGCTAGAAACAGGGTCAATTCAAACTTGGCAAAAGCCGTGGAAGCGGAGAACAAAAGCTTCACTCTGTATGCGAAATAAACACAAACAAAAAGATCAATACAAAATATTCAAATGGACTGCTACCGCCTTTGAATTAGGTTCCAGAAGTGAAAACAAATGTTGTAACTGATGCAACAAGCTCAGTAACTTCTGAAGAGTTCCAGCACAGACTAACAGAACTTCATAAATAAGGTTGAAAAAACCTTTCCACTCTCATACTATCAGCATTCTAACACCGAGTTAGAACGCAAAACCCCAACTTTCCTTGCAGAAAAAGTTAATACATACATAATTCACAGAGCCTTTCAAAAATTATGGGAGAATGTAGAGTAATAATCAAAACCATGTTTTGTAGTTAACGTAAAATATTCCTAGGTAGCTAACGTTTTCTGAAGTTTTAAGTGGGATTGATTTACCTCCAATTCCAAAATTCTAAGCTTGTTTCATGAATCCAACCTTATTTAAATCAGGGCAGATTTCTCTCTAGTGCAGTACTCTTGCCTATGACAAGCTCTGGAAGGCCAGAGCTGAATTTTATTGGAAATATGGGTAAGACCACCACCAAGGACACAACGCCCAGGAAGCAGATGCTTTGGGATAGCATAAACTAGAACAAGCACAAAGCAGGTCGTTTCCAGGTAGATCTCCCACAATTTGCGACTTCCTGAGCACAAGCTGCCCTTGCATTTGTTTTGTTGACTTAACTAAATATAGCTTCTATGGGATTTTTGGCATGTAGTACACCACCACTCTTGCAAAGGGTATGACAAAATTAGAATAACCAAAGGGAACAGTGTGAAGGCACACAGAGCAAGGCTCAAGGGGCACTTCTTTGTTAAGGATATGCATCAATAATAGAAGGATAAGGTGAAGTAGTATTTATCTTGTTGCACTGGGACATGCTGCAAAATCAGGTAGTGGTATGAGAAAATGAAAACTAAAGAAAAAAACCCTGAGTTTAAGTGCATTTGTCCTTCAACAACTGATTCAGCTTGGCTGAAACAAATAAAAGATTAAAAGAAACAAAGCATTAAGCTACAGGTAACTTCTTGGCTCTGCTTCCTTTGCATTGCTACACACTGGTCTAAAGTTTTAAGTGAGAGAGTCAAGTGAAACAGGAAAGCAGCAAGGAAAGAGAGGTTATATGACAGTATGGAAATTGGCTGAATCCAAGAACAGCTTAATTTCCATGCATTTGAATATTATAGCTCAACTGTATTAAAATAAATCAGATTGTTGTTAAAAATAGCGGCATAAAATCTCAATTTCAAGAAAACCAAATTGAAAATATTTCAGTGTTTGGTTCCTGATTGTCTAGAGACACTCTCTGAAGGACTGGTGAAAACGCCATCTGAAGTTACTCACTTTGTGTCATTGACCTCTGTCTTCAGAAGATTAAATTTTCCACCCCATCTCTCCAGAAATTCAATCTCCTCTCCTAAGACCTTGCAACGACTCACCACCAGAGAGACGTCATGAAGAACCTAAGTGGGCAATCAGAAAAGCAATCACATTGGTGCTCAGGCTGGTAAACTATGTGACACTTGAAAATGCAGTTTATCCTAGAAAGTACACGCACACACATACAAAAAGTAGTTTAACCACTATCTCGGTTTGGATGTGAAAATGAAATTGTAAAAGCATAATGACAAATATACATTCTTTGCCCTAAGTTTCTCCCTTCAGCTTTGTAAACAGGAATACACAGACATGCAGGAACACTAAGTCCGGCTTGGCAATTTAAACCATTAATTCTTTAGGAAGCAGAATGGCATTCAGCTCAATTCTTTAACTTCTACTAGCGGAAAAAGAAAGGATTTAAAGAAAAAATATCAGTAAGACAGGCAGACATTGATGCAGAAAACAAAGAAGAAATCACAGCTTTTAGGACTCTTGCCTTCCGGGACAGGTGCTTCCCCTGGCACCTCAGAATACTCAGGAGGCAGATTTTGATCTGCACTGATGAAGCATTCATTACGATGCTTTTGCTCTCAGTATCAGCCCTATTCTCTGTGACAGAAAAGATTTAAGAGAAGATGTTTCTCCAGAGCCCTTTTTCCTGGGATATTACCTGGGGCAAGTAGTACAGCGTGGAACACTTTTCCTGCCAGCATCCTTGACTTTCAATAAACTGGAAGATGAGTCTTTGGACTAAACATGAGGAGGGTGGAGCTTTTTCCTCTGTAATACAAAAGAAAAACACGTTGCCAGAAATCTTTTAAAAGCCATACAGTAATTCGTTAGCAGATAACCCACGCATTTACAGATGTCTTCCCCAAGAACAGATTATCAGGGCGGCTACCTTCAAGCTACTCGAAAAATCTTACCATCCAAGAGAGATTCAAAGTTCAGGCTAACTATCTTTCGGGAAGGATCTTCACCAAAAACATCACCATCTGAGAAGGAAAGGAAAAAACCCCAAACAATAATTATTTCCATACTTAGTTCTGGAGTTACAGCTCTTCCTCTTCAGAAACAGCCATTCATTACATTCTTTTCTGAATTTTCACAGAAAGCACTGATAAACATATTGAAAGCGACTTTTCTCAGCTTACACGCTCTTGTTGTATGTTTTCTGTTTCCCTTTAGCAGATCTTCACAAATATAGAAACTTTAGGTTTCTATTATGTAACTATTTAAGCTTTCAGATTCATAAAATGGAAACCTACCAGTGTTGCAACTTACCTATTGGGGGTCCAAACACAACTGTGAGTTCAATAGCATCACACAGAAAATTAAAGACTGCCTGCTGTTCACTCCATTCAGTAATCTCCCACTCAGAGAAGCTAAAAAGGGGGGGAAAAACACCATCACCCTAAGTTTCAACCAACCAACCAAAATAATTCTCTGAAGGACAAAGATCAGAGTATTAAGTGTACTTGCAGCTATTATCACATAATATACCAACACAATTTTCACTTTCCAACAGAATGTAAGAATCTGTTGGGAACACAAGCATAATACTATTCATTTTACATAAATGTTCATTTTGCAATTGGAGGCGAGTTGGCTGTAGGGAGACTGAACATAGAATATCACTGCAGAGTAGTTAGCAGAAAAACAGCGCATCGCAGAGGGAAGTTCCCTGAGGCTTTATTGCTTATCCTAGGCTGCGAGGAGATGGGCATCCAAAGATTTCCCAAATCAAATAACAAGAAAAACCCAAACCAGAAACATTTATATACAAACGCGAGGCCCCAGAACTAGCTGATAAAAATAAAACCTGGAGGTCTTTTCCTTACTCGTATCTCTCCAGGAGTTCCTGGCAGCTTTTTTCTTTTTCCTTTAGCTGGTTCATCTGAACAAGCATTTGCTCATTCTCAGCCTCCAGATCCGACAGTTCTCTGCAAAGAGAAGCCAGCCACATGAGATGTAGCACACTGGTTAAAAGCACACCAACCCTCTAAATCCTGAACGTGCACATGTTATTTAAGGTCTTCAGACCCTCTTTGACATCTCACCTTTGAAGTTCCTCTTCTTGGGTTTTCAGGCTTTTTAATTCTAAGAGAAAGGGAAAAAAGCTATAAGAGAAAAGTGCAGCAGAGAAAGCCCTGACTTGCTCTGCAGTCACTGTGCTTAACAACATGAAGTATCTCAACTTGAGGGCTGCTCCCCCCACCTGGATATAGATATGTGGTCAACAAAGATCAGTAATTATTGAACAATAAAGTGCTGAACATGACAGCCAATGCACATTCTTCAAGTCACATTGTACCAAGTTAAAAAATTCCATTTTTTCAGAGGAAAAACAGTCCTTTTCATACTTTAACATCTGTGTAATTAGCTATATCCAGTGTGGAAAAGAAAGCAGTGGTGTTTGCATCCATGTCAGAATTAATATATCAGAATTTAAAAAACAAAACAAAAAGTGCCATTCAGCTGGTACCATTACCTTTCCCTAGGTTTTTCTCTTCTGCCATTTCATCACCGCAGTCTGCTTCCCATTCTTCCCAGTCAGAATCTATGGGAAAGAAGTATCAGGTCTCTGCAGAACTCCCGGATTCAAACCTTAGATTCCATTTTATTTGTCTGTGGGTTCTATAAATCTCAGTATTTCAAAGCTAACTAAGAAAAACATACAAAAAGCTGGAAGGGTATCTACAAAAAAACTCAAAAAGTAACAGATAACAAGGAAAACTCCTTTTATTGCATTGTTTCAAAGCTGCTACTATGCAACTGATTTCTACTTAAGGCACCAGAAGAAAATCCAGTTGGAAGAAAAGAAGCAAAAACACAGAGAGCATAATTATGCAGCAACACCAAGTACTGACCGCAGCTTGTGCGAACACAGCTGAGCAAGTTTTAAAGCATCCAGCTACGATGCTGAAAACGGGACACTCCTGGAGTGCAAAGCTTAGTCTTGCCCACCAGCAGGATTGCTGGCAGGTTGTGCAGCCCTTCTGAACTGCGGGCTGCTGGCAGCTGTACCGTTATGGCTAGCAGATCTAGCCAGCTTGCTAACAGGTTCATAGACTACAATTATAATTCTGTATTTCAGCGCCGATATACTCTTGCTCTTCATGTGATGCATGAGTGATTCCCACGAGACAAGCTTGCAGACACAAATGACAGCATTTAGGCCTAAGAAATACTTGTAACAAAGGAACTGTAAAATTCCAAGCAACCACCAAACACAGAATCTTGAACTGACCAGCTCTACAGTAAAATACAGAAATCAGATACCGGTCACCAGTTTGTAAACACACACCTGCTTCCAGAGCAACAAGACAGCTCTCCGCTTCCTTGATCAGTTCATCCACCTTCTCCATTCTTGACCGTAGCTTTTCATGTTGTTCCTAAGATGGGAAAATTGTAAGTCAATGACATTTTTTAAAAAGCTGAATTGTCTTCTGGGACCACCATGTGGATCTTTGCCTCCTAAGAAACTAATTAAAGAAGCTGATATAATCTGTGATTAGAACGAAGAGGCAGACTGACAGACAAAAAAAGGCAGTAGCTGTGCGTAAGAAAAGTACTTGAAACGGAACAATGTGTCTTTCCTAATGACTTTCTTTATGAAGGGATAAGACGAGACATGGAAATAAATAAATTCATAGAGCTTTTAACACATACAAATTTCTGATACCTATCACAATGCATTACTTCTGCATTTTCTTGTTAGTATTGACATTACTACAGTATAAAGAGCTAATTTCTGATGGCATTTCCTTTAATATTCCCATTTTTCACTGTTTCTTTAATTGCCAAAATCCTTAGGCAGAACGTTCCTGTAGTGTAAGTGCAAGGAAGTCACTGTCCCAATGTGCATATAAGTAAAAGGGAAGTATGGTTAATAAGAAGGAAACTTTCAAGAGAATGCACACTTACATACAATAATTAGGCTTGACAATCAAAAATGGATGAAATATGGTAGAAGTTTTTTTTTTATTTTTTAAAGCTAAACCCCTGCCACCTTGTGGCACTTTACCTGCGCGCTCTGCAGCAATTTACTGTACAACGTCGCTTTCTCATTGTGAGCCAAGATTTTACTCTCCTTGGTGAAATAGGATTTCATTTTGTTCAATTCTGCTCCAAAGCTCTTCAGCTGCAATGAATAGAAAATACAGAAAAGCGAATGGGAATGTGCAACAAAAGATTGTTCGATCGACCCGTTAGACTCTTTCTCCCTTCTCTGCTGCTCCCAATATCCCATTTCTCTAGTAGCAGTATAAGATGGCACTTGCAAATTAAATCAAATATAAGATTGGACAATCCCTATAAATTCAAGCACAGTGGCCTACGAAAGTAACTGATTTTATTTGCAAAGATCCAACGAGATCTTTACTCAAACAGGGAGCTGCACAAATAACTAAAGAGATGCTTTCACCAAAAAACAGAGCAATTTCATTAAATATATCGTATGTCTCTCATCCCAGTTGTTTGAGACATGTATTTAGAACGCTTGCCTTGTTTCAGTCAAGGGGGCTAACTGGAATGCCCACGGAAGTCCAGGCAGAACCCAAACCACAAGTAGTAAAACTTAAACCCTGTTTTAACAGAACATAGCTACAGATCATGCAGTTCCACGTTTTCTCTGACAGCTGTCACTCCAGAAGCTGCAGAGGAAGGTACAAAAAGCTTTTGTCTACAATGTTTGCCATCTGCCTATTTCCACTAGGTGGTATCACTCTAATTGCTGTGTGTAGAGATTTGCTTAATAAGCTTTCAAATTTGTTATTCTTAGCTATGGGTTCTAGGTGCTTTCATTGTTCATAAGTACAGTTCTTCCCAAATCTAGTTAATAACCTAGCCTCAGTGATATCCTATATCAATCTAATTATGAACTATGAAAAATACTGTCTTTTATCAATTTTGAGACTTTATTTTCATTGAATAGATTTTTATTCTTGGCACTAAAACCACAGAAAACAGAATCTCTTTATCTAACTTCTCAGTTCTGGCTGGGATACTTCTATAATGCTTCTGGGTTTTAAATGCAAATGTCTTTGCCATACTTTTCTGTACTCATAATCATTAGCATTCTGCTTTAAATACCCTCTGGCTTCCTCTTTTGTTTTGGCACATGACAACACTGTTGCACTCCAAATCCCGTATGCAGTTTTATTTTCTGTTCATTTTATGTCTTGCAACATCACATGTCTTTCTGAACTAAATAAGCACTTAAGTTAATGACCAATTCTGCTGCACCAATGAAGCAACAGAGCCTCTTCTGTAAGAGCAGTTCATTTCTCCCTTCCAAAGTTGCACTGTTTGCTTAGGCCCCTCTGAAGTTTCTCTTCTCTTTTCTGCCCTCAACTAACTTGGAATTATCAACTTGAATTATCAGTTTTTCTGTTTTATAGCAACATATTCCCTGTAATATATGCAAAGGGCACATATCCTTGCATTCTCCTGACATATTAGAAGATCTCATAGCAGTTTTCCGTTCAGAAAATATTTTGCTTTTAGCACCTACCTGCCTACTGTTATTCTGTGACCATTCTGGTTCTTATTTTATTTAAATACATAAATTAACCTTACTTCTTCATTATGTAAGAAACAACATTATCTGTTCATGCAGTATTACCTCTTCATCAGAGCAGGTTCTCATTACTTCCCACAAACTCTTATTCACATTCACCAGGAGTTCATCTTGGATATTTGCATACACTTTTAACCTGAAAGGTGGAAAAAAAAGTTGAAAGGAAGTCCTGTTGCAACTGCACCAAGCACATAAAGCAGCACATTGGTATTTATACAACTCATTCCCCTTTTCTAATTAACACATGAACATGTAAATATTTTCATTTAGTTGGGACATGTTGGAGAGACCTTCTAAAGCCTTGAATAAATGGGGCCCATGTTTGTTAAACTCTAGCACATAATATAAAGTTCATTTCCTATAGTCTTTGTGTTGAGGGCAGGTCTGAAGAGGAGGTGGAGAGCTAGAGAGCCAAAGAAATAGGAAGTGGTGCTAATGAGGCTGGGAAAAATCTTACTGCTGATTCTGAATTTTATCATAAAACTTGTTTCGGCACATAAGCTGTAAAAGGCAAAATGAATCAGGCCAGAAGTGACCTTCAGATAAGAAAATAAATACTGTAATTGTATTTCAATCCAATAAACACTGGAAGATTGGAACAACAGATCATAACCTGTTACAGTCCTGCTTTCTACGTCTGATCATTTTTGATACAATTTAAAAAAATTTTACTCTAACTCTTCTGATGTGCAACTGAAACACCATTAGTAAAAGATAAATTACTTGAGGAAAATCAAACTTTAATTATCTCCAGAACCCCAGCTCCTCCCCAAGAGTTAGCTCTATACCATCTAAATCTGTAATAAATTGGCTGCCAGCATGAAGTAGGTGAACTATCATTTTTTATTTTTCCCATATGTAATGTATGAACTGTCTTCAGGCCACTTTGCATGCAATCAGAGCTGAAAAAATAAAATTACTGATATACTCTGTGACTGAAAAAACACTTACTCGTCTATCTTCTGAGAAAGGGCCTGGCAGTCTTCCTCATAAATACGCAGCTTGGGGCGATAAATATATTGGCTGTAAATGAGGTCTTCTGGAGTAGGTGGTGCACTGACTGCACACTGGGGAAAAAGAGGGGAAGATTGTGAAGAAAAAGAAAAAAAAAGATGCATATTTTCCAGAAACAGTAACTTCCAATCAAGTCATGTACAGGAGTCAATAAAAGGCCCAGAAGCTTTATTTTTGCAGAACAGAAAAACTACACGGCCCTGTGTTCAGGATGATTGCAAACTAAGATTATTGCCTTACTGGTAGTAACTTGATGCTGAATGAGTGGTACTTGTCGGCATGCAAAAAAATAGTTCCCATGTCTACAAGAATTCAGCGGAGACCATTCAGGATAAAGATACTGAACCTGGGTTCAGGCAGAACAGACTTAAGGGGAAGAAGTAAAGAGTGGCAATGTCATGGTGAAGGACTTAAGAAGGAGAAAGTAGAAGAGGTAGTAGGAGGCAGAGTAGCATTTCAGGGTTCTGATTTCAGTGTCTGATGGACATGGTAAGAAGATAAAGTGAAAAGGTTAGACTGAACTTCTAATTCTTACTTTCAAAATGATCACCCTTAAAACAAACTAAAAAAGCAAGAATTACCATATTTATCCAAGAACAGATAATCCTGAATATATGGTATTTCATTAACAGATTGAAATCTATTCTGTTTTTCAGTACCGAGCAAAAAAAGCATCAGACTTATTGGAGGTGAACAAGCAAAGAGAGAAGAGAAAGCACGCAGGGTCTAACACGCTTGCCAAGGCAGAACTGACTTCTGGCTTAACTCATTTAAAGGCCTTTAATACAAACCAGTTAGTTGATAGAATTTTTTTTTTTAAAAAGAAAAATATAATTTAAGGTCAATTATATTATTCATCTCAAAGGACAGATACTCACATTGGCTGGAACGTGGCTGTGCCGGGGCTTCTGAATCGGAACATGGACTTGAAGAAGTGTAAAGAACTCCCCAACTGTGATAACGCCATTCCGAAATTTCTGTAAAGATTAGGAAAAACGTCCAGGTAAGTACATTTTTCAAGCAAGAACGCTTACTTGCATATATGCGCACAAGGATTTTTCCTGTTAGGACAAGAAGTTAGCATCTTTCAGGTATTTACGTACCTCCCGTAAGTTATCTTCACAAATGCTATCTGTGAGAAGCAGAGACTCCATCTGACTGCTCCGCTGAACTAGCCAGGAAAAAAAGAAGGAGGGTATTGCTGGAGTTAATAATATTCTTACAGAAATATGAACCTAAGTTCATTAGCTTTAGAAAAAAAGCTATTTTAATGTAGAGTTTGACCTTTCTGTGTGTTTCCGGTGCTGAATGAAGTCATGGAGGAAATTACTTGTGACAAATGAGGAGGACTAGATTAAGAATCTAATGTAAAATAAGCTCTGTGTCAGAGCAGTAATGAAATGACAGAGTTCACTTTTCTATGGGAGGAAAGCCATATGTAACACACTAAAAAGTAATAAAACTGAAAAAGGGACTCCAGCCAGTTCGCAGAGGGCATCCTACGTAGACAGAGCTTTCAAGGTGAAAACATGGCATTTGAGTTCTGAGCCAACAAGAGCTAGTTTCTCACTAAAAGGAAGAAGCCCAGCTTCTACTGGATAAGGCATATGCTTTCATGGTTGCAGAGGGCCAAAACTGGAATTGGTTTTGTAAATAGAAGCAAGATATCACTTATCAGATGATTGGCAGATTTCTGTCTCATTGCTAGGTATCAGCTAATTCGCAAGAGCTAATTAAACCTGGGGGCTGAATCTGCTTAGAACCTGTCCCTGCAACGCACTCTGAGGAGTCTTTTTCCAAGAGCGCAGTGCTGAGATGCAGACTCATTCTGCACAGAACCAGCTTAAAATCATCTTTGGGCCAGCAGAGTTTTGAGATGGAGCTTTAAACTGCCTCATCAGCCCAACTTGCCCTTGAAACCAAAGCTGGACTTAAACTCTGCTCCTTTTTCTTCCCATCTCAGTTTTCCTTGAACAGCTTGGACTCCCAGGCAGAACGTAAAAGCACTGACAGGCTGGGTGGGAAGCTGTGACACAGGCATTCAAGGCCTTTCCCAAATGAAATAGATACTATGGTCAGGGCTCTGCCTTGATTAAGTGTAAAGAACACGAGTTTGAGACTATTATCACAAAGGAAGTCTTACTTGTTAATTCTGTGTCAGCTTTAACAGAATCCAGAGAGCTGCTGGTGCTGGCATGAGTACAGTCAGGGCTTTTAGCTGCCAGATTCAGAGGGTCTTCACCTTCACGCACTTCTACTTGGCTCTGAGACACAGCGCCAAAAGTAACCTAATATTAGCAAGTTTAAAAACAAGGAAATATTAAGAGCGCTCTGTGAAACAATACAGGAGTAAGTCAATCAGTAGGTTCTTGTAGCTGTTTCTTGACATTCAGAATTGTTTCATCTTTAGTATCGGCACATTTTATATCTAATCAGCATGACAAACCAGCGTATGGTTAGTTAAGCCATTTCCTACGATGCCATATAGGAAGTAAAGCTGCAAAATCCTTCATTCGTTTCTCAAAGCAGTCGCCACCACAGCACCCTCTTCCAGCTTTTCGAACTAGAAAGTTTCTACTGATGATGTACAAACCTATTTTTAAGGTGAGATTAATTTCTGTATTTGCACAGATTTTCTTGATTCAGCTGAGCTGCAATTTGTGCTGTCTATAAAAAAGCTAATTTAAACTAAACATCCGTGTTTGGATTTTAAATAATTGCTGTAGGCCTTACTCATTGTACCTAAGCAACATCTAGCAAATAGTTTAGTTCAGAGGACTAAGAGTATTTAGTCGTGAAAGGATTAAGAGGATACTATGGAGAGAGTGATTTACAATTGACTTATCCCTTATCCTGTCTGGTTTGTGTGACTCAGGAAGGTTGCACGGATCAACCCAATTCTTCTGTTTTGGCAAAACAATGAAAAATACAGGGGATGACACAGCAAAATGACAGTAAACTGGTAGTTAAGAGAAACAAGAAAACCTACCAATAGATCTGCTTAGACCCCAAAATTTAAACAAAAGCCCCGCCTGTTAGTGCTCAACATATCTTTACAATGAGTGATTAGGCTCACCTGCAAGTCTTGTGAGGCCTCACCATCCAAGTTTTCATCCCTCTTCATCTTCTTTGGACTTTGAAGATCCTCCTTATCTTGTTCCAAAGCTCTTTTTGTGTTGTTGCAAGTTTTTGTCTCTTCAAATTGATTCTCTTCATTGGGGGAGATTTGTTTTTGGCTTATCTCATTGCAGGCATTTTCCACAAGTTCGGAGCTTACAGATTCATTTGAATCCATTTCTTCTAGGCAGACGGGAAGAAATTCTTCTGCTATAAACTGAGAAGGGCTGAAGTTCTGCCTACTAGAAGTGCTGGTACCTGGGGTTTCACCTGGGTTTCCGTCTACTTCTGAAACTGGCGCTTCTCTTTTGTTTGAAGATTTTGCATTTATGCCTTGTACACTAGCAACAGAAGGATTTCTTCTGTTTGGTAATTTAGGCTGAAAGATACCTAGAGGGATATTTATTCCTTGATATTTAAGTGCCATGCCTAAATTTGCATCTGTGGGAGCAGCTCCAGATTCAAAACCTGTGTTTTCCTGCTCTTTATTATCAAATAAATTATTTGGTTCATTTACAGCATTTTTTCCTAACCTCAGAGTATCCTCCGGCTGAATTGATTTGGGCAATTGGTCAGAAAAGGCAGTTTCAGAAACAGAGTGAACTGCAGATTTCCTTCTAATATTTTCCAGTTTTGAACAAACATTTAAAATACCTGACAATTCAGGTGCAAGAGTAGGATCTATTTGATCTCTTGGACTGTCACTGACCAAAAGTTGCTCCGTTTGTTCAGAGTTTATTTGAAAGTCTTTTGGAGGTGTCCCCCCTTCAGCTGGCAGCCCCTCATTTTCCTTTGATTCCTTGTTAGAAACTGCAGCAAGGCTTGCTCCAGCCAAGCCTAAATCTGTACCTAAATCTTCACCTCTAGATAAATCATCTTGCAGTACTTGGTTTCTCTGAGTACTACATGCATCTGAAGAAGCCTTCAAAGAATCTGATTGCTGGCTGGGAATTGAAACACAGGATACCAAATCGCCACTTTCTTCACTGCAGTCCATGGGCCCGTTACTTGGAAGCTTGAAAGATACTCTCCTTGATTTCAGGTTTTCTGGCGGTATGAGATCCTGCTGACTGTTCACAGGGACAGAATTCTCTTTGGGAAGGTCAAGATCCTGTGGTGTCCGCACACCCCTAGTCTCTTCTGGATGTGAGACAGAATAAATGGAATTTGGTGTTGTGCCACTGGGGACTTTGAGAGCTCCTTTCTCGCTAGGAAATGCTGGGGCTGATGAAGCAGAAGAGGCAATGCTGGCCTTCTCCTTAGATTTGGTGTGACATTCACCCTTCAGGTCTTTTGTATGTGGAGAATCTATTTCATCTCTGCAAGACGGCAACGCACTATGCAAGTCTGGTTGCTGAGTGCTTTTATGTGACACTTCTTCGTTCTCAAATTCATTAATGTTGTTATTAACAGCAATAGTATGGGACGCAGTTATTTCCATATCATCTTGGTCGTGGGTAAACACAATGGTTTTATCAGGAGCAACTGCAGAAGTGGCTGGAATGGACACTCTGTCCTGTACATCAGTTTCACCACTTAATACAGCTGTATGAGTTTTAGTGATCTCCATATCCTCAGCCAAAGTAAAAATGACAGTTTTGCTCTCTGGACAGGAGGCTGTTTCAACCTGCTCAGCCAGGTTTAATCTATCCTCACAAAAGACTCTTTCAATACTTTCATCAACAGAGTGAGACTCAGTCATTTCCATGTCAGCCTGGTGACTCGTAAACATAGTTGTGGAAGTTAAAGGAACAGACTCTTTGGGTTGCCTACCTTGCAGATAATTTTCTTCCAGAGCTGCATTTTGGGTTTTAGTGATTTCCATGTCATCCATAGCAAACTTAGTAGCTTTGCTATTTGAAAGTGCTGGCTGTCCAGCCTCCTTATCCAAGGTTGGTTTAGCATCACATACAACTTTGACGGTATTTTTATCAACAGAGCAAGACTTGGTAATGTCCGTGTCAGCCTGGCTACTTGTGAAAAGAAGACTTTTAACAGGATGAGCTGAAGAGACAGAATGAAGCCCTCCATCATTTTGCGAGACAATTTCATGGCCTATTGCAGCTGTATGGCTCTCTGTGATCTCCATGTCATTATTCTCATCATTCAGTGAAAATAAAACAGTCTTTTCCCCTGTTGTTCCCTTCAAGCTTTTCCTTCCAGCCCTTTTAGCCACGGTAAGCATCCCTTGAGATGCAGCCTTTTGCACAGATTTATCAATTGCAACAGTATCAAGTCTACTTAGTTCCATGTCATCATTGTAGGTAAAAAAACAAGTTTTATCTCCAGAAATTAAGGATATGTCATCATTTGAACTTTTACGCTGCAAAATTATTTTGTTGTCTGCTGAAACTGTATGGCTTCTGGTGATGTCCATATCAGCATCTTCTGAAAATATGGTTGTTTTCTCCCCTGCAAAAGGCAAATGTGTTAAACCAGTCATGGTTAACATTTTCTTGCCAGATACCAAGTAGTACACATCGCACGCAGGCTGCTCCTGACTATTTGTCATCATGGCCCCTTTTTTTAAGGGCATTATTTTATTTTCATCTTGAACAAGGTATCCTGGTACTGCTTTTCTTTCTGATAAAACAGTATCGATGTTGTAATCAGGAGCCATTGTTGCACAGTTTCCAGTCAAGTCCATGTTTTCACCAGAAGGAAACACAACTGACTTTTCTAAAAATGAAGGCAAGTGGGAACTTCCCTTACGTGGTTCACACGTATTGGCTCGTAATGGCTCTTCAGCACTCCTCAAGGGCAGGCCATCAACTGAGTGAGGATTTTTAAAATCCTCTTCTGAAGAAATTGTTTTACCAATTGAAAAATCTCTCTCAGAATCTACTCGAGTTGGCAATACTTTGTTTGCTACCCTCATAGTATGGGGTTTCTCTTGACTGGCTGAGTTTTGGCAATTTGCATTTATGCCTAATACTGTTCCAAGCTGTTCATTTCCTTTCATTCCAGAGGGAGCGGGCTCATTACCGGAAATAAACGAACCACTTGGAGCCAAAGGAGTAACAGTTTGCTTATTTGTGTTCATTTTCAAATCCCCACGTTCTATTCCTGGAGTCTGACTTGTGATATCTCCACCAGAAAACTGGAAGGTCTGGTTTTGCAGCTGCTTGGTTATTTCATTATTTTGGTTATGATTATTTTCGTATTCTTGTACTGTATTAATAGGAGCAACATCAAAGGCAGCAGGATGAGTTTTGGTTATGTCCATGGTTTGATCATCTGAAAACATGCCCATTTTGTCATTTGTGCAGGAAACTGAAGCGTTTAGGTTTTTTTCCAAAGCTTGCGATGTAACAACTTTTTGACTTTGCAAAGACACAAATGCAGAGGTGTCGTTGACAATATTCTCAGGGACTTCTCTCTTTTGCTCTTGTAATGGACGCACGCTCTTTGCACAGGAACTTTGACCACTTGCCTGAAAGTTTGTTTTTCCAAGCTTCTTATCAACCATCATTACCTCAAGATCTTCAGTATACATTTCTATAGCCTGTCTTCTTTTAATATTCCCACTGATACTGGTCACCTCAAGATTTTCCTTGTCCATATCTAAAGAATTTGCACCTTCACTGACATTTTTGTTCTGGTTCTTTCTTGGAATTATTTTACAATGCATTTGTTTTGCTTCTGCAGTTATCCCATTGCTTTGATCATCGATGACAACAGCGTGGCATTTAGTTATTTCCATTTCTTCCTGTTCATTTAAATTGAGAGATGTAGGTCTGTTATCAAGAAAATGAGGTTTGTGGGTGACAGAGGTGAACACTGCAGCAGCAGATTCATTTTCAACATTCTTTCCATCCTCCTTGACAATACAGGTTGTAGTCAAGTTCATATCTTCTCCTGAGAATACTACCGTCTTCTCACCCGGCAGGGAAACAGGTTGAGAGTTTGCTAGTCTGTGCTGAAGTTTGCTCTTAGAAACACCAGCAGACACTGAATTTGTACATGAATCCAAACCAACATTTACTGAAGCAGTCCTGTGATCTTGGGTCACTTTTTCAATTCGTTCACCTGAGCCTGCAGATAGTTCAAGCGCACTATTTTTATATGACACAGCAGCTCGATTATCTGAAGATGTTAGACTCTTTGTAATGTCCCCGTCACCATGTGCTGGACATCTGTTTTCTGCTAGCAAAGGGTTTGTACTGACTGGCTTTTCAAAAGTTCTATGATGTGAACTGTTCATTTCTTTGGTATTGTCACTATAGATTACATCTGTATAATTCCCAGTAATTTCCATGTCATCACATTTAGAAAAAACAACAGTTTTATCACCTCTGAAGACAGTCTCAGAAGAAATGGATCCTGGGATGGAAGACATTCTTCTGACCTCTTGTTTAACAGTTCGTGGCACTGTAGGATCTCGTCTGTCTGCAACAGTTACTACTTTTTTGTCTGTACAAAGTTGAGGGTCCTGCTGAACAATTAAGTGCTGATTAGTGGCTCTCTTCAATATAGAATTATCTAACTCTGTGGATGGGAAATCCTTTTTGAAGTTTAGACTTTGATTCCCAACGCTGGTGAAGGGAAAAGACATTTTTGCAGTGTGACTAGTTGTCATATCCATTCCATCATCTACGAATGCCTCAGTAACATCCCCACACAGTAATTGCTCTGGTGGAGCTTCACAACTACCAGAAAACATAGCTTTGACATCAGATGCCTGGCATTTTGTCATTTCCATTCCATCATCTTGCCCTCTAAAGACTTTTGTTACATTGCAGGTGTCTGATGGTTCATTGGAATACATAAATTCCACCGATGATCGTGCCATGTCTTCTGAGACTTGTGATGGGACAAAAAAAACATTCTCTTTTTCAGGTCCCCCAAGTGCATTTTCATTTGACTTCAAGCTCATCAGAAATTCATTGAAATTTATTTTTTTTACAGTAGTAGCACCTTCCTTCCGTTCAAAAGATGGGCACAAATGGTTTGCAGGGTCAGAGAAAAAAACAGATTCTTCACTCATTTCTGTCTTTCCATTATTAGAGTTTAACCCAGCCAGAAATGACGTGATATCTATCTTCTCAGTTGTGTCAGCTTGATTGTTTTTCAGGTTACGTGTAATCACTGCAGTGTGACTGGCTGTCATATCCATTTCATTTTCATCGGAAAAGATGAGGGTGGTGTCAGGCCTATTGGTTCTTTGAATGGCGTTGTCTGCATCATGCCACTACAAAAAAAAAAAAAAAACCACACACAAAAAAAAGAGGAAGAAATTACAGTTACTGACACTTAAAACAAATGATCCAATAGTTTATTCTATTTAAAACAGAAGTCAACTAATGCAGTCCTAAGGTTATAGCTCTATCTTTACATCTTTTTTTTTGAAAAAATAAATTATTGCTTTCAGTCCTCCACAATAAACAACAGGACATTCAAGAAAAGGACGACAACTGAATTATTAGAGTATATCATATTTAAAAATCACTTTTTTTGAAAGAACGTGTCTCAATTTTACTGTTGGACAAAGACTTGATATCTAGACATATTTTAGCAAGCATGGAACAATTACTGAGTCTTACGGATCAGTATTTTCTGTATCTCTACAGTGCAGTTTCCACCTTTTCCTTCCCCCAACTGCAGGCAAAAACCTTGCCTAGCTTATCATGCCCCAAAGCAGCAGCACCAAGGTGGATGTCTTAAAAGACTTATTTAAAAAAAAAAATTGGCAGTAACAAGCTATAATACTATATTTCATCAAATATAATGAATATATTGATTAAGAACAGCTTCATGTTTACTTCAAATTACATATGCTATTTTATAAATGCAAGAAATAAAATATACTAGAAGCAGCACAACCATATGCATTACCCAAAACAAGGAGAGAGTGAGTTTCAAACTGATCTTTATAGCCTCATGGTACGCATCTTCTCATCCACACTAGATTTCAACTGGTTGGTTTGGTTTCTAACATTTGTTAACAAGAGCTAACATATGTTTTTAAGCCCTATCTTTAAACTCAACATAAAAAAGTCAGAAGCCATTGCAGTAAGGGAGACTGTTTTGACAATTGCTTTGTTTGACAACACAGCGCCATAACATCATCACTGAAGTGTAACACAGGTCAGGATTTCTGCGCAACTGTGCCTCTGAGGGTCTTAGCTAAGAATTCTGTGCTTTATCGCTTGATTCAACTGAAAAAATTCAGTTACCTTTTCATGCTAATCATTGCAATTTGTCTAAAGCTTTTTAACAGCAGGAACAGAGCATACATATGTGCATATCCATTCTACCCATGGAAGAAAAAATACTCAAGCAGACCTATCTGAAACATAAGCTCCTTTGCATATTCTTAGATAAGAATTGAAAAGAATGGAGGAACTATCTCAGGTAATGAAAAGTTAGCATGCAATTTTAGAAGCACGAGTTATCAATACTGCAGTATAATGCCTATCAGATTAGGAAAATACTTCAAAATATAGAAGATTAGCTTTCAGAAGAATTTTATGTGAATACAAGGATTTATTTTTCAGGCAGCTGAGTTGCATTTTTCATCTTTACTACACAAATTATTGGAATATATTTTGGACACTGATATTTCCAGCACGAAAAAAATAAAAGCCTTCCCATACCTCAGTCTGCTGCACCGATGCCTGGATAGGGGCATGAAGCAAAGTGTTCATCCCTGTCGAAAGAAGAGGAAATACTCCAGTTGTTGCAGTATTTTCTTATTATTTTATCCACTGAGCTGAAGATCTATGCACTTGTTTTACAAATTCCGTTGAGTAAGTAAGTACTATTAAAACCAAATATATCCTGAAAATATTTTCAGTACTCCCTTCAGCACGTGGAAGAGCCACCTGTACTTCTACAATACAATGCCTGTAAACAGCTTTAGCGGACAAAGCCCGTTCATGCAATAGTCCTCTCGCTCAGGGAGGCTGTTCTAAGCATGTTAAAATTATTCAAACAGATTCAATAGTTTTGAATATTCATTTTGTTATTAAATCTATTTCCAAACTCACCAGTGATCTCACACGGAACAGCCTCAGGTTCTTCATTTCTACAAAAGGCAGGTTAGGTAGAGCTTATTAAAAGATTTCAAAACAGAAGGCTTCAGCAATATACTGAAGAGGCAGGGAATTCTGTTGCATAGCTCACATGGGAGTGGGCAGTAGATACCAGACACTACTTATGTGTCTGCAATATATTCTAATTTGAGTTGCAATCTTATTTTCCACTTCCAGTCCCTAAAGGGGCTCCAGGAAAGCTGGGGAGGGACTCTGGGTCAGGGAAGGGAGCCGTGGGACGAGGGGGAACAGCTTTAACCTGCAAGAGGGGAGATTGAGATGAGATCTGAGGCAGAAATTCTTGGCTGTGAGGGTGGTGAGCCCCTGGCCCAGGTTGCCCAGAGAAGCTGTGGCTGCCCCATCCCTGGAGGGGTTCAAGGCCAGGTTGGACGGGGCTTGGAGCAACCTGGGCTGGTGGGAGGTGTCCCTGCCCAGGGCAGGGGGTGGCGCTGGGTGGGCTTTAAGGCCCCTTCCAACCCAAACCATTCTGTGATTCTATGATTAAGAACAGCTAAGGTCTAAGAAAGATAAATTGCTTAGGAAATAGTACATGGGAGTATGAAGGCAGGTGCTTTCAGGACCAAGAAACCTTTGCTAGAGTACTGATTTTTATATTTATGCGCGCACACATACACATACATATACATGGTACTATATTGGGTTGATAACTTTAAAAGCATGAGTTAACTACAGTTGTACATAAGGTGCTTCCTTGATATACATTTTAAATGTAAGAAATTCCCCTTTGCACATAGAAACTGTCTGAATTTGTTATTTTACCTACCAGGTCATTCTAATTTTAAAAATCCCATCATCTTGTTTTATCTAGAAGAGAACTTTAAGGCCAGACTAACACTTTATCTACCTCTGAGGGAAAAAGTTATAGTAATAAATATCAAAGACTATGTCTATCAGATATGGAATCTGGTGGGTCTTTCCTGGAAAGCATTCCCAAGCAATCGGCTTTGGAAGGAAGCAGTTTCAAGCCATAATTGTTTAGTTTTTCAGAAACCACTCTCTTTTGGTGAGTGACCAACACAGCTATATCCTTTTTTTGCTGTATCCCTTCTTTCACCAATCAAAAGCACTGGGCAATTTTATATCTAAATAAATATGTATGCTGCATTTCTTTGAGAAGTAGTATTTTGATGGTTGCGTGTCACGTGAAGATATGTATTTGCAGGACAGAACTCTATAGTCATGGGAATTGTTTTCAAACTTACTGATTAAGCAGCACATCATTCCTTGTATCTGCTGCACACTCTAAAGACAGTAAAAAAAAAAAAATCAGACATTACAATGTGAGACGCATGATCAAAACATCAGAGACAAGAGTAAACTTCACAGAAAAGAATGTTCTCAAGTTCTCACTCCTGATGTGCATTCTTATCGTGGCAAAAACCCAGAGAAGCAAAATACTTGAAAGTGCATTAGTTTTTCAGATTCTTCCTAGGTTATCTTTGACAGAGTGAATATGACATTCTGCTCAGCCTCAGCCTTCTTTTGATCTAAATCCCCAAGGCAGATTTTGTTCTAGGTGCATTTTGTCTAAGAAAAGAATTCCTTTTCTGAGCTAAAAGGTCCACAGTGCCAGTAACTAATGGGTTTTCAGCCAGTCCATGATAAACAGCTGACCATATTGTTCCTTACCTGTGACTGACAGGCCTGACTTCTGAAATTCAGGCTAAAATCTTGTTGCTAACAGTCTGTGAATCCTATCAGGAGAAGAGAATAGAGTTTTACCTGTACTTTCTGCTGTGTTATTCTTAAGATCTGACTCGAAGACTCTGCAGCTAAGAAAAAAAAACAAAACAAAACAACCCAATTTTTGAAAAACACAAGACTATCTGTTTTGAAGCAACAGAAAAAAACAAAGTAAAAAAAATCAGCCCTAATTTCAATCTTTTCCCTGTGGTATATTCTGAAATGAGATATCAAAAGGCAAAAGCTTACTGAACCCAACTATATTTTCCAGTGGGAAGATGCCATTATCATACTTAAGATGGAAATCACAAAAAAAATTTAATGAGAAACAAAAATTTCTAATTATATTAAATTCACTGAACCGTGTTTTTTTTTTTCTTAGCTAGGAAGAGAAAATGAATAATAGCTCTTTTAGGGCTCAAAATCAACACAATATAACAACAATCACCAGTTTTCCTTCACTGAATACTCACAAACATATGCAAACAGCAATTTTAGGGGGTACCATATTATTACCTATAGCCAGCATTTATACTTAAATAAAGGATGTTGATCTGCATCCTTCAGATCAAACTTACTTTATGGTGTTCGCAAAGCTGACACGGCGAGAGTTTTTCCTACGTTTTTCTACGTTGATGTCCTGACAATAAAGAACACAACACTTTCATATACAGAGAACTGTTCTTATCCCATAAGCCACAATAAGTGTAGCTTTTCATGAAACAAAAACAAACAAAAACCCACACACCTCTCAAAATAATAATCTATGATCCCAACAAGTACAACAGATATTTACCAACATTCTTAAACAACTTTATAGTTCTCCAACTTCTCCTGACATAAAGACACCCATCTCACGAGAAGTAGGACCTAAAGATCACTTTGTGAGACCTGCCTGGTTTCAAACACAAGGAGCAGAATACCAGATATAAAGAGTTTTGTCTGGCATATTGTCTGGCATACTAGGGAAAGTATATGTAGTTGTTTAGCAAGAGAGCTGCAAGACTTTTTTTCTTTAGTTTTTCATTACAAGAGCTGAAAAAAAATAGCGATACTGGTTTGTCTATGGGAGAAATAATGGAAGGAGTCATGAAAGAATCAAAGTCACCATTTTCTTCTCGAAATGTCTAAATGGTGTCACTGACTACATGATCATATGAATGCAATGTCACAAGGTATGTAACAATGCAATGTTACATATACTGGAAAGCTAATTCATCACACCACTGCTGTGCAGGTGTCTGCAGTAAGCTTCCCTAACCGAATAGCTCAGTCTCAGGACAGTGCAACACACGTTGTTTAAGAAAACACAAAGTATTAACATACCAAGCACTACCCGTTATATGCACGTGACTAACAAAGCTGGTAAAATACTTAACTTTTTTTTAAATCATGTCAGCAACACAAACAGTTATGAATGATGTCACACTACCGTATATGATAGTCTTATATTGCTCATTAGCAATACTGTCCATCATTGTTAACAGGTATTAAAGTTTAAATGAAGACTGTGAGCCACTCTTCATACTCAACAAAGTTTTGAAATAGATGTGCATAAATATTTCGGCCTCATATTTCATATTCTAAAGAAATTATTAGAGGCTTTTTCACTGAAAGCCTTATATGCTAAAAATGACTTTTCAAGTTCTGCAAGCAGCAGCAGATAAATCATATAAATATATGATGCAACTACATTAGTCCATAGAACACGCCCTGGGTAGAAAAGGCATTTCAAAAGACATCCAAACTGAACAGGCCTAGAGTTACAATTTCTAAGAAACAACAGACACTATAAACATGAAATATATTCTGTACGTATTTCTGGAAGAAAATGTTTAATTTTTAGCTTTTACTTTAAATAAATGGGAAGGGTGAATTTTTTCAGATGTAAAACCATCTCACTGACTATACCAGTTTGTACGCTGGTGGATCAAAATTCAAGTCAAATGGACAACAGCAGGAGCAAGCTACGCCTATTAATCTCTGTTTATTCCCCTTTTCTTGATAGAAGAAATATTCTGATGTAAAATAGAAGTACAAGAAAAACTCAATGGATTTCTTATAATATTTAGTACTCCAAACCTTATCTTCCAGAGCAGTTATTACAAGAGTTTTTACACCTGCATTATTCAAGTGATACAGTTTGATTGGCAACAAGTTGAGGAGCAAACTGAAGATGTTAAGAGTGTTGGCAAGAAAGGACTCAATAAACCTACCTGCGTCAATTCATTCCCATTTCCCAGATCATCAAGAGGATTTCGCGGAGCCTTTAAAATCTACAAGAAAATACAATAGTTGAGAAGATCAGCTCCAACTACAAGAGCTGATTACTTGGCTGGAGAGAGTTTCTAAGCACCACCAGTGCCCCAGTCAATCATATCAATCTAATAGGCTCTTTTTTTGCATTTGGAATGCTTTTCTTCAACTGTGATGAAAAACCAAGTTCCTCTTTACAACTGCCCTTTCTTTCCTTCACTCACACGGTTTTCTTTTGAGAAATGCTTTAAGTTACTCACAGAGGACAGTCGCTTCCCTTTGATGTGCTCTGTATTATCACTGGAGGGGAAAAAAGGGAAATGGGTATTAGGGTATAAACTTGAACCAAGACGTATTTCTTGAACAGTACTGCTACATTTTTAAGGTTAATACATTGATTTCTCTGTTGTTTTTACAAGTGTGAAATTAAATAAACAAGCTTGCTTGGAACAGGTCATTCATTCCACCACTAGTTCCCAAAAATAAGCTTTGGAAAATTCAGCAGATTCCCGTCCAGCCCCCACGGCCAGTTAGTCTCCAGAGAGTCCACTGCCATGGGATTTCATCAGAGCTTTCCTACACACCACCAAAGACACTCCCTGTTCTTCATCACAATGGATAACACATTGCATTCAAGAGATGCTGAAATGCATGCATGGATTAAGTTGTGCCTCTAAATGATACTATTTATACCACAATAAAATTCTTAGAAGGTTTCAACTTACTTTTCCATGATAGGGTCTGTGTAAATCTTGTACATTTCTGAAGGAAGTGCTTTTCCTAGAAAATACAGTCCCGAAATCCAAAAATATTAATGAACCTCAGTAAGAAAGTTGCATACAACCACAACTAGATACTAGTCTTAGATGCCATAATTTTTCTCTCAGTCTTTCTCTAGTCACAGGAATGCGCCAAAGTGTAATAGGCCTCTCAAGCCCATGTTTTCTATTACATATCATATTATAAAACAACTGTGCTAACAGTTTGAGTCTTACTAGTTAGGCATCCTTTTATTTAAAATTAAGATTCTGGTAACTGTTGGGGATAAATGTGCTCAAATCTTATACAGTACAAAGTTTGCTAGTTTGCTCTGACACACAAGACAATTTTTCAATCGCTGCTTCTCCCTCCACCCCAAGAATATCTTACGCCAATGCAAATACCTCCACTAGCACAGAAAACTACGACAAAAGTTGCATAAGGGGATAAAATGAATTAACCCACACTGACAGGATGCCAGTGCTAACACAGATTTAATATTGCGTAACATTTCTTGTAAACCGCAACAAAATTCAGGCCTTTCAATACCAGATCAATATTCCTCATAACTTCTGTCTCCCACGGACCTGACAAAAAAACACCAAAAAAACGTACCACAGAGTCAACACTATAAGAGCAATACATGCCATTTTCTGTGCTATTTCTTGTATTTCAATGATGATCTTTACCTACATCTGTCCATCAATAACTACGCAAAGTAAACTTAGAGGACAGCTATAAGCAATCTGACAGCATTTATCACATTAGTTTATTCTCCCCTTGCTAAACCCCAGCAAGCAATGTTGTAAGAGAAACCCTTGCCTAAGCAAGGATCAAGCGATTTGTAAAACTAACAAGTTTTACAAATAGAAACAGAGAGATCTGCACAGAACTGCTCAGCTTCTACATTTCACAGGATCACAGGCTCTTAGGTCTGCAGGGACCTCTGGAGATTATGGAGTCCCCCCCTGCTCAAAGCTACAGCAGATTGCTCAGGACATTGTCCAGTCCAGTTTTTAATATCTCCAGAGAGAAAACCCCAGAGTCGCCCTGGACAACCTGCCCCATCTTCACTGCATTTGTTTCCCCTCTTACATCTAAATGGAATTTCTTGCATTTCAATTTGTGCCCATTGCTTCTTATTCCTTCACTAGATACATCCGAGAAGAGCCTGGCTCCATCTTCTTTAAACAGTCCCATCCACTGCTCGCCCTTGTCCACCAAGCCAGTTGCCTCATTGTAGGTGATTTAAGCCACAAATTGTCTCTTATTTTCCAAGCTAAAACTAGGCCTTATGTAGGAAAAAGCAATCTCTAGGTTTAGCAAAATGCTACATCACATAAATGCTATTGCATAGTATTGGGATATTGCTCACACGGCAGAGCAGAGTTTGAATTATAGGGGAAGGGAAAAGGAAAAATCTTTTCAGAAATACCAGTGTGCTCAAAGATGATGTTTACACTGAGCAAAAAGTATGATGAGAAAACCTAGCCAACTGATTTTTTTTTCCCAGTTAATTTCTGTTTGCTTAAACAGAAAAAAGCACTATTTTGAAGACAGCATTACATGCGAAGGTATAACAAATAAGAGACGGAGAAGTTTTCCAGAATGACATTGTACTTGAACACAGAAGCCAATTTGCTGACACGAATTTTATTAATCTCTTGTTTTATTTTTGCAGAGTAATTCCTCTTGCCAAACCTGCAGCAGGTTTATGTTAGTACCAGCCAAAAAGGCATCTGGAGAGACCCTGGTTTTTGGGGCCCGCAGCCCTGAGGCCACAAAGCCCAGATGCTGCTTCCAGGCTGGCATCCCCACGGCGGCCTGATGTGCTGGACCAGGCTGAACACAACAAAGAAGGGACACAGAAGATGGCCCTGCATACAGGTGTCTGGAGAAGAGGGAAAGGACAAAGTGTGGCTATCGAAAGCCAGGTCTAGTCTGCTAGGAGTCTGCTATTTGGTCTATTAATCTGCAATTCATGAACCAATCAACATGCCCAGGAGTCATTCTCTAATCCTTCTTTGAACCTATTTACATATCTTTGACCTACAAGCATATGGCGGTGAGTTGAAATGCTTTGGTTACTCTGTTTATGAAAAAGCATTTCTTATTATTTGTGTATTTGGTGAGTATCTCCCAGTTCCACACTGTGAACATGAAGAAAATTTTTTAAAATTCATTCCTGACCTTTAGATGCCAGCCCAAGCCCTCCTCGGTCTTTCCCTTCTTTGAGAGTAAGAGCCTGTTTAGTCTGTGTTTCCGATTCCTTTTTGACCTCCCGCTGTTTCCCTCGCAATCCCCCGAGTTGTTTCCTTTATGGCCCTGACAGGGCTGACAGCCTGGGAGCCCTCTCCAGAACGACCTCCAAATGCCAAATTACGCCTCACAATCACTTACATCGCTGTTTTCCCAGACGCGAGTTACTTCGCATCGATGAGGACGGCATTTACCCACCAGTTTATCGGGCGATTCCCCTCACGCCCGGAGGCCGCCCCGACTCCGGCCGCCCCAGCCGGAATCTCCTCAGGCGCGGGCCCGCCGCCCCTCACCCCTCTTCCCGCCTCGCCAGCGAGCGCCCGGCCTGCGGGGAGGCCTCTCCGCGGGCAGGACCGACCTTCTCCTCCCGCCCTTTCTCAGCCCTCCCCTCACCGCCCGTTACCCCGCAGGATCCGCCCTAGACACCGGCCCTCGCCTCAGCCGCTCCCGCGCTCCCCCGGCCCGGCCTCGTCCCGCCGCCCGCCCGTCCGCGTTCGCTCTCACCTACAGCCCCGGGCAGGGCCCTGCCGCCGGCGGGGTGCTCCCAGCTCCGTCGCCCCAGCTCCCGTAGGGCCGGGCCGCCGCCGCTCCGCCGTTCAAATCTAACCGCCGCGCCTGCGCCGCGCGCCAAACCGCCGCCGTGACGACGGTGCAGGGGCCACCGTACAGCATGGCGCCCCCCAGCGCTCCGTACAACATGGCGGCCTCCGCAGAATCAGCCCGCTGCCTGACATTTCGGCATTCCCCCTCGCCGGCGCGCCCCGCGGCCGCTGCGGTGAGGCCGGTGGGCAGCGGCCGCTGCGTGCAGGGTCGGTCGGTCGGTCCCGGAGTGGTGGCCTCGCCCCGCGGTGTGCCGAGGAAGGGCCGAGCCGCCGGCGCCATCTCGCAGGGGGAGGGGCGGGCGGTAAAGGACGGCAGGAGCGGTCGGCGTGCCTTCTTATAGGTCGGGCGAGGAAGAAAGATGCTGTGACGAGGTGGCCGAGTGGTTAAGGCGATGGACTGCTAATCCATTGTGCTCTGCACGCGTGGGTTCGAATCCCATCCTCGTCGGAAAAATCAAACTTTTTCCCCATTAATCTTTTTTTTCCCCACTCAGTTCTCAGGGCCGAGGCTCTCCCTGCGCTGCCTCACGGCCCCGGCCAGCTCCCTCCCTCCCTCCCGGGGCCGCGTTCCGTGGCGTGCGGGGAGGCCGCTCCTCGAGAGTAGGCCCCAGGCAAGGCCTGCGCCCCGCGGGGACACCCCTCAGGCTGCCGCCTCCCCGGGATGATACTTCCACCCTTATGGAAAGACAGGGCAGCGA
>VYZM01010851.1:0-14421 GCA_013398915.1 Dromas ardeola | reverse complement strand
GGGGAGCGGTGGCACCAGGGGCCTGGGCGGAGGGACGCGGTGCCGGCAGGGTTAGCACGGCCTGTCCCTGCGGGGTCCCTCAGGCCCCACCAGGCCCCGGGTATAAACGCCACCCGCTGGGGCCTGTGGTGGCTCTCTGGAGGGAGGCCGCGCTTCCCCGGGGGTGAGGGGTCCCGGTGACACGCCTTGGGCAGAGGGGGTGGACGGGGGGAGGCCGGGAGGGAGGGTTTTCTGCTCGCTGTTCATCACTTAATTCCTCCCCTCGCAGGACTTCGCCATGAGGATGATCGAGAGCATTGACGCCGTGGTGGCCAGGTCCAGCGAAGACCTCTGGGCTGAGATCTGCTCCTGTCTGCCGCATCCCGAGCAGAAGGATGCTACCGACGCCTTCACAGACTCCTTCATGGATTCCTACGCCGAGGGAGGGAGCCAGGGCAGGGGATCGGATGCCTCTTCCCAAACAAATGTGAAGCCCTGGGCACCCCTGAATGATTCCGAGGTGTATTTAGCGTCCCTCGGTGAGTGTCCGGTAAGGCTTCGACTGCTCCATGCGCTCAGTGCCAGATGACAGCTGTGACTCTGTCTGTGTGGCTGAGGTGACGGTGCTCACGGCTCTGGGTGGAAAGACGTCTCATAACTAATAGAGCGTCCAACTCATTTACTGCAAGTGCATTAGTGGAAATGAGAAGCACAGTCGTAGCTTCTTCAGCCATGCCACAGAAAGGAACTTTTTATCAAGTACAAACCGAAGAATTTGTGGGTTTTTTTTTCCCCACAAAATAAGTGGGGTAGGGACACTGCTGTTTTCGCTCTGAACAGCACATAGTTCCACTGTAGTTGTCTTGGGGAGGGGAAATGCATTCTGAATTCACTATAGAGCCTATGTGGTTTTGTGTTACCAGTATTTGTCTCATCCTTTTTATGGAGTCTCGGGAGACACTTCTGAGTGGAAAGAGAAAAGTGAAATTTCTTTCTGTGACTTCTTTTCTGGTTGGAGAGGAGGGGGTCAGGTGTGGGAAAGAAAGCTCTGATGCTTTCCCCAGTCGTGCCTGCTAGAATCTGTATTTTAAGGTGACAGATTATGCAGATCATCTTTGCGCGATTGCTTCTCTTAATTCCTGCATAATCTATAAAGCCATAAATTGGTTGTGTACAGCGTAACAGCTGATAGAAACACTCGATAGGGATGATAAGGGTACCAGCTAATGCCCTAGCACAGCTAAGCGCTGCAGTCTTCAGCTCTAAGGCCAGGGAATTTGTCACCCTCTTTTAAGTATTTCCTACTCCCTTCAGAGGCTTCATTGTACATCAGCATTCAGCCCCAGGGCAGATGCCTCTCTTGCCTGTTAGGAGGAAGCTTTGGGGTTCCCCTGCTCTCCAGCAGCTGGACTGCTACTCCCTCCAGTCGTAGAAAAATATTCCATCTTTACAGCTCTTTTTTTCACCTTCTTTCCCTCCTGTGGAGTTATTTTTATCCTGGGTCAGTTTGTAACCTGGCTTGCAGTGCAGCACACGCATAGTTGTCTTGGCGTGCGTAGGAAGCAGCGGACAGAAACAGGGCAGGTGGAATGGGTGGCAGAAGGGGCTTTTTAAGCTTGTATATCTTCTAGAGCTTCCATCTTGCCTTAGTTGCTGTTTTAGACTGTTATTTCACAGTACGCTAAGCAGAGCTCTCAGTACCAGATGAAGGGTGCCACAGCAACAAGACATAAATTGCCCTTCTGGTATTAATTACTGCTGCAGATCTGGCTTGTTCAGAGAATGCCAGCGAATTTTTACAAGCAGGCTTCAGACTCAATCCGTGTCTCTCTTCTCACAGCCACGATGAAAGCATAACGCTAGCACGAAGTTTCTCTTGGATATCCCGGCTAGGTCAACAGAAATAGAAACTTGTTCTAGGTTAGTACCTGGCCAGGATTAGTGATTGTGAAATCATAGCATCGGCCTGGCATTTATCTGTTTGGACAGATAACGATAACTCCAATCTCAATTGCTAGGGCTTTCGGTGACAGCTCAATTCTGTGACACAAGACAGCCTCCAAAAAGCCCAAGAGGTGGCCCACAGTGTTGTGAACTAGCCCAGTTCAACTAATGGTGATACGCTTTTCAGTAAAAAGAGTGATTACAAGTCAATAACTGACCCAATTTAAGGAGTTAAACCATTATAATGGGAATTTGACCAGAGGAATTAATCAAATTTGATTTCTTGTGGCTTTGTGTGCTGTAGTTGGGTTACCCTGCGTCTGCTAAGGAGGTGCTTTTCATCGTCCCCTGTGTCTGAGAAACTCACAATATTACATTCTGTTATGAGATGCCCAACCAATAAGACTGCTGTGCTTGCATTTTTTTTCCTCGGTTTGGGCATTATTTGGATTTGTGTGATTTATATTCCATGGCAATTTGCATGGATATTGTCGGAACTTAATGTCTGTGAGGTCTGAACCCTCCTGCGTGGAAACTGAACAGTAAGTGTGAAAGTTAAACAACTCAAAAATGGGCAGAGTTGACTGATTGCATAAACCTTATTTCCTTCAGAAGCATCACCTAAAAAACATCATCTTGCATACATACAAGAAATACAGTCATGCAGACTTGAAATACAGGGGGAAAAATTACTTTTAAAATATGTCTTAGTCTTGAAAAGTTAACTTTTTTGCTATAGAAGTCCAGATACTTCTTTTCTTCCCTTTCAAAAAAACAGAATAAAGATAATCAAGTCTTCTCCTTTGCCTCTTCACAGAGAGGAGACTGATGAGAATTAAAGGCTTGTCGCAAGAGGTGACCTCCAAGGACATGCTGCGCACTCTCTCCCAGGCTAAGAAGGAATGCTGGGACAGGTTCCTGCAGGAGAAGTTTGAGTCTGAATTTTACATAGAGGGACATGACTCTGATGAGAGGTAATAAGCAAGTCGATGAGAAGGGATTACCGCTTACCGCGTCGGCAAACAGACTTTATTTCTGAAAAACTAAAATAACGTTTTGTCAGGACTTACGATAGGGCGTGATGACAAAAATATCGTCTCATTGCAGCTTGGTAAGGCTGTCACAGGCTTTCTGAAAGGGTTTGATAATGCCCATTTGCATCCTACCAGAGGGGAACACACAGAGCATGTAGGGTTTGAACTTTCAATGCTCTTCACTGATTTTTGCATCCCTCAGACTGGGGTGGAAACAACTGGAACCGACTTGATAATTTCCCTTGTCACGTTTGGGGTAGGGAAGGAACGGAGTGGAGGAGGGGATATGTGATGTGTCTCAGAAGGCTTTTTTTAAGGCGTAACTTCAAAAGTGAAGCCCAGGCCATTCCCTGCATCTTTGTAAGGGCCCAGTTAAGCACCGCTTCAGACACAAGTGGGATTTGGAGTTCATTACAGGGGTTGGTACCGGTCGTGAGATTAGATTTCCCAAGTGGCTCTCCCTTCCGTGCCTCTCTTACGATGCTGCTGCTCTCTCACCCATTACCCCTTTACGGATGGTGTATGAATTAAGAGGAGAGTCCTTTTCTTTAGCAATCTCACATTTCCAATCACTTATTATGCTCTCCATTTTTCTCCTTCCTGAGCTGACATTTTTCATGATTGCCTCTAGCTGAAAAGAAGATTATTTTTCTCCCTTGAAGAAAATCTACTTAAGCTAGTTTGTGAGTTTAAGCATGAAAAATAATCCATGTTTATAAGGAGTTTTTAGATTCTTCCTTTGACCAGTTAACTTCAATGTGATTTGTATTTAAAAGCAAGCTTTTGTAGATGTATGTGCTCTTTTTGCTCTGTTTTTAAAGGCGAGGGATGTTATCCATGAAAGAATTTTCCTCCTTAGAATTGGCTATGAAGTTAGAGGTCACTCCCAAATGCTTCTGAAGTATTTGATTCTCAGCCACCAACATAATTAAACAAGCCTTAACTTTTAAGCACACAGATAATTTCAAGGACGTTACCAAGTGAAATTGTGCTCTTGTGAAAGAGCAAGTTAATTTTGTTGTGGTAGGATTGCATAGCCTGAATCACACTTCTAGAAGATGGGCACACACCCACATACATTTAAGAATTATAATATTAAACTTTTAGGGTTATAGTCAGCATTTAAACAAAGACGGGGGAGATCTGTTCTGGTCGGACCAGCTACCGTGAGATAGGCTGTCAGACAGGAATTATGCTAGTGTATATTTATAAACATCTATAGAATCTGTAGCATGGTTAGCATTCTAGAATGTCTACATACTGCCTTTTTCTTCTTTAATCTTCTGGTTTTATTAACGCTCACACATTTTTATATGTACTTCCTGTTTTGGTTTTGTTCCACTCCCTTCCTCCCCTATATTTCCTAATCTTCATCACAATTAAGCAGTTGTGGTTTTGTTTGGTTGTTTTGTTTTAACATCAGTTTTCTTACTTCCAGCCCAGAAAGCTGGAAGTGGAAGTGTAGTTACAGAGACAGACCAGTACTTCAAGAACGTGAACGCTGATGTACCTGCTGAGGATTCTTTTCGCAGAGAAAAATCTGAGCGTAAAACCTCTCTAACCATAGTTGAAAAAGCCCAGCTACAGCAGAATGTCTTTGCAGAATGAAAGATTCCGCTTTGTCCTCTAACACAGGGATCAGTCTCATGACAGACCTTATCCGTGGCAATAGGAACACCAACAGAGCTGAAAGAAATATATAGGGAGGGCTTCCCGGCCAGGTTTTTTATACATTGCTGTGAGGCTTTGTTGCTCTCTTGTTTGACTTTGTGTCTTTGCTTGCCCTCAGCACGCTAGAACACCTGAAGCGGTGGCTGCAGCCTGACAAAGTGGCCATCAACACGGAGGAGGTTCAGTGCCTCATCCCGCCAGAGTCCCGGCCAGAGAAGCAGGAGAGCGAGGAAGAGCCGCCAGCTGCAGAGCAGTGAGCTACGCGCCAGCCGTGCCGCAGAGCTGCCTCTTGTCCCAACCCTGAGGAAGTATCCAGCGGTAGTAATGAGGGGGTAGAGGGGCAAAAGTGCCAATTATCAATCATTTAAAAAACAAAAAAAACCTCCAACACACAAAAACCCCAGCTCTGGAGCTCCAGAGACAGTGACCGGCACCTGTTATGGACAGGAGCGGAACGCCTGTGACACAGAGTACGCTGGACTGACATCTTTCTTTGATCTTCTCCCAGCCTGTAGCAACCTAATCATTCCAGTCTGAATGTGACTAGTTTGTAATTCATCAGGAGACATATTAAACGAGATAAAAAAGCGGTTGTTCAGGAGCATCAGAAAACCTAACAGTCTAGAATAGAACAGATAAAACCACTGAATCAGTTTTTCTTCCTGGCTTGTACCTTTTTTATTACTCAGTTGGGCATTTTTTTTTTCTTTCCTGCAAAGTCCACTGTGGTATATCCTTAGATCTTCACTATTTAAGTCGGAGTTGGCCCTGAGCTGTGCCTGGAGGAAGACAGGTATTTTTCACCTACGTGAATTTGGAACCCTAAAGGAAGCTACGATTGCAATCATTAAATTGATGGTATCGTCGACATTGTTACTATTTAACATTCTTCTCTATGTCATGTGCCCTCCTACTGTATTGGCCAAACTCTCTATTACAGAATAGGCTGGAGGGGGTGGTGGTTTTTTTTCTTTTGTTTGTCATTTTGTAGCTCTTCTTTACCTCCTTCAGCCTCTCCAGAGGAGGGTCAGGTGAGATTCTGTATCAGGAAACCAAGAGCGATAACCAGGGAGACTACAAATAACTTGTTTGCATCACAGACTTGCATAGAGTTCTCTGACTTTAAATATGTTCTGGTATTCAGTTGTTTTGCATCCTGTTTAGCTCTGCAGAGGGTTTATTTCCCGTTACTAATCAAAGAATCTGTAATCACGTATAAAACTGATTCTTCTTGAACCTGGGCTTTCTGTCTTGGCATTGACGCTTAAGGTCAATAGAGGGAGGCAGCGTACATCTTCTGTCAGAGAAAGCTCATTAGGACAGAAATTGTAGGGGTGGTTCTAGGAGCTTACGCACACTAGATTCATACCGTGTTCATTATGTACCTCTATGAAAATACATTTTTAAAAGTAGCTTCTTGATACTCGTGGCCTGTCTCTGTGCAGCGATAAGGGATGCTGTTATCTGCGCTGCTGACAGCTGTTATTCTGTCGGTGCTTCTCCAGCCGTGGCATGACTCGGTGTCCGTTTCCACAGCCAGCTTTGTCAGTATAACACCCCCTGGGCTCACCCGTCACAGGAGTCGCCCTCGTAATTCTCCATTAGAACAAACACCCCGCCTTGGGGTTTTTTTTGTTTGTTTGGGTGTTGTTTTTTTTTGTTTGTTTGTTTGTTTTTTTTTGTTTTTTTGGGTTTTTTTTAAGACTTGAGAAATACAGCGAATCACCTGTATGTCAGTGATACGAGACTCAAAAGTCTCATGTCTTGTTGGAGGGTGGGTTTTGTCATCTTTTAAATGTCCCCTTTAATTTATCTCCAAGAATAAGTCTGCTTTCCTGTACAGATACAGTGCTGTATATCTCTCACCTGTGATGCTTCCAAGCATTTACCAGAAATGGTATGTACAAAGAGGGAAAGATGCAATTTCTCTGCCTGTACCCTGGCTATTTTGTGGTCAATACATTCCCTTCTTGTGATTAGCAATGACTGTGAAGATGCTTTATATTATTTTATCTATTCCCATTAAAGCTATCAGAGAGAGAAATGTATCCAGAATAACTGTACTGAAACATTTACAGTTCCAGGTCCACATAACCTAGCATTTCCTCTAGAGGAGGGACCTTAGAGAGAGCAGCTCTCACCATTTCATTTGAAAAAAAAAACAAAAACAAAAAACAAAAAACCCAAAAAAGATACTGCTCGGAAGCCCTAGGAAGGGCTCTGGGGAAGGATTGTCCAAATGCAGAATTAGCTGAGCACCGTGAATTTGCACTGATACTCTGGCAAGGCATATGCGGTCCTTTGTGGGTTGGTTACACACAGCTGCCTGTCCAGGTGACTGAGAACAAGGTGGTCACCTGCTTCCATTTGTTCAAAAATTCCAGCATCTCCGAGTCGCTTCTTGTGTGGGAGGATCCGCTTAAACACAGCAGGGAGAGCAGCTCTGCAGGTAACGCGCTCTGCCAGGGTGCGGGGAGCGAGTCCTATCGCTCTGCTCCTTCTCCTCAGGTCCAGGGACTTCCAGTAAGAGAGAGAGACCAGAACAAATCGGTAGCGAGCAGGATGGAGGCCAGGCGGTCACACACATGCTTTGTGATGGAGGAGGAGAGAAGCGGTGCTGGTCACAAGAGCCCATCGAGAGCCACATCCAGATCCAAGGGGAGTCCCCGTCCCCGAGGGCGCCCATCTCCCGCTCCGGCAGTGCCGTGGCTGGGCTGCCCAGGGGTCGGTTGGCCGTGGTGGTGCAGTACCAGCTCCGCCGGCGCCCCTACGGCCAGGGAAGCCGAAGAGGACAGGCCGAGCGTGGGTTTGCTCGCTTGCCATGCTGGACACGAGTCAGGAAAAAGCACCGGTTTCATCTGTTTGTGGCTGTTGATTGGTAACATCAGAGCAAGACAGTAAATTAGGTCCTGAAGCACTGCCGCACCATCTCTCCAGCAGAGAATTAAACCTGCCAACGCGCTTATAGATTGGCCTTTAATTGGAGACTGCCTTCAGATCAAGCAATGGATCCAGCCCCGTCCGTTTCCAGCCCCGCTCCACAGGCTGCCTGACTCACTCTAGCGCAGCTGGGACGGAAACAGCAGGATGGAGAGACCTGGGCTATCTGCTTAACAACAAACATAAGACTTTTTTTTAAAAAGAAAAGCTCTGTTTTTGATCTAGTTTTAACCTAACCACACCTTTACCGTACAGAAGCATTTACACTTGAGCAGCCCGGCCGATGTTGCCCGAGGGAAGGGAGAGCGTGCGGTGGAGGCTGCGGCGCAGAGGTCTTCTAAGCTGGGAGCTCGCGTGGCCCACCCTTGGGAACCGGCCCAGGAGAATTTCGACCTGGGGGGGGGTCCCAGACTTAAACCACCATAAGGACAGCGAGAACTCCTCTGGTAAAACCCTTAAAAACTTTACAAGATCACTTAAACTGTGAATATGCGAGGAAGCGCAATGTGTCCGGGCAGTGTTGTTGCACTTGCTGGTGATGCTCCACGTAGTTTAACTAGAAGGACTTTACTTCAAAGTATTATCGTTTATTCTAGGAAACGCAAGCTGTTCCACACCTATCAATCAAACAAACTCTTGCTGGTACAAGCAGCATTTTCACTAGGAATTCTTCTTGCTTATACAGCAACACCAGCCTTCCTATATAGGTAGAAACAATTCGCGCACCAGGAGATGCACCAACCTAAACAAAAGAGGAGCTGTGGATAACAGCGCAGCGACAGAGAAAAGCGAACGCTCCGTAGGTGCCGATGGGCTCATGGCAGCCGTGTCTGAAAGCATCGGCTCCAGACTGTTACGCACAAGCAAAGACGATACTTCACCCTTTTCTCTGCATAAAACACCATTTCTCTGCCCCTTGAATATCTCAGGGCAGAATAAAATGAAATGTAAGAGAATCCGAGGGCTGCCCCATCAGAGCACATGAGGGCCATCACTTGGGTGTCATCAGCCAAAGTGACAGCCGGGCCAACGGGGCCATTGGGCAGTGGGGAAACAGTGGAAGGCAGCACCTGAACCAGTGAGTGACTAGGGGAAAAAACATAATCAGGCAATGGCTGAGGCTGATTAATGTCTCTGTGGAATATAATTGACCATAAACAAGTCTGGTGAGGAGCGGCTGAGGGAGCTGGGGGCGTTCAGCCTGGAGAAGAGGAGGCTGAGGGGAGACCTTCTCGCTCTCTGCAGCTCCCGGAGAGGAGGGGGTAGCCAGGGGGGGTTGGGCCCTTCTCCCAAGGAACAGGCCATGGGACAAGGGGAAACGGCCTCCAGTTGCGCCAGGGGAGGATTAGGAGGGATATTAGGAAAAAGCTTTACACCGAAAGGGTTATCAAGCCCTGGAAGAGGCTGCCCGGGGCGGGGGGGGAGGCGCCATCCCCAGANTGGGGGGGTGGTGGGTTTGTCAGTGGTGGGCTGATGGTTGGACTCGATGACCTGAAAGGTCCCTTCCAGCCTGGGCGGCTCCAGGATTCTAAACATCCATTAAACATACCTATCAAGCACAAGCCAAGCCCACCGCTCGGATTCACACATATTCATGGAGAAAGGTGCCCGGGCACCCACCTCCCATGACACAGCCGGACACGCCGGGGTCGGCCCCGTCTGTTGGTGTGTGATAAACCCTGATAAATGTAGAGTCTGATCCTCCCGCGCTGCCCTGGGACCTCCCAACCCACCCAGGGCGAAGAGGCAGTTCATCGTGTTCTTGAACCAACAAAATCAATCCGAGCGAAGCCTGAGCTGGCAGCAGCGTGTAACAATGCCGGGAATATTCTGTCCTGCCTTTTAATTGATGGGCTCTCTACGACCTCAGGTTGGGAAAAATGGCAACCCTCCGCGGGAGGAAGGTCTGGGCCGGGATCGCCATTTGGCAGGAAAGGTGACCAAACCGGCATCTTCAGAAGCGGCTGCAGGTGGTCCCGCTCCGGTCGCTCTCTGGAGATGTCCTGCAGCTGCTGGAACCTGCGGTTGTTTCTAAAAGCCAACCTGGTGACCAACGCACAAAGAAAAGGATAAAATTGCAGAAAACGCTGATTCCTGGTCATGTCTGTACGGGGCAGGATGGGCGCGGGGTGTCACAGCAGATGCCTCGGGCACCGCCGCGTCCAGAAGCATTGCCAGCAGGGAGCGGGGACGCAGCTCTCCCACCCATCCCGCGTACCCCTTCCAAGACAGAAACTCCAGGAGCTTTGGAGTAAGAGTGAATTAACCTCCGGGGTCTCTGGAAGCGGTACAGATCAGGTCAGAAGAGGCTTTTCCAGAAGGATGTGCAGAGGGAAAGGCTCCCAGCGTCGCTACGGGTCGCCCTGGACCTGGACAAAACCCCTGGCTGATCCGGGGTGGACGTGCCATCCCAGCTCCGGTATTTGTCACGTTCAAACCCCATCCCTCATCTCAAACGAGCTTTTAAGAGCCTTCTGCTTCCCTTATCAGATTGTTCTGCCCTTTAAAACGAGCAGCAGCTCTCGGCCAGACCGAGATACGGAGACAAAGCTGATTTTCTTCCTGCTGATGATTTGGCAGGGCCCGAGCGCTCGCTCCCGGCCCGCTTTAATAACACCCGCATCCATCAGATCCAGACAAAGCCACGGCCTTCGCTCACCGAAAGTCATAATTTTGCAGAACTTCTCCTAGGAACGGCCTGACGATTTCCATTCCTCTTACTCACAAAAAAAAAAATAAATCCAGTCGATGATGATTATTATTTTTCATTTCCCCTTATTTAAGTGAGCTGTGAAGGAAAAGATCCTGCACGTGGAATCAGAAGCTTCCAAGGAAAACGGCAACGACCTGCTTCGGATCTGGCAGCCAGGTACCCCGGCCACATTAAATAATGAGGAACCCTGTTACTATACACTCCCTTATCGTGGAGTTTACAGTAATTAGTACATCTGCCTTCAAAGCGATGCCTGTGGAGAAGCAAAGATTTGGTTTTCCTTCCACAGGAAAAAGGAAAAAAAAAAAAAAAAAGAAAAGAAAAATTACAAAGCACCGATCTTTTCACGAGGGGCAATAACTGCTCCAAAGCAGTTTCACGGCAGCGTATCTCTGAATAGCCGAGAGCTTTAAAATTGCAACATTTGTCCTGACACTTCTAGTAAAAAAACTTCGTAAGAGTATTTTAGCCGAAAGATGGTGTTTGTGGGGGCTGGGGGAAAGCGGCTGCTTGTTTTATCCACCACAAACTTCCCAAGCCCAGGGTGGATTCTGGATGCTCGTTGCCCTCCCAGCACCTCCATACCCCTCTGCTCCGCGGTAAACGACCCCAAACCACCCGAGAGCCCAGGGCAACGCAGCCCTTGGGCTGGCCAGGGAGGCTTTTCCCCATTCACAAACATTTTCCACCTGTTTTTACTCTTCCTGTGCTTTGGCACATGCCCTGCCCCAGCCACAAGCCAAACAAAGATTTGCTGGGGGCTCCCTCCACCCCGAAACCAAACCAGTGGGCACAACGCCTCTGATCAGCGTCTACCTGCTCTCTCTTAACCTCAGCTCGGGTCAGCAAGGTAATTATCCCCAGGTTTAATTTCGGCTCTCGTTACCACCAAGCTTGTCATAACACTCTTGCGTAATGTAATGGAAGCGAAATCATTACTGTAGTCACTGGGCGCTGATACGATTGTTCGCCACTCACATCTCGTTAGAAGTTGTGCGTTATGAACATCATCCTGCCACTGAAATCAATATCGAGGCATTACTCGGTTCCTCTTTTTAAAATCACACAGTGTGACTCTGTTACAGTAATAATTGCCCAATTAAGGCTAATTTCTCCCAAGCCCCTCTTTCCAAAGTCTTTCTCTGCGTATCAATTGACCACATGGCAATCCAATAGCTTGAGATAAGCCGGGAATCATTTCCGAAAGGAAAAAAATGGAGTGGAAAAAAGCTCCTCTGATGCAGCAGAGGCTGCAAGAGGCAGCGGCCAGAGGATGAGGAGGATCCATGGCTCCGGTGCACTCCAAGGGGACACCACGGCACGCTTCGAGGGGACACCATGAGTCACCCCAACAGTCCGGACCCCAGCACTGGAATCACTTTTTGTGCCTCTGAACCGCTTTTCCCAAGTGCCGACGCTGTGTTTGGGCCCGGGGGCTCATCCCTCGCCCTCTGCCGAAGCCCTGACTGTGGGAGTGACGCTGCTCCCCCCCAGTCCCTGTGTTTCACAAATTTCATCTCTCGTCACTGCTGGGACAGCAAAGTGCCGGCTCAGACACGTGTCAGGGTGATGGGGAAAGGCCCTGAGCAACGCCAAGAAAAGAAAGGAATTCCCTGGAACTGCCTTATGCAACAATACCACCCTATAAACGTGCAGTTTTGGCAGAAAGCAGATTCCCAGCACCCAGCCCTGGTCCTGGCAAGGCAGAGAGCAGGGACGGGGCTGGGGGGCCCTCGCAGGGCTCTGCTGCACTGATCCTCCCAGCCAGCCCCAGCTCCTTCCCCTCACTGGGACCGTTTCCCTGCTCTTTCGATTCCCTGGAGCCACCGGGTACACGCTGGGTACCCAGCCAGGGACCCGATACCTCTCCTGCAGAGCCCTGACAGCTCATGGTTGCCAAGAGCTTTGTGCTCACCACTGTATGACATGCACCTGACTCCAGCCACCATTTTTTTTTTTTTAAATTTCCTCTCTTATTTCCAGCTTTCAGCCTTACAAAAGGCTGCCTTTTTCCCCCCTTTCCCACCTGCTCTCCTACAGCCACCCATCCCACCACCTGCCTTTGCCGGCTCCTCCTGCCCCCACAGCATCCCAAGGGGACACATTTGGGGAAGCAATTCACATTTTCACCCCCACACCCCCCAGCTCACCATCAGACAGGTGCTCCCAGGACAGGGACAGGCAGATCGGCAGCTCCAGCGTTTGGTACTCACATTTTTGGGTCTCCCCTTTTCCCTCCTGGGCCCCATGTGCGGTGCAGGATCCGCTTCATCCAGGTCTTCCACAGGAGCCAAAGCACCTTCACTCCGTAACACCAAGGAGATGGAAACCAGCTCTTCCCGACCAGCAGAACAAACCCCATTTGGGTTTTTTCCCCCATTGTAATGTTTTTCCCTTTAAACTTCTGTGAAGCACTTTAATGGCTATTTCTAAGTTTAGCAAATTGCTTCAGCTCCACAGAGGCCAGAGCAGAAAAAGCTGCTGAAGGGGAACAATCCCTTCCAGAAAAGGCCTGGGATGACCTTTTATATCTAAGTGGGGAATTGGTTTCACCTTTTCCAGCACCTTCGTCTGCTCCAGGCACAGCTGGATGCCCCAGCAGCTCTCGGGGGCTAATCACCCCCTGGGGTTAATCACCCCATTTTAGCAGAGGAAAGCCCCGGCTCCACACCAGCCTTGCCAGAGCAGCCTGACCTTAAACCTGGTTTAAAGACCTGCTCCTACGGCCCCACCTGCACAGAAAATCTCTGCTAAAAAGGAGAAAGATCGTTAAAATAACCCCAACCACCCGCTGTCTGTACTGCTGACCCAGGCTGGGGGCAGCACATCGCTCAGGCACACGCTGAAGTTAAAAGAAAAATCGCTCTAGTCGCTTCAGCCATATGGATCGTACTTGCCCTAAATCCAAAAGTACTGGGTTTTTTTGCAAAAACTGCCTTCGGTGGTGGCTGGGTGACGTCCTGAGCCCGTACACCCCGCTCTCTGCAGAACCGAGCCTTGCAGCCTGCGGGGAGCAAGGAGGGGGGAATCAATAAAAAACCCGCACGCCTGCCGTTGTACATCCTGACAGCTCCATCCTGCGAGCCAACAGCGCGCGGAGAGACCAGGCTTATTTGGTTTTAAAGACATTTACATTATTTGTAAACACACACGGAAAAGAACAGCCATGAAATATAAATCTAATGCTGATTCTTGCGTGTCCCTAAACGCTCACTGTGCATTGCCGGAGCTTTCTCGAGTGTCTGTGCAAAGAGCGTTTTAGTGACGAAGCTTATTTTCCCCAAGCTCTTAAAAATGTCAATATAGAGGTTACCTTGAAGGTAAATGCTGTTGATTGAAAAGGTCATCCATTTCTGATGGGCCTCCGGTCCCATCCCGCAAGCACCGTGCACGCAAGCACTCAAGTGCATCCGTGATAAAAGGTGACCCGAGGTATTCCTGGAAACCCGGGAAAAGCTGGTGCTTTGGTGGAGAGAAACACCATGGTACAAGGGCTGGCCCCGGCACCGTTTGCGTTTGGGGCAATTCTACTTCATTTCCCGGCAGTGGAAAGCTGGGGGGTGGGGGGGGTCGGCCGAAGGCGGGGAGCACCCAGCGCCTTGCGGGTCGGTGGGACCAGCTCCCGGCGGATGGGATCCTGCCTCGGCTTCGTGTTTCTTCCCCGCTATTCTTCTTTCAATAAAATGCAAAACGGGATTTTTATTCACCCGCCCCATGGCTGGGGGCTGGATGCGATTCCCCGCTGCCTCTGCGCTGGCTCGTGGGCTGAAGCCATCTGGTTTTGGGGACAGGCTGGTGCTGGGGTGCACTGGGAGCCCAGCTCCGTGGGGCACATGATGCACCCTACGCCTGTGCCCCACACCACGGTGGGCTGGTGGCCCCCCATGGCTGAGCCACGCTCTCCCCGTGGTCGGGTGCCCATCGGCCCATGGCTGGACCCCCCTCACCCCACCCTGCCCTTGCCCCACGGCTGGGCCACGTGCAACCCGTGGGTGGGTGCCCATTGGCCTACAGCTGGGAGACCCTCGCCCCATGGCCACCTGCACCCCACAGCTGCCTGCACCCCATGACTATCTGCTCTCCATGGCTGCCTGCACCCCATGGCCACCCCCACCCCATGGCTGGGCTGCCTTCACCCCA
>VYZM01010849.1:16241-27690 GCA_013398915.1 Dromas ardeola | reverse complement strand
TAAAAAAAGTTTGGATTCAATTGAGAGTAAAGCCAAGTATTGAAAGAATTCAGTTTCCATGAACCTGAAATGCTTTTTTCGGACAAATTCTCTAATATTATTTTGCATGACACTGTTTCGATATTTTTGTCTAAATAAATAGATAATCCCATTCATAACATGAAAGAAACATAGTTTGAATTATTTTATCAAGTGCTACTCTACAAAACTAATCACATTTAAAGTAAAAACAATGAAGTAGTTGATTTAAATGCAACTGCAAAACCTGAGTCCTGTTTTCCTTCTTCTGTATGATAGTTTTATATCACTAATTTGAGAGAAGTCAGTGTCAAGTTACAGCAGTATGTAAGAAGAATCAGGAGATGTGTGCAGAATATGACAGGAATCCCATGTCCTGAAGAGAAGTCAGAGTAAGTCTTTTTGATTTGATATCAAGGAAAGGAACAGCTTTCCACAGTCTTCTCAGTCCCGAAGGTAGAGGTAGAGAAAATAAATTGAGGAATGACAGAAAAAAGAAGCTTGGTTCAACCTAGAAAAAGACAATTCCAATGTCTAACACTCTACAGAATGACTTTTCATCTTAGGATATTCAGTGATACACAGGGAGCAATCCATTGCGTGAAAAACATTTTCTGTTATGGTGTATCAATCTAGTAGCATAAATAACATGATTTGCAAGGAACACAAAAAAAACCAAAATACAACCTCTCTCTGTGTCACTACTCCATCTCACCCTGTTTTTTCTCCCTTCCTTTTCACTAGAAAGAAGGTTATGTGGAGAATTTACCCTATTCAGATTCATGTCAAATCTTACAAAACCTCTGCATTGTTTTCTGTTGTTAAAGAATTGGAAGAAAATAGCTTATAATACTCTGAGTGTTTCCTCCATAACTGAGGAACCAACTGAGAGGTAGATGAAATGGAAGTAGTCTTTGAAGGTATACAAAGAAAGAACCCATTTACCTAAGATCATTTCTTAAGACATGAATATTCAATTTCAGGTGCTAAAAATGTATTTGAAAAGAGTTCATCTGGGTTTTGAAGATTCTCTAAAAATCTATAAATAAATAAACTAGTCCATATTTTTTCAGTGAACAGGATATATATGTAGTTATTGCATGGTATATATAAGATATAATACACCAACCAGTCTGTAATTTTGTATTTGTCATTCAGAGGCAGAAAGGTTTATTTTAAATGGAGGAAGATGTCTTTACACAGAATAAATAATCCACTGATCACAGTTTCCCTTTGCAATGAGCTCAGAATATCAGTGTTAGAAACCCTTCTGCTGACAACAAACTCTCTTCTTTTTCTAAGGAGAAAGTTGAATTTGGTTTGCATTCAGACTTCTTGCTTAAGCTTTCAAAGGGTTAGTAGCTAAGATAAGAAAAAAAACCATGGGTTGCTGGATATGTTAATCTTCAAAATGTCCTTGCTCTGCCCATAATTTTGTCATAACTTCTGCTATAAATGCAATCCTTCAAGGTTTACTACATTAGCTATTTTCAAAACAGAGACTTGGCCTGAAGATTGTCAGTTCTGAAGGAACTAATGGAACACTAATTAAAAACAAAAAGTAAACAGTTTGTATGATGCATAACTGTACCGTCAAAACATTTGAAACAGGAAACAAAGTCCAGTGATAGTCACTGTTTCGTCAAGAAAAGTTATGGAGAATTGACTTCCTGGATACTTAAACTGACAGATATTTTTTTTCTTTTCTTTTTTTTTTTTCCTTTTCACCTTTATCGGTGGTCCAGATCTTATGCAAGTGTATTTTTTATGGAAATGTCTTTTCCCAATCATAAATCATATTTTCATGCCTCACAATTTAAATATACAGCAGTGTGGACAATGGAGAAAAATAAATTTGGACTCTGCTCCACAGCCATACAGATATTAACTTTCCTCTGGGTCTTTTGTAGCTTTGCAGAGCTTACTTACAGGAAGGATGTTTGCACAATCAAAGGTGCGTTTGCAGATACTGTATTTAAAGGTGTATTTGGGTTGCGTTCTCACTCCTTCATTGGCTCATCACGTGTCTTGAGGATAATAGGAGAGATGGAGACATTATTGTCCTATTCTAGGCTGCAAAGTGAGATGAGAACACAAAGTGAAATGAGAATACAAGGCGTAGTTGCCTATGCTCCATCTCAGGATGTCTGGTACTGCTGGATAGCTGCTTCATGCACAACTCTTGGTCACAAATGGAGCACAACAATATATGATTTCAGCAAAGCAGACGAGGGGTAATGGTTTTAAACTGAAAGAGGGGAGATTTAGATTAGATGTTAGGAAGAAACTCTTTACTGTGAGGGTGGTGAAGCACTGGAACAGGTTGCCCGGAGAAATTGTGGCTGCCCCATCCCTGGAAGTGTTCAAGGCCAGGCTGGATGGGGCGTTGAGCATCCTGGTCTAGTGGGAGGTGTCCCTGCCCAGGGCAGGGGGGTTGGAATTAGATGATCTTTAAGGTCCCTTCTAACCCGAACCATTCTATGATTCTATGAAACAATTAATAATTGTATTGACATAATAAGTGATTCATAGACATCCGGAAGCAGATTATTAACAATATATTTCACAGTCTGTGTCTGCAAGCACTTAACCTAGAAGGACCCGATAGTAACTTTTTAGAGTTACATGTTAGCATGCAAATTGTTGCTCAGTACTGGTAAATACAGGACCAAGACTTCCTAAAAACATCATTTAATGAAAAGAAATTCCTGCAACTTATCCACTACGTAGTTACTGTTAAGACTGGCAACTAACAGAAATATTTTTTTTATCAGTTGTTTATATTTCAGCCAACTACTTTTTAAACTCCAGAAATTAATTTTCCATTTGAGCAAAGACATGTAAATCCAAAAATATGATCAAGAATCGGAACAGAGCATAAATGTATACATTGTGAAAGTGGAGAAAATAACTGAGTTTAGCATTTCTATTCACATATTGTTTTCATAAGAAGTGGGAGATAATTTAAGGTATACTGAAGATAAGATAAATTACTTATCTACATCTTTTAATGTAAGTAAATGATAATTCCAATATATTTTAAGACAATCATTAAGACATTTAATGATATTGCAGAAAAAAAATAAAGAGAAATTTGAAAAAGTTTTAGGCACATATCCAAAAAGGCTAAGGAATAGAGTCACTCTAGACTTATTTTTTACAGAAAGTGATTTAAATTTAAAATCTGAATTGTTCTCTGGAGAAACCTAACTCTCTTTTGTGAGCATAAAGAAGAGTAAATGAGCTAGGGTCTTAAATTAAGTACTTCAACTGGTGCTCAATTAAGGCAGGATGAATGTAGATTAAGCTGCCTAGTTTATTTCTTTTTGCTTTTCTTTTCACTGAACAATCTGTCTGGGTTTCACAAAGGACATTTTCTCTTTGATTCACTGAGAAATGTCATGATCTTGATTCACTCTGTACTCTCCAGCTCAAACAGTTCTTGCATTACATTAGCTGTTCATTGTTGTACAACGGTTTGAGCAAAAAGACAGGAGAAAGTGAAACTGTAAAAGACTTTCAGCTGATGGCTCTTCACTTCTTAAGGACTGATACAAAATTGCAATATTACATGTTCTCTATTGCATGCTATTTTATAGATTTCAGCTGACTTTGCAAATTATTTTCTTTTTCTTTTCCTAGTGATCTTACTAAATATGATCTTGTGACAAGTGTCTTTCAAAATATTTCTTGTTAGAACTAAATGGGCATTAAGTAGTTTTGATTCAATAATAGCTGCTGAAATAGTCTACATCCCCAAAACTCTTTGACTAGGGGGAACAGCCAGCATTTAATTTTCTGTTTGAAACTGCTTAACAGTTACCTAGAGTAGACTCATTCACAGAGTTTACTGTATAAATCCTTCTGCTTATAACAAGAAATCACTGAGACTACAGGATTTTCATTTTGTATAACATCCAGACTGGTAAGGAGCAATGCAAATAAATTATTAAAAAAAAAAAAAAAAAAGGTTAGATAAGAAATTAATAAATAAATGACTCCAATATGAATTTCCTACTTCTTAGACAATAATTTGTCTGGTAATACATTCGACAGACTGACTACTGTTTTATAATAAAGGTCTTTGCTGGACTGACCTTGGCCACCTGCCAGAAACCCACCCAGCTGCTCTCTCACTTCCCTTCCTCAACAGGATAAAGGTGAGAAAAGACAATGAAAGCATTTATGGGTGAAGACAAAGAGGGAGATTACCATCACGGGTAAAACAGAATCAACTTGGGGAAAATTAATTTAATTTATTGCCAATTAAAATAGAGTAGAATAGTCTGCAGAACTTTCACATCACCTACGGTATCTTTTGGATAACCTGTTAACTAAACCTCTGTTAATTTTTACAAATAACGTGATAGGAACACTCTGCCCTTCTCTCCCCACCCAACAATCAAAAAAGCACACTGAATGGATTTTCTGTGAATGTCAGGGTATCTGCAGTCTTGCCATGTTATCTGTATAATCATGCTGTGTCTTTACTAACTGGGGTAAAAAGTGAGGTCTTGAGAATCGACTTTACCTAAATGTAAGAATCTTAAAGTCCAAAAAAGGCACTTAAATATCACCCTGAAATTGGGATTCTTGTGTACATAAAGGAAATAAAGTCATAGCATACTATTATTCTTGTTTATTCTCCTTTTTTAAAGATGTTCCTAAATGTTTCCTGTTATTGAAAAAGATTCACTTGGAGTTTGATGTAAAGTACATAACTTGATTTATCACTTCTCTTAAACATGTTTTGCATGAACACTGAAACCAGTTTTGAACTTTTTGGGTATCTGTAGAGAGCCATGAATTATAAAACATCACTGCAGTTTAACAGGAGTCAGGTTGAGAGTGGTTGTAATCTAAAGAAATTTACGCTTCAAAATACAGTAATACTGGTTCAAGAACTAAGTGCCTACCTTGTCTAGGAAAATATAATCAGTAACAGTTCAATACAACCTAGATACGTGTCACAGATGTTCTTTCCCATCAGAAAAAAACAGGAGGGATGGTTATGTAATAACTATCTCATCCTTCAGCAAGGAAACCTCCCATGCCAAACTGTCTTGTTACCTTAATGCTAAGTTAAGACTCCTTTGAAGTGTCCTGTTGATTTTTAACACTGGAGGTAATATTTGTACTTTATTTACTTGCTATGTCCAAGTTTGATATCAAATTATCAGAATCCAGTTTGCTCAGACTAGTGTCCTATGAAGTATGCACTACACTTCTAGAAGAGCAGGAAATTAAATGAGGGTACCTTGCTGGTTTTGGTACGTTTGTGCTCATTTTTCTTAAGACATACCACAGTACATCCCAGATTTCACTACTCATCCAGACGGCAGTTCCAGCCACACACACCTTATTTTCTGCCATGGTCAGGGCTTATCCTGATAAGGCACTGGGACATTGGCACGAGTTCAGTGCAAGAAGCAGAAGAGACATCAGCAGCGTGGTTATGCAGTGAAAACACCGTAACTGCTATGAAGTCAAGGAATATCAGTACAGTGGGCGTGTGTTTGTGTGTGTATGAATATATATTTTTATATATATATATAGACAACTTTTGAATAAACCCCTCTTCATTTAAAAAATCTTTAAAATTAATACTCTCAGGTATTATAAACATATTGATTTTAAATTATTAATAAAGTTAAGTAGGCAAATAAATGTCTGTGAGACAGAAATCTAATTCACTATAACAGACAAGTGCAGGATTTCTTCTGTATGAATTTTCAGCTTGTTTTACTGTCAGCAGTGAAACTCAGCTTATTCACACTTGTCTTTTAAACTGATGAAAACTTTGAGATAGTTTCATAGCTCATTATACTTTGTGCTAATTTGTGGAATGTAAAATGCAAACTAGGTTTCATACATTTCTGTTTTCATATTCTTAACAAGGATTACAATTATTACCGTGGGCAGAATGAATAGATGTCATATGTGTATCCCTATTAAATGTTTCTTCAAAAAAAAGAGGATTAATCTCAAGTATGGCTTTGTTATTTAGTTTTTTTTTATTCAAAACTGATTCCCTGGGGCATTTTAATGAGAACAAAATGTGCAGAGAGCCACAGACACAAACTGATGCACAAATATTTTAAAACTAGATGCCATTACTGTTAGGAAATTTTACTTGGCTTAGTTTTTTTCCATCATCCAAAAGAGAAGTCAGAAAACACACTGTTTATTTATAAATTCATATCTGTAGAAAAACTTCATCATATGACCTTAAATAACTACTAGTTAAATAACTGAAAAAAATTCAATTCTTAAGGAAAACAACTTTGCAAAGCAATAAAAAATAAAAATAATTTAAATGTTTCTGATCAATATAAATCTTGCTTCCGTTGTGTTTCTATTTTCCCAAGGACCAATACTATGTCCAGCACTGCTTAACATCTTCATTAATGACTTGAGTGGCAGGACAAAGTGCACCCTCAGCAAGTTTGCAGGCACTACAAAACTCAGTGTAGATACACCAGATGGGTGTGTTGCCATTTAGAGGGACCCGGACAGGCTGGAGAAATGGGCCAACAGGAATCCCATGAAGTTCAACAACAAGAAATGCCAAGTCCTGCCCTTGGGGAATAATAATGTATATGCAGTTTATTACTCACTTGAAGCCAGTCACAGAATTTTGTATCTATCAAAACAACCAGCTTATTTAATTTATGATCCAATCTGTTGAAATCGTGTAATGAAACTACACAGCTGAAGAATATGAGAAAGTGAGACTGCAGGCTTAGAATCACAGAATCATAGAATGTTTTGGATTGGAAGGGACTTTTAAAGATCATGTAATCCAAACCCCCTGCAGTAGCGTCTTCCACTAGACCAGGTTACTCAAAGCTCTATCCAGCCTTACGTTGAGCACTTCCAATGACGGGGCATCCACAACTTATCTGAGCAACCTCTTCCAGTGTCTCACCATCGTCATCATAAAAAATTTCTTCCTTATGTCCAATCTAAATCTACCTTCTACCAGCTAAAAACTGCTGCCCCTTGTCCTGTCACTACAGACCCTGATAAAAAGTCTTTCTCCATCTTTCTTTTAAGCCCCCCTTTTAGGTATTGAAAGGCTGCAACAAGGTCTGCCCACAGCCTTCTCTTCTCCAGGCTGAACAAATATAATCTACTGCACATACTATATATATATTATTCTAGTAATCACAGCAGCTTTTTAGAAGGAAATAATCTGATTGAATTGAGTAAACAAACATGAATTCTAATAAAAAATAATTAAAGAGAATTTCAAAAGCAACAAAAATGCTAGCTACTGTCCATTGGGAAAAGCACTTAGCAAAGCATAAATAAAAGATTTAGTTGAATGTTCTTTTCAGTCTGATTTTGTTATACATTGAAAATAAAATAACATTGTAAAAGAATGTGATACATATAGTTTAACAAAATTTCTGTGCTTTTAATTAACACACTGGCAAACTTCATATCTATTTCAGCATTCTTTTTCAGTAATAGTTCAAAAAGAACTGGATCTGGCCTGAGGACAATATGAATGAAATAATAGAAATATATTAGGCATTTTGGCACTGGAAAAAAAACAATTATGAGAATATGATCACAAAGATGACTAAGACTTGCTCTATAATACCAGAAGCTTGCTTTATATATCAGAAAAAAAAAAAAAAAAGTATGCACTGTAACAGGTGAATAACATACCCATGGGTAGATAGTCAAGCGATACTAATCATATACTTAAGTCAGTGAAGCTGTGCTCAATTATATTAATTAACCCCACAGTTTCTGTTTACAAACTACAATCAGTCTTTGGGTGTGTTAATTTTGAATTTTAATCACACTATTTCTTTAATACATATCCTCTATTTTCAGTTTCAGTTTACCTGTTTTCATGTCAAGCCATCAGAACTTTCTTCACCACATATTAAAAAGCCTTGTAGTTTTGTGTTAGTATATGTTCTCAAGGGTACTTTGTAGATTTGGTAAAATCATTGCAATTAAATGTGTTTCATTCTTCAGTTTCTGCAATAGAAAACAAAAGAAAAAAGAGAACTTGAAAGAGAGAAAGAAAATTTACTTTAAGAAGCAATGTTGAATGGAAAGTTTCATAATTTAAATAAAGATTTAAAAAGATGAATTATTGCAATGATTGTAGATTGGGTTTGATTATGTTTTATTCTGCTGTTACTAGCACCTTGATTGATTTCAGAACAGCTTAATTCAAGACATAACTACCAATACACTTGTGAATTTGAAAGTCGCCCTTTCTAAAAACAGGACAAATTTCAAACAATTTAGCAGAGAATAATGAACCATTACTTCCTTATAAATTTTCTAATTACAAAAGGATTGAGATCTATAGCTACCATACATGATGTACTGTCAAAACGTTGGGTTTGACTTTGATATCACATCTTAGAAGACAAAAATTTTGTGTCCATATTTTAAATCATTACCCAAGTGGCATATTTCTTTTAGTAAAAACATAGCAGTTTCTAGCCTTGAGGAAGACAACGAGCTATCCAGAGCTTAGTTTTTGTATTTTACTTCAATCGGCACAAACACACAGCATGAACAGACACATCTGAAACAACATGAGTTCATTATCTCTTTTTATTCATATCAAGCATTATTTATATTTGTATTTCTCAGTCTGTTACTGTATTTGCTTATAATCTGAAATCTATATACATGAAATCTATAAACATATTGAAAGTATCAACTTCAATGTTTGGTTTGAATACGGAAGCACTTTTGATTCCTCCTTTACTCTTTTCCCCAGGAAAGCCTTGTGCTGCTTAATATGAAACAATAAGTTCCTTATACATGTTTCAAAATTGATGTAATTGAAGGACCAGCATCAACTTCTTGTTAAAAGCCACATGCTTCCATATAATTACTATAAACTCCTATTTCAGTTCTACAAAATCCAGTTGTTTTCACAATTGCATCAGGAGTGCACAATGTAATTATTTAAAAAAAAAAAAAAGAAAAATTAGTCAGCGTTCATGCTAAGGAAAATGGATATAAGGAAATAGGAATATGGAATATGACACTGCAGAGGCTTTATGACTCATGTTTGTTATTGTGCACTGCAATATCTGGTAAGTTCTGGAACCAGAAAGCTGGTCTGTTCTTTCCTCTCACTATGGAAGGGATGAGTGTTATCGCCTGTTACCTGCCCCCAAGAGACACCCTGGGTACCCTCTTGGCTCTACTCTTTGGGATCAAATTTGGCAATCTCATACTTCATTCTGACACGTGGAAACATGGAACTCAGAAATAGAAGAGTCATACCTTCCAAAGAATCTTAAATTTTCTATTGGTTTTCAAGTATCATGAACTCCTGAGCAGTAATATGTTACAGACAATCTTAGGAAGGATCTGGGGGTCCTAGTAGACAGTAAATTATCCACGAGCAAACAATGTGCCCTTGTCGCCAAAAAGGCCAATGGAATCCTGGGCTGCATAGGGAAGAGTGTGGCCAGTAGGTCGAAGGAGGTCATTCTCCCCCTCTACTCTGCACTGGTGAGGCCACCACTGGAATACTGTGACCAGTTCTGGGCTCCCCAGTTCAAGAGGGACAGGGAACTACCGGAGAGAGTCCAGTGAAGGGCAACAAAGATGACGGAGGGACTGGAGCATCTCCCTTATGAGGAAAGGCTGAGAGAGCTGGGACTCTTTAGCCTGGAGAAGAGAAGGCTGAGGGGAGACCTGATTAATATTTACAAGTATCTAAAGGGTGGGTTTAAGGAGGATGGAGCCAGGCTCTTTCCAGTGGGTCCCAGTGACAGGACTAGGGGCAATGGGCACAAGCTGGAACATAGGAAGTTCCGTTCAAATACGTGGAAAAACTTCTTTACGGTGAGGGTGAGAGAGCACTGGAACAGGCTGCCCGGGGAGGTTGTGGGGTCCCCTTCTCTGGAGATTTTCAAGACCCATCTGGATGCAGTCCTGAGTAATGTGCTCGAGGCAATCCTGCTTTAGCAGGGGAGTTGGACTAGATGATCTCTAGAGGTCCCTTCCAACTCTGAACATTCCGTGATTCCGGGATTAACCAATCTCTATACTTCACATCTAGTCTTTTTAAAATAGCTATAACAAAGAATGAAAGAAAACATTTGAAAGAAAAGTGGTCTCCACAAATCCTCATCCTGCTGGAAGAAAAAATATACAAAGAGTATACAGGGTCTATATACCGACAGCTTGTGAAGCTAAGGAAAATACTTCCTTCCACATAATCATTGAGTAGGAATGTGTGTTTAGCTACTGTCCCCTATCCCTCACTGCAGCATGCACATTAACAACCTTGTTTACAAATGGGTAATACAGATATTAGCAATTTAGATACAATTACTGTAAAAGAAAAATGAATCTGTGATATTTTATTTTACCAGTCATCACAGCTTCAATTTCTAAAAGTCATTTGTATTGAAATGCTATTTAACTGAATGCCAAAATCTTGTGAGTTGATTAAAATAACTCTTTATGTTTCCAAATGGGTGTATTTTGCTGTTTAACACACTAGAGGACTGTGATAATTATCTCAATGCTACAATACTTAATAGTTACATGATGCTGCATAATAATATCTGCAGTGTGTGTCTTGACATTGAAGATATAAGATATATAACTAATTTGATTTATTTTACGATACCTTTCTCAAGAATAAAATATTTTCAACACTTTATCATACTTGAACATTTATGCTGTATGATACTTATAATTTGCACAGTATGTGATAAGTATGTATACTTATTTATATACAGATATAAAATGAAGTGAAATTTAAATTATTTCGGATTATGTATTTAATTAAATTTCATTAATATGATTCAATAATAAATGGATGTTTTAAGTTTTCTTAATTTGTTTGTTGATCCATAAGTTTCAGATTCTGGAGCTTCTTGGTTATAAACTCTTGATCTGGGGCATCCTGTAACATTAAAACTTCCACATTTTAGCTCTAGTTATTCAGACATAGTAAAGCTCTACAAGAAAAGGAGTATCAGGTTGAAACAGCTTGGAGTGTCAGCTTAAACAGCCAGGTGAAATTCAAATTTCAATTACAGAAGTTCAGCATCATAAACTGTTTAAAAGAGGTGTAATTAATTGAAATAGCATTAATTCAATATTCTGTTTCAGTTTATCCACAGAATGAAAAATCTGATTTCTGCTTAATTATAGTTTGGATATGCTATATTATCAGGATTCTCCCCAAAATATCCTCACAAAGTAGAAAATACAAAAATTATTAAAGGCTTTTCTTTCCCCAAAACATGTGAAATGCATCTGCATGATGTGCTAGTTCTTCAGAAGAAAGAATAAGAAGTAGTCCTGTGGTGTATTTCTGCTGTACTTCATTTCAGTCAGACACTGGGAGAAGCCAGCAACCCATAGAGGAACCAACTGTACTGGAAAGGCTTAGTTCTTCAGCATTATGGATATACAAAAT